>JAQPPZ010002415.1:3000000-3487500 GCA_028583015.1 Wollemia nobilis | reverse complement strand
GTGGTCAACACTCTAGCTAGTTGTACAAGGGGCACACCTTGCACATTGACACTTGCATTTATTACATTGCTTGAGCTAACTAGATAACTATCCACTAAGATAATATTCTACTCTAGATATGTACCAAAGGTGGTACATTTACATTATTCAAATGATATAATATACTTTAAAACCCCCATGTATTACATTATTTGGGTATTGAAGACTTTAGTATTCAATATGGATCTTTTATCTGGTACTAGAATTTATATCCTTATTCATTGCTTACTATAATATGATCAAATAAGTAGTTAGCATCTTCATACAAGGTAAGGAAAGTTGTGGCTGAAGGTTCTTATGACTTTCCAACTTGAATATGTCCATCTCGTTCAGTATTTGTGTTTTCTTCTCTATTCATATCTTCATTGTTTTGTTCTCTTCTAGTATGTTTTTGCTTCCTCTTCCTTTTTATCCTATGATTCTTTATTGATGCTAGTGGATTATCTGTTTCATGATTAGTTAGTCTATCATCACAATAAAATTGATTTGTGTTGCTAGTTTACTTTATGTGCTAAGCAAGTACAAAAATAATTAATGATAGATAAATCATCAAACATTATTTTTATGTAAATATAACTATTTTTTGTGAATTCTGCCATGCTCTAAGGATATTTTCATGAAGATAATTGATTAATGTTGTAAAGTTCCCTTATTTTGTCTCTTCAAGAAATAAGGAGAATATATCTTTATCACTGGTTGATATATTCTCATATCCTTCAAGGGTATCTATAATGTTTTTGGGAATACATTTATGCTTCATGAAATAGTTTATTATTATTAAAAATATTTCTTACTATTTCATCCATATTCTTGAGATCAACCACTATAGTTTTTTCTATCTCTTAAATCATTTGTAGTAGTCTACCTTATGACTCCCTAATGATTTAAGTTTATGATCAAGATACATGTTTTGATATGTAGTATTCTTTTTGCTTTCCTAATATTTGAATTCTTAGAATAATATATCTATCTCAAGTAAATTAATAAAAACCCTTATTTTTATTTTGTAGGACTCCTTATGTCTCCCTAGTTGTTATATTATGCTATAAGTGTGATAAAGTGCTTTTGGAAGTAATAGTTCAATCTTGAGTTGATTTTGTAATGTTTTGTAAGTAACAATAATCAACTCGTATTTCACCTTATCTCTCCTATTGAACTTATGCACTTACCAATTTTGAAGTTCTATAATGTGTGATGAATGTTGTGCCCTTTGCTAGCTCGTTCATCACATGCTTTCAACCTGGTATTTCCTCCTCATGGATGATAGGCTTTGAACCCTTCCGGTGTGGTTCACTTCAGGCACTCTCGATGGTGCTAACAGCAAATGTTGAGCTCCCTTTGATTGAATATTGATAATACAACCTCTTGTAAATAGAATAATGTGATACATTGAGTGTCTCATTTTGATATAGTAATAGAGACAAGTTTGGTGCTCACATTCGAATCTGTGAAACCCTTTATTTGCACCTTAATTTTGAGACACTTCAAGTCTCTTCTTGGATATTCTCTTTTTTATTTGATGGTTGCCTTCTTCTTCTCCACTCTTTGGAGGAATTTTGATCTGCTTGGTGGCTTATATAGGCCATAATATCTTGTGGGTATCAAGTTATAAATAGTGTCTTTAGACACTTTGATATTTGCATATTTTGTGCTCTTTTGGTTTTCTCCTCAAGCTAATAACCAATGCATATAATAATATTTAAGAGTAAATGAGTTAACCAATCTAGAATAGTGCAATAGTAGTCTTACCTTAATGCACTTAATAATATTTGCAACTTCTAATTAAGAATAGTGTCTTCTAAAGAATTCTTTCTTTAAAAGCAATCTAAATATTACACTACAATTAATATTGTAGGATGTAGTCTTTCTCATATATATAATAGGTAGATGATATTTTTTTTTCTATCGAAATATATCCAAATCCTATTTTATTGTGTAGGTGATAACCTTAAAAATAATTTCCTTCTGCACACCTTGAAGACTATATAATGCAACTGTATTTTTACAACTTATGAATTCTAATAATGGTGCTTTAATGGAATTTAATAATAAACATAATCAAATTTCAACTAATAAACCTATTTGCACCCAAGTTTCTTATCTTGACTAATTTGTAGATGATGGATTGCAAGGTGATTTGATTCACCTTATTTCTACCTTGAAATTAAATGGATCCACAACTCTCTAATGCTCCTAGATTGCTACTTTTTTTTTTTTATTATTTGTGGAAAACATCCCAAAAAGGGATGCCACTTTCGGGTAAGACCCAAGGAGGCAGGGGTACCTTTCCCCCCAAAACCCCCCGGACTCGGACCTGGCCTACCACCTTTGACATACTCAAGGAGCAAACAAACACACAAAACCAAATTAAAAAAAGAAAATAACAACAAAAATAATAAAATAAAATAAAAAACAAACTCCTTGAGTGTGTCAAAACCAAAAGCACAACCAAACACGCACAATAAGATAAAAGAAACCACAACACAAACCACATAGAAAAACACAAGAACCACATAACAAAACACAAACAAGACAAAAACAACAGAACACTACAAAGACATAACCCAAAAAAACATGAAAAATAAACACAACCAAAACCTAAAAAATTAAAAAATAAAATAACAACCAACAACAGAACAATAAACAAAAACAAAAAACATAGAAAACACTCACACATAAAAAAATGAAATAACACAAACAAAGAGAAACCCAAGAACAAGAACGAAAAAAACACAAGAACAATAACAATAAACATAAAAAATAAAAAAAAAAACAAAAACACAAGAACAACAAAAACAAACACAAAGAACACAAAAACAAAACAAAACAAAAGAACCCACCCACCTTAAAAAACTAAACAAAAAAACAAAGAAGACAAAAGAAAAAAAATGAACAAAACAATGACCTATCTAGACCAGAAGACTATTAATGCAAGAATCAACAGAGGAAACAAAATAAAGAATAGAATGAGCTAGGGAACTAAAAAACTGAATGAACCAAAGAGAAACAAAAAAAAAACAAGAAGAAACTAGGTACCTTCGAATCGGAGCCATCCAAAGAAATGATAGAAAGAAGAGCTTCCCTAATTTGAGAAGCCCACCATATAGGAGGGTGGCCATAACAAGTAAGATCACCTTTGTCCAAAGCCCAATTAGCTAAAGCATCAGCACTCTTGTTTTGATCTCCGACCACATGATTGTAATCAACTTTCAAAAATCCCATCTGGATTAACTGAATCTTCTCAATAATTCTTTTTATTCTCCAATCCACCTTATGATTCTTAGAAGGAGTCTTCAAGAGATTAATCATAAGTTGAGAGTCGAGACTCAACTAACACCTTTTCCCATCCAACCTTGGTAGCCTCCCGAAGGCCTCTAAGGATACCATACCCCTCAGACAAGGTTATTGGAAAGAATACCCAAATTCTCAAGCAAAAGTAAAAACCAGGGAGCCATCCGAAAGTCTACCAATTCCTCCCACACTGGCTTTTCCAGGGTTCCCTCTAGAGGCTCCATCGGTATTGACTTTTCCAAAATCCTTAGGAGGAGGTTGCCAATTTCTAGTCCTATCCATCTTACTAATACTCACATTCCCTTTAAGTTGGTTGCCCTTAGAAGGTTTAATCTTCAATCTTTGCATCACTTGATCCCATATTTGGTGGGAGTTTTGGGGGTGATTAAGGAGATGATGGACTGATTCAACTAAGTTGGCTATGGTCTTTTGCCAAATATAGTGAATATCCTTCCTATCTTGATTAAAAATTTGGTTGTTCCTTTCATTCCAAATATTCCAAAGAAGAATGGTAGAACCCATCCAAACTAATCGCCTAATAAAATGATCAACACCCTCTTGATTAGGCCAATCCCTCCAAAGTCGTACTAAAAGTGAAAAAATTGGACCACTGTAAGCCAAGTAAAGTTGCCATTCTCCTCCATAGCTGAGAGGCTAAAGTACACTCAATAAAAATATGGTTGATATTTTCTACATTCTCTTCACACATTTCACATCTAAAAGGGCCATGAAAACCACGCTTCATAAGTTGCTCACCAGTAAGCACCCTACGATGCAATAAAAGCCAATTAAAGAACCTCACCTTAGGCCGGAGCTTTTGAGCCCACAATTGAGAAAATATGTCAGAAGAATGGTTGGGATTATTATGGCATAAGGTCAAATAACCTTGAGCAACTGAATACTCACCCTTAGTAGTGTCGTTCCATCCAAAACAATCTTTTTCATGGGACCAAGAGAGGGATCTCATATGAAGGATGCCTTGGATATCTTGTCTTTGCCTTTCCGGGATTTGAATAGGCCAGTCCTCAATAGGGATCCAATATCTACCAACCTTTGAATTACCAAGTATGGTACCGATAGTAATTAGCCACCTTTATCCAATTAGCTCGGTGAAGCTCCTCCATCCAAGGCCTCCAATCGGGAAACCGAGTTATCAAAGGCTTGTGACCATCCCAAGAATCTGTCCAAAAATTTGCATGTTGACCATTATGAATGATCCAAAATAATTTTTTCTTTATCAAATCCTCACCAGTCTTAAGAACTGCTAAAATGGGAGAACCTTTGGTAGGAAGTTGATAGCGAACAAGGTCTTCGGGACTTTTGTTCTAAGCATATTTAGCACGAAGATTATTGGCCCAAAGAGCATTGGGGTTATGCAACATCCTCCAATATAATTTAGCAGCTAAAGCTTTGTTGTTATTAATTGAAGACCGGAATCCTAACCCCCCTTCACTCTTAGGAAGACATAAAGTATCCCATTTCACCAAGGCCCATTTTCTTTTCTCCTTAGTACCACTCCAAAGGAAACGATGACTGATTTGATCCAATTCTCGAAGAACAACCTTTGGGATATTCAAAACGGAAGAAACATAAATAGGAATAGCTTGAAGGACTGATTTTACCAAGGTGATTCTACCCCCAGAAGAAAGCCACTTGTTGGTCCACTTTCCAATTTTCTTCTTGACTTTGTCCAACAACCAATTCCAATCTTTATTTTTCTGCCTTTGAATATTTATGGGAATACCTAAATAAGTGATTGGAAGAGAGGTCTTCTTATATCTTAATTTATCCAAGACCATGGCTTCCTGTCTAGCAGAGCAATGAAAGAAAATAACTTTAGATTTGTCTTCATTGATCAACTGCCCAGTAGCCTTAGAAAAATAGCTAATGATTTGCTTAAAATTAGAAGCTTCCTTAACTGTAGCTTTACCTAAAAGGGTAGAGTCATCCACAAATTGAAGATGAGAGATAGGTCTAGCTCCATGAGCAATGGTAACTCCCTCAAGGGTTTTGTTTTCCCTCTTTTTGGTTATAGTCCTACCCAAGCATTCAGCAAGAATGATGAATAAATAAGGGGATAGCGGGTCACCTTGCCCGATACCTCTGGAAGCTGGGAAAGACTGAGAAGGCCTGCCATTGATAAGAACTAAGTAGGAAACTGAAGAGATACATCCCATAATCCAATCCATCCAATCCTTAGAGAAACCAAATTGCCTCAAAACTTTGATAAGGAAGTGCCAATCCACTCTGTCATAAGCTTTGGATAAGTCTAACCGGATGAACATAGAAGGAGAATTTTGCATATCCATGGAATGGATGGCTTCCTGAGCAAGAACTATCTCATCTACTATTTGACGTCCTTCCACATATCCCCCTTGCTCTGGGGAAATAATCTTATGTAAAAGAGGCTTCAACCTTTCTGCCATGATTTTAGTAATAATTTTGAGAAGAACATTACATAAAGCAATAGGTCTAAAAGCTGAGATATGATCAACCTCTTGAGCTTTTGGAACAAGAGTAATATAAGTTTTATTGATAACCTTCAAAATTTCTTTGGATTTCCCGGCTTCTTCCACCACCTCTAATAAATCAACATGAAGGATATCCCATAACTCTTGGTAGAACTCAATAGGAAAACCATCGGGACTCGGGGTTTTCCCTTTTTGCATTTTAAAAACTACTTGTTGAAGCTCATTGATAGTAACGAGAGCAGATCAAAATAGAGTTCTCCTCGAAGTGATAAGAGAAGGGATTGCTTGAAGAACATTTTGTTGAGAAGCTGAGTCAAGAGGAGTAGCAACAAAAATATTGGAAAAGTAATCAACAACAATAGAGTTCATGCCATCCCAAGTATAAACAACATCTCCAGAATCTGATTTTAAGGAAGAAATAAAGTTGTGAGATCTTCGAGCTAGAAGAGATTTGTGGAAGAAATTTGTGTTTCGATCTCCTTCTTTGAGCCATTGAATTCTAGATTTTTGCTTCCATAAGATTTCTTCTCTTTTTCCCATTCCTCTAACCGAGTTGTGAGTTTAATTTCATCTGCACTTCTCTTCTCTCGTGAGGCCATCTAAACGGATTTTCTTATTCAAATTTTCAAGATGAGCAATAACTTCATGTTTTTTTTTATGAACATCCCCAAACTCTTTCCAGTTCCAAGTCTTGATTTTGGATTTAATGTATTGCAGTATTTTGGCAAAATAGAACATCTTAGTCCCATGCCTAGGTTTACCTTCCTTCCACCATTGTTGCACACGAGGTCTGAAGGAAATGTCTCTAAGCCACATTAATTGAAAATGAAAAGGAGAGAAACTCACATTGGTTTTCCACATTTCCACCATGATCGGCCAATGATCCGAACCAAGCATTATTAAGAGTCTTCACTTTAGGAATGTGACCATGGATTAAGAAATTTTTAGAGAGCAAAAACCTATCCAATCTCTCCATTATACAAGCTAAGCCTTGCCTTCTATTAGACCAAGTCATAAGGCCATTATCTCGGTTGGATATCCACAAGATGGAGGTTTGCAATATATTCGCTCATGAGGTCAGTACTTTTGTCCAAATTTCTATTTCCCCCCTTTTCTCATCTAGAGAGAGGATGGTATTGAAATCTCCTCCGATCAAGATCCAAGCTTTAGGAAAATGAGAGATAATATGAGTAATATCCTTCCACTTGTCTTCTTTTTTCCTCCAAAGAAGTCGAGGCATAAACAAGTAATGCAGAGCATAATCTGGTTGGAATGTCTACTTTGAATAGCTATAGCCAACAAACCCCAACTGCCAACCATATGGTGAATAACTACCTCTTTTGGGTCCCAAAGACAAGCAATGCCACCCGAAGTCCCTTGGGAACTGAGGGAAACCACTTTTCCAGCAGGCCAAATTTTATCGGCAATTAAGTCCATATCCTCCATTGACATTTTTGTTTCTTGAAGGAAAACAAGATGTGGATGATTTATCCGAATCATTCTTCTAATTTCATTTTGTTTTGAAAGACTCCCTTTGAGTCCTCTAATATTCCAAGTGATGATCTTCATTAATACCAGGGCTAAAAATGTTGGGAAGGGCATTAATCTTACCTTCCTCTACAAGCTTTTCACCTTCTTTTACCATATGATATTGATTGGTCTTGCGACCTACTTTTTGATTAGAATCCATCTTCAATTTTTTTTCCCTGTTTCTTGACTTATTCCAATTGAATCTGAGATGGCTTCTAACCTTGAAGAATGCTCATACACGAGCAAAATTTTACTAGATGGTTCAATGGAGTCTATATTGGGACCTGCATTATTTGAAGTTTTGACATTTGAAATATTGTTTTTCTTGTGTAAATTTTCTCCTTTTTTTTCTATTGAAAACCTTTGATTTGTTGGTTTGTCTCTAAGTTCTTTCCTTCATATTTAAACTGTGTTTCTAAGATTTCAGTTTCCATTATTTCCTCTTCCTCACTTGGGACATCATTTGTGGAAAGGATTTCAAACATATTAGCAAATGACTTTGATTGATCCTTCATTACTGGTTTTTTCTGAGTGTTCTTCTTCTTAGGTATTTGGAAACTTGCTGAGTTTATATCTTCTTTCTTTTGATCGAGAATTTTATTTGGGCAAGCACTGGCCAAATGACCATATTCATGGCAAATTCTACAACGAAAAGGAATGTTCTCATAGTCCACTACTTGCTCCCAAGTGTCTTCCCCAAATTGTAATGTGATATTTTTAGGTAGGGGTTTGTCAAAATCCATTAAAACACAAATTCGAGCATAAATAATATGTTCAAAATTTTGAGTACAATCAGCGAGTCATCATAAAAGTTCCTAAAGAGTTTCCAATTGAAGAAAAAATAGTAGGATTCCAAAATTCAATAGGGAGGCCAAAGAGTCTAACCCACACGGGAGCTATAGAAGGCATCTCTTCTTCGGCTTTAAATTTAGTATGCCAGGGCTTCATGAAAAGCCCCGCCCTTCCAAAAAACCAAGGACCCCCTTGAAAATTTTTCTCTCTATCTTCATTATTAGCAAATAAAACAAGAAAATAACCATTTGGATAAATAGAGATTTGTAACTCACCTTTAGTTTTCCAGACTTTTTGCAGCCCAGACTTTGAAAGCAGATAGACTCGGACGAAAACCCACGAACCGACAAATTAGTCCTCTTTTTTCCAAATCTTCAATGCCAGTCTGAATGTTACCCATATCAAGCTTAACAATAGGAGTTCCATCAGCTGCTTTAAGACATCCTGACTCCGTTTTCTTGGGATCAATCTTAGGCATTCTTAGAGGTTTATGAGAAGCCCTAGTATTGATATTAGCATTGGGTTGAGGCTGTCCACCATGAAGGGCATCCCTAAAATTCATTTTTGGGACTCGAGTCTTCAAAATTCTTACCCTTGACAGGGGTTTTCATAGTAGAATTATTTTGTGGGTGCACCTTAGCACCAGATTCACTTGAGATATGAGCCATTTTTTGATCAACTTCTTGAAACTTATTTCGTGGTCTCTTTAATCCTTGCCCTAGACGTCGTGGAAAGGTATGGTTTTCACTTTTCTTTTGTGCAACAAATTGGAAGCCGTTGTCACTCAAGTTCACAGTATGATCTGTTGAAAGACAAATTTCTAACCCATCTTGTATCCCCTACAACATTTCTTGCTAAAATATTGAGCATAAACCACAAAAATATTGGCCGCTAGGGCCCGAAGGCCCTAAAAACCAACCTCTGGAGCTGCTTGCACTCAACCCAGATGAAACCCTCGCATAGCCGCTTGCCAAATATATCGTTCACACATAGGGATGCGCTAGGATCTGTGTTGCTCCAAATGATATGAAAATTGGTGGAGATGTTCTAGGGTTTTTCAGGCATCTACCCTCAAAATTTTAGCTCAATCCGAGTTCGGATGAGTGAGATATGGCCGAAACGAGTTCGGTAGTTTGGGCAGTCCTACGAAAAACCCTCCTAGATTTCTACTTGATTATGCAATGAATGAATTGATTAACCTTTAGGATGAAATTTATAACTCTAAATTTTTGTAGCTATTACTATTTTTCTAATTGTTGCTCTTTCTGGTGGATAGTCTATCATCTAAAATTTACCTTCTTAGCTCTGAAAGGCAATATCAAAATATCTTGGATTTGTTGGGCTTCTTCTGTCTGTGTTCTTCCTTGAACCTCCTTGTCAAATTTTGACTTTAAACAAGGCCTCCTTCTCAATATTCTAAAAGTCTTGAGGTCTTGACTAATTTTCTTTGCAATTTGACAAAATTCTTGTCAAATCCTTCTCATTTTTGCTTGTTGTCGGATGGTGACAATTGTCCCAAATCTTTTGCTATCACTAGTTTCTCCTTGGTAGTGAATTTCTCCAATGAGTTCTTCTGGAAACTCCTTTGATGATGTTTTAATGAGCTCCACAATAAGGCTCTCCAAGCCTTCTCCTTGTTTCTCTTTGAGACCTCTTCAAGGTCTTACAAAACCTTGCTAATCCTTCTTCAATCTTCTAATATTGGAAATTTTTCAGTGAGATATTTTGTGGATCTTCTTTAGCTTCTTCTAGAATAAGTATTCAATCTGTTGTCTACAATATTTTATGGAGATCACCAATCTTCTATCTTATTTTGTATTCTATTCTAGAGTCTCTTTAATATGTAGTAAGGCTACTCTTACCTTTTTTTTTATCTTCTATAATTTGCTAGTCTTCAGTCTTCTATGGAGATCACCAAACTCCAATATTCTAGAACTCTTCTCTATAGTCTCTTCCTCGAATATGGAATAAGGTTTCAGTGGCCTTTTCTTCTTCTACAATCCAATAGGACTCCTTCAAGTTTTTGAAATATCCTATTCTTTTGTTTATTGCTTCTAGTGCTAGATTGATTCTAAGAATATATTCTTCCTAGCCCTCTTGTAGGAAGCTTCTCAACTTTTCTTGAATCTCCTTTTCCTGCAATAAAGTATTAGTATGATGAATCTAAATTTATCAATGACAAATCTTCACTAGTTGGTTTGGCAATCTAGTGGAATGAATGCTAAGTCTTAGTCTTCACAAGTTTTCTAAAACTCTATGAAAAGACTCTAGCCAAATGCAATCTCAAAAATTTTAGAACTGAGATTTGTTTCTCCTTTCTATTGGTATTCACATGCAGTGGTACACAAGGATAGATCTGGTTTGTAAAGATACAATAAAGTTTTAAATTATAGTAGATATAGTGATCCCTCATGGATATTCCTACTCCTATAGACCTACCATGGCTCTGATACCACTATTAGCTTTTGATAATGAAAGCTATGAGAAAATGCAATCACAAGATGTAAGATATGCAGAAATGTAAGATAATGGAATTCTGCAATAATACTAAAATATGCTATTAATGAAAAGTGATGAAAATATTACAATGTAGTATGGAGGAATGGACACTCCAGTACTGATGCTTAAAGAACTATATTGTACTCCATCATCAATCTATATGGTGATCTACCCACTATATCTACTACTACCTACAACAATATATAATCACTCACTATGAGGCCCTTTATATAGGAAGATGGATTCCTTGGCCAACACTCTACCTAGTTGTACAAGGGACACACTTTGCACATTTACAACTTGCACATTGACACTTGTGCATTTATTACATTGCTTGAAATAAATTGCTAACTATCCACTAATATAATCTTCTAATCTAGCTATTTACCAAAGGTGGTACATTTACATGACCCAAATGATGTAATATACTCTAACAACACCCTCCCATATTATCTAGTATGATATTCTTCTTCATAGAGAAGACATGTGCTTATATGTATTCAGGAAGGGGTACCAATGTGACTAGATTATTGCACCTAAATATATGTATTTAGGATTTTAGTGGGTTTGATATTGAACCATTTATATTTATTATTTCTCTATGAAATGAGTGAGAAACTATTAGATGCTATGTTGTGTTTTTATCAACATAACACGTTGTTATTTTGGTCAAGGGAGCACTAGATTTTGCATGTGGTAAAGGTCATATTTTTAAAACTCATACCTTCCTATTTTTACAAGTATGACCCTTTTCACATTAGTTTAACAATTATATTTAAGGAGGTGGTAATGATATCAATGCATCTATGGCTACTTCCATGACAATTAGTTTGAATGTGTTAGGAAAAGAATGTTGAGAATACCTCTATTAATTTTTTCCCCTTTATCTATAGCCTAAGGGCTCCCTTAAATATACTAAAGGGAAGCATGTTTTTATTGTCAAATCAAGCTTTGGTAGCTTGGCTAACATGAAGGTTTTATCTCCTAGTTGACAGATGCTCAAGTCTCTCTAAGCAATTTGTCATAATTAGTTAGGTGATGTCAATCCTTGCCTGACATGATGGTTTCCATCACACCATTACATACCATCAAACATTTTTTCTCTCTACATATACCAAATTAGCCAATCATATTCTATTTCAAAAATCCAATAGTGAATAGATGGTGCAAAATCAATGGTAGTCATGTTGTCAAATTATGAGTTATGATAGATACAATGTTTCTAAGTTTTAAAACGATATTTTTTAAATATTTTTGGACTACTATTGTGCATCTTCTAGAGGCCATATATTTTGCATACAAAATAATTTTGATCCTTTTTCTAAAATAGCATGATTTTTTTAGATCTTCATATTCATAATATCAGTTCAAGGACTTGTTATAGTTTTGGGATCAAATTGTGTATAATAGTCCTTAAATTCTATTACCCTAATTTAAATGGAAAATTTATACTATATTATACAATAAAAATATTGGGTCCTTATTAATGGGAGAAATAGTTATATTTATAATAGTAGAAGTAGTTATTTGGTTTTATAGAGGCACACCAAAAACATTTTAAATGTTTGGAGTGAATTGTAACTCTTCCTATAATATGTGTGGGCTATTGGTTCAAACTATGCATAATGATCTAACCCTTTTCAATATTATCTCTCTTCTATTTTCTCTCTAGGTGCTCATAAGTTCATGCAAATCCTCTTTTAGTCATAAAATTAGGTGGTTTAAAGGTAAGTAAAGTTTTAAAATAAGATGAGGTTTTTATATAAAAGGAAAAGTTATGCTTCTAAGCATTTCCTTATGCAATTATAGAATAATTTAGTAGCTTCTAAGAGAATGTTATTCTTAGATTATCTTACTCGTATGGAGTTACATAGGAGCCATTCTTTGTGTATATGGGATTATATTATATTGGTTGTACTATACTTTAGCTTGAGAAGATTCTTGTGTAGGGATATATTCACATAAGTAGACTTCCAAATGATAAGGGGGATTTAACTAAGTCTTCCTCTATGGAGACCCACTAAAACACTCATTAAGTAGGCAAGATGTTATTGTCACTAATTTCTTCTCTTTAGACCCTTAGTTTGCATAATGAGTAGGTGTTGAAAGTGTAATCTAGGTTATAGCCAATTCTAACGTTGTATGATGCAATTTTACATATATTTATTGGCATTCATTGTAACCTTATATTGTATGATATAATTTTGCATAGGCTTAGGCCCATTCAATGTAACCTTTATTTAGTTACTATTTATTTATGCAATTTATATGTACCATGATTAATCTTATTATGGTTTAATTTAACTTGTAACTTGTATTTAACATATAACCCACTTGGTATGTTGGGTTAGGTTAATATAACTATGTAATTAGGGTTTTGGTATTAGTATAAATGTACCCTAGCCACTTCATCTATAATATCAGAGTATTATAATCCTTATCCATGGATAATATAATTATTAATTATGGTGTTCAAGGGCACCCATTAATTCTATGTATTTTGTATTTTATTTTTGTGCTTTGTGTATATACTTGAGTGAATGGATTACTTTGGTTTCATTATTATAAATAGGTGTGAAATCCTATGTTATTTTTATCTTAATAATATTTTTATTTTGTATATGCGTTATATGAATTTATTAGCTTACCAATATGATATAAGAAATACTATGTGAATATAACACTATTTGATATTTACCTAAATTATGTTTAGTCTTATTATTATACTATAATATTAGTAATGGATTGAAATAAAAATAAAAGTAAAGGATTGAAAGTAGATCAAGGACCTAAATCAATTACTATTAGAACATTTGACAAGGAAAAAATAAATATACATATTTCCATGTCTAAAATATTAAGTTGAACATACAAGGAGTAAGAAGAAGAAAATATGTAAATAGTATGGTTCCCACTTAGCTAATTTTATCTAGAATAATAAAATCCCAAAATATTAAATAGCATCTATATGGTTTAGAAGAGAAACACTAAATCCATAGTCTAAGTTAAACTAATGCATATCATGAAGAGGCTAATAAAAACTATATAATAAATAAATGCTAGAATGAAGGATTATATTTCCAATATAAAATTAGATTTGAACTTAATAATTCTTTTGATTTGGGTACTTTATTTGTATAAGTACTTTAACATAGAAAAAATTGAAAACAAGACAATCCTCAAAGTGTTAAATTTATTATGTTGATGATGAAGGCTAATTTAACTCTATAGAATAGAAATTTGAAAAGCATAAAGATAAAAATATGTATAAACATTATTTGTCTCTACAAATAGCAAATCATTTTAAATAAAATATTTATCCTTAAAATAACTAACTAAAATGCTACATAAAAATTATATGAATTAAATGCAAAATGGTGTATTTATGGAGGAACATAGAAAGAAGAATAGGATATTTCAATAATGACTTAAATATATGAAAATGGGGAAAAGTATTAGAGTACTCTAGCAAAGCAATATGTTGTTGCATATTTTTATACTAAGGTATTTAACCAAACAAAAATAAGATGAGTATATACATACACATTAAGGGAAGGCATGTTTAGGTATTGTGGGTAGAGAAATATAGAAGAAAAAATATTTTATGAAATTTATAGATATCATTCAATAGTCATGCAAGTTTTTTTTTTTATTGGGTGAAAGAATAAGTTTTGGAAGGATCCCCAAACCTTTACAAAGAGGTTTTGGAAGGGATCCCAAACCATTACAAATATAAAGAGTATTCATTGAGCATGAAGTACATCAAATAAAAATGGATCCAGAGGAAGAAAATTATATAAAATATTGATCCAAAAATCCCACTTATCTCCTCTTTAAAATTAAAATTTGAAAAATAGTTCCAAAGAGTAAGACATCGAGTGAAATCAGGCACTCGAGAAATATTTGGGCAAAAACAAGAAGGATTTCAACCAAAAATTGAAAAAATCCTACATAGTGAGAGTTAAGTGAACCAACAAGCTGTGAATAACCATTAGCAAACTGTAACATAAATTCCCACTTTCTATGAAGCCCATAGAGAATACTCAGAATGAAAGAACTGAAAACTAGGGAAATATCACTGACAAACTGGCAAGAGAAAAAACACCAAAATTTTTGTTTTAAAAAGAAAACTCTTGAATCACCCAGAAAAAATCGAAATCCTCATATATAGATTTTACTATCAAGAAATCATCAAAGTCTCTTTAACTTCATCATTGACCATATTAGGTAGATAAAGTGCTAGCTTGATGATTTCTTCAATTTTTTCTCTATTGGGTTCTTAATAAATTTTAGTAAAGTGGGATACTCCTAATCCTGCTATTTCTTGAAACCTTCTCATATTTATTCCATCCTCCCCTTTCATCTCCTAGATTGCATTTATCATTTTTCTTTGTTTTGCATGCTTTTGAAAGAATTTTGTATTCTCATCCCCTTGTTCTAGTGAAAGTGCTCTAATTTTCATCCTCCACTTTACATCTCCCCATTCTAACAATTCCCTCTTCTTCTTTTTCAACTCCTTTACCTATAAATTCTCCTTGTCTAAGAAAATATCATTACCTTTGTGAATATATAATTGTTTTAATTTAGATTCTATGTCCACTATCTTTTCCTCTGCTTTCCAATATTTACCTATGGCTCATGCAATTGTAGTAAATTTTATTCTCCTCATATTTTTAAAAATTTGAAACAAATGGTGTCATTCTATTGTTAGGTCAATATGTTTCCACTTATATTTTACTATGTTTATAAATTTCTTATCTTTCAACCAGATAGTATTGAACTTGAAAGGTCCTACTGGTTTCTCTTGATCCATTTCTAATTGTAAGAAAATTGGTGAATACTCATATCCTCCACCTGATCTATCCAAGACCTCAGTATTTTTACTTTAGCTATGAGGTTTTTATACACTATAAATCTACCCAACCTTTCAAAAATACCTTGTCTTCTAATTCTTTGATTCCTCCAAGTGGGCATTAATCTAATAGGTTCTACATCACATAGCCCTACATTCTAGATTTCTATAAGAAAAATTCAGCAGGGGGATCCATTCTAGCCTCCTTACCCCATATTCCTACTCTTTGAGATACAAATTGTAGGTCCCCTCTCACCACTACATTTCATTTTTTTTAATCTTGTATAAATAATTCTTCATAAAACGGCCTTCTATTACCATAACGACCATACAAATTGACTATAGAAATCAGCTTACCTAGCTCCTTAGAATGTAAGTCTGTAATCACACCTACCTCAATATAAACCTTAAAAAATAGCTAGAAGGAGGAATTCTATCATGTTACATTTCTCCTTAATATTCATTTTGATTCTAACCCTACGAAGTTCCAATTTTGCAGGAGAGAGACAAGTATGGATATTATATTTTTACATCCAACAAAGTCTTTTGGATTAAAATTATATCTATCTTATGAAGTTTTAAAAAATATATTAGGGCTATTTTTTTATGATCGGCCCCAAGCCCTATAAAATTTAAAGAGAAATTTATCATTGATACCCTTTCCATTGGGGTTGTCCTACTCTAAGAACCCCAACTATAGATTATTTTTTGCTAGATAAAATTTCCTTATCAACTTTTTGTTATACAATTTTTAAGTAGTATTTCCTTCCTACTATAAACTCTTAAGATTGACTTGTCTCAAGACCCAATCCCCCTAAT
This sequence comes from Wollemia nobilis, assembly GCA_028583015.1. Classification (NCBI taxonomy): domain Eukaryota; kingdom Viridiplantae; phylum Streptophyta; class Pinopsida; order Araucariales; family Araucariaceae; genus Wollemia; species Wollemia nobilis. Next base: position 3,471,207 of record JAQPPZ010002415.1, on the reverse strand, counting down.
ACCTGATCATACCTAGTATCTCCTTTACCTTTTTTCCTAGATATTAAAGCATATCTGCAAAAATATGTGCTTGTATTATGGGTATTTGGAGGACTTGGTTGGGAAGAGATCCTCTATGGTTATTTAAGCCCTGATTTCTTCCTTGGCCTAAAATATCTCTAGCTAAATAGGGTAGGAACTTAGAAACTTTTACACCTTTCTCCTCTATTTGTTCTAAGACCTTGATAGCATAAATCTCTTGAAATATCCTATATAAAGTATGGCTTATCAAACCCTCCATATAGGAGCTTATTCCAAGATAAAATGATATATAAAGTTTATCATTATTATCATTTAATCCCCCATATCCCAAAAATAAAAAATTAAGTTTAGGCTTTGTTATTTTCCTGATAAAATGACTCCATATGTTTTATTGGTTGCAAGTGTGGTCTCCCTTTCCTTGTAGAAAGTTACCCTATTGTAGTTGTTTAAAATGAACTCTTTCTCCTTTGACTAGACATTGATGATAGTAAACCTTTTTTAAGTGATTTAGGAGTCTTGACTAGGTCCTCCTCTATCTGAGTGATGGCTACCGCTACCTCCTTTGAAGTTTTTTGACCAAAATAACCTTCAACTTCTTTTTTACAATCTCTTGCCCTCTTATATTTTCCATTTTACAATTTGCCTTAAGATGTCCATAATTATGATAATTACTACATCAAAAAGGCACCTAAATGTAGTCAAGATTCTATAAGAATGTCCAATTTTCTTATATGAACTCCATGATATTTGACAACCCTAAACTAAGATCAAGCTCCACTAAGATATGAGCGATTATTTTATGCATATAATTTAATTTTTCAATGTCTACTCCAAGGAAAACTCTCAGGGAGTTTCCAATCTCACGTAGCATTCTTTCATTTCAAAATTCAAGGGGTAAAGAGGGTATCTTGACCCAAATAGGATGGGTATTTATTTCTTAGAGTGTATATCAAACCCACGAGTCCATAATTTTAGATTCAAAACATTGAACCCCCAACTCCATGTACTTTTTATGATTTCAACATCTTCTACATGGTTGGAAGATAAAAATCATACAACCCTTTGTTATCACATGATTTATAGGAGTATAGCCCAAAACTTCCAACTAGTTATTTTTTATCCAATCTCATAGATTTTTTGGTTTCCTGGAATAACCCATAAATCTTCCCACCAAATCCTTATCCTTTAGTGATAAAATATGTTCTAGCATTAGATCCTCACCTACAACCATTTAGACTAGCTCCTTCCATAAATTTATACAATATTTTTATTTTATTTTTCTCATTTTATGCTCAATTTGAGGAAATAAAACCAATTTTTTATTCCATTCATAGTAACCTTAGATAGCACATATATTTATAATGAGACGCAAAAACAAATCGCGTAGATTTTGAGGGGATTGGGATGGAGGGATAAGGGATGATATGGAGGGATAAGGAAGAGGATAAACAGGAGGAATAAGGAGCGAAAGGATAGGAGGAATAAGGGGAAGGAGGAGAAATAGAAGAAATACAGGGAGAGAAGAAAAAAGCTTGCCGACATTCAAATGTGCATTCACACCGGAGCCAACTATTTCTAAGCTACTTCGGATGTGGACGCGTTCACATTGTAACACTCTCCCCCTTAAAGTTGAGAGGACTGACTAGACAGTCTCTCAGCTTTATAAATTGAGCTTTAGCCATCGCTTTGGTGAAGATATCTGCAACGTTCTCCAAAGTGTGACAAAATTTAAGCTCAACAATCTCTTGCTCCACCATGTCTCGGATGAAGTGGTACTTCATATCAAAATGCTTCATTCTACTATGGTGGATTGGATTGTATGCCAACTGAATGGCATTGATGTTGTCACAGTAGATTCTGGTCGGACCACTTTGCTGCTCTCCAATCTCTTCCAGCACTTTTCTTAACCACAAGGCTTGAGTACTAGCATAGGTGACTGCTACATACTCAGCTTCTATAGAAGACAAAGCTACCACAGTTTGCTTTTTGGAACTCCAAGTTATTAGTCCTGATCCCAGACTAAAATAGTTCCCTGAAGTTGATTTCCTGTCATCAATGTTGCTACCCCAATCACTATCACTGAAGCCTACAAGCTTGATAGTGTTACATTTATGGTACTGGATTCCAAAATCCAATGTACCCTTCACATATCTGAGAATTCTCTTAGCTGCCTGCAAATGCAGCTCAGAAGGGCTAGCCATAAATCGAGAGACAAGAGAAACAACATACTGAATATCAGGTCTGGTGTTGGCGAGAAACATCAAACTCCCAACCATGCTTCTGAAAGTGGTCACATCAACTTTTGGTGCTCCATCATCTTTGCTTAATTGGATCCCATGTCCAACTGGAGTTGCAACTGGTTTGCAATGCTCCATAGCAAACTTCTTGATCATGTCTCGAGCATACTTATGTTGATAGATGAAGATCCCTGTATCTGACTGATGAACCTCCATTCCAAGGAAGTAGTGCATTAAGCCGAGATCCTTCATCTCAAACTACTTCATCATGGAGCGCTTGAACTCCATATTCACTTTTTCATTACTACCCATGAATATGAGATCATCTACATACAAGCAAACTATGAGGATGTCATTACCTTGCTTTAGGTAGTAAAGGGTGGGTTCATTTTTGCTTCTAGTGAACCCAAAATCTTTGAAGTACCCATCAATGCGTGAGTACCAAGCTCGTGGTGCCTGCTTGAGGCCATAGAGTGCCTTTTTCAGTCTGTAAACAAGGTGCTCTTTACCTTTCTCTTGAAATCCTTGAGGTTGCTCAACATACACTTCCTCTATCAAGTACCCATTGAGAAAGGCACTCTTCACATCCATGTGTTGAATTTTCCAACCTTTGTGAGCAGCTAAAGCAAGAACTGATCTGATTGTCTCTTGTCTGGCTACAGGAGCAAATGTCTCCTCATAATCAATACCATACTTCTGTGTAAATCCTTTTGCAACCAATCTTGCTTTGTGCCTTTCAATACTTCCATCAGCATTGAACTTGGTCTTGAAGACCCATTTGCATCCAACACATTTCTTGCCTTTAGGAAGCTTTACCAACTCCCAAGTGTCGTTGTTTTTTATAGAGGTTATCTCCTCTTTCATGGCATCTTGCCAAATTTTTTGAGTACATGCCTTCTCATAACTAGAAGGTTCAAGTTGTGCACTAGTTAACAAGGCATAGTTAACTATATCTCCCCGAGGTTCTTGGGAGTCATCATCACCATACAAATGCATATTTTCAAGTCTTTGCAAGACTGAACTCATTTCACTAGCTTGACTTCTAGTATATCTTCTTTGAAAGTTTTTATCCAACATCTGATAAGATGGATGATGTTGGAGTGTTCTCTTACCTCTGGATGGAGAATCAATATCCATCGGTGAAGAACTTGACTGACCTTCTATGGAGAAGGACTTGGTGAAGAAGTTGATGAACTTGAGGATGAATGTCTGCTTGGGCTTGTGGGAGGAGTACTTCTTACCTTTCTTGTGGTGCCATCTGTTGCACATGTTTAGAACCTACATCATTGGATTCAACATCATTGAATATTTGGGGATGGCCCCACTCTCCCCCTTCATCAAAAATCACATCCCTGGAAAGCACAATCTTTCGAGTCCTGGGATTGTAGAGTCTGTAAGCTTTTGTGGTCTCATAGTACCCTACAAAAATGCATGCTTGACTCTTAGGATCAAGCTTCTTTCTCTGCTCATCAGGAATGTGTGAATACGCCAGTGAACCAAACACTCTGAAATGCTTGACATTTGGTTTCTTACCATACCATGCTTGGTAAGGAGTTTTCCCTTTCAAACTTGAAGTAGGGCTCCTATTCAAAATATACACACTAGTCTTGGCTGCATCTGCCCAATACATATTACTCAAATGCTTCGTCTGAAGCATAGATCTTGCCATTTCTACAATGGTGCGGTTCTTTCTCTCAGCCACACCATTCTGCTATGGAGTGTAGGCAGCAGTGAACTGCCTCTTTATTCCATGTTTTTTACAAAAATTCAAAAATTCATTAGAGGAGTATTCTCCTCCTCTATCTGATCTGAGACACTTAACAAAATATCCACTCTCATTTTCAACTCTTGTTTTAAAATCTACAAAGCAATCAAATGCCTCATCCTTATGCTTCAAAAAATATATCCAGCACATTCTTGAAAAATCATCAATGAAAAGAAGAAAGTAAGAGTTGTTACCAATGCTCTTGGTCTGCATTGGACCACAGATGTCCGAATGCACTAGCTGGAGTGGATAACTGGCCCGCCATGCTTGCCCTTTAGGAAATTTGGACCTAGCATGCTTGCCCAAGGCACAACCTTCACAGACTTCCTTATTGTCCTGAACTTTAGGAAGTCCGGTCACCATTGCTTGAGAGGTTAACATCTTCAAACTAGCTGAATTCAGATGACCGTATCTCAAGTGCCACAACACACTTGGATTTGAAATAGCAACATTTGCTAATTGATCTCCCCCTGGCTGACCAAACTTTAGAGGGAATAGCCTATTCTTTGTCATTGGCACTTGTGTAATGATTCTATTACTATTATTTTTATCAAAAATGGTGCATTTACCCTCATCAAAAAGCAACTTGTAGTTCTTTTCTAACATTTGACCAACACTTAAAAGATTGTGTTGGAGATGGGGTGTGTAATAGATATCACTTACTTGCCTAACGCCTTCTTTAGTTGGAACCGCCATGGCTCCAATGCCTTCAACCGCCAATGACTTGTTGTCTCCCAACTTGATGTCTGGATTTGTAGGAAGAATCCAGGGTAGCAAAGAGTTCTTCTTTGCCACTCATATGATTTGAACACCCAGTGTCCAAAATCCAGGTGTCATTCATGTTCCGATCTGACTGGCCATATGAGAGAAAGAGATTTGTGGTCCCTTCCTCTTCTCCAAAATTGCCATACTAACTGCTCTGGCTGCTACTGCTCCCTTGTGAAGGCTTTGACCAACAGTCATGAGCATAATGGCCAGGTTTGCCACAATTGTAGCAAACTTGCTTCGACTTGTCACTTCCTTTTCCTCGACCTGGATGCTTTCCTCTGTTCTGTTGTCCACCCCTATTCTGACCTCCACCTCTGTTTGAAGATCCTCCTCTGCTTGGGGTTCCACCTCGTGGATTGTTCTTGCCTCTTCCTCTATGCTGACCTCTGCCATGACCTCTACCTCTTCCTTCTTGTGAAGCAAAGGCTTTATCATCTCCTCCATGGCTGGTGGAAGGAGAGTCCTGCAATCTTTCTTCATGTGAAAGAAGAGAACCAATTAGTGCTTCAAAAGAAAGAGTGGTCAAATCTTTTGACTCTTCAATAATGATTGCTACATGATTCCATTTTGGAAGAAGTGTTCGCAACACTTTCTTCACCATAACCTCAGGCTTAATATCTTCACCTAGAGTGACCATTTTATCTACTACGACTTTAACCCGCACGCAGTAGTCTCCTACTTTCTCATTTTCCTGCATTCTAAGATTTTCAAAATCTCTCTTCAGTGTTTGAAGTCTAACTTGTTTTATTTGATCACTACCCTGAAAGCTTTCCTTCAAAGCATCCCAAGCATCTTGTGCAGTTACATAGGATGCTATCCTAGGGAAGATACTCTTATCTAGGGTTGTTTGTATATAGTACAGGGTAGAGGAATTATTTTTTTGGGCTTCTTTTCTAGTTTTTTTATCTGCAGCACTCAAAGCTGCCCATTCGGTAGCTGTGGGTTCTGCATATCCTTCTACTATAATATCCCATAAACCTTTGCCAATCAACATTGTTTTCATCTTTATTGACCAGTATTCATAATCACTACCATTGAATTCTAGGAATTGGGAGACTTGTATTTGAGGCCATTTCTATGATTGAAATTAAACTTTGATTTGACTAAAAATAAGAAATACAAAGAACAAAGTAATTACACGTTCAAATCAAATCTAGCCTTTTTAATTCTCTCACTGATTTCTTGCTCCTCTTGTTGTGGAGTTGCCCAAAATTGGAAGCGCAAAGTTGTCTGCTTCGTCATCACTGATCACAATGATTTTTGGTGCTTCTTCTTCTTCTAGTTCTTCTTCCCCTTCTTCCTCTTCCTCTTCTTCTTCTTCTGATTTTGGATCATGAGAGTGTGGTGTATAGCTCTCACTTGATTCTACTTCAGGTATTGTAGGGGTATAACTATCACTTGATTGTCCTTCAGGTATGACTTCAACCGTCTCGAACTCTTCTATTCTTTGCCCGAAGATATTGTCCTCTGAGTCAGCCTCGTATCCAGAATCAGGCTTCCTCTGGTGGGCTATGACTGTGTTTTGTAATTGGGTGAAAACTGTATGCAAACCGTATCTCCAAACTTTTTCGTCAAACCATTCGGCGTTCTCTCTTTGTAAAAGAGAACAAAGAGCATGATAGCATCCGGTTGATCTGATCATCTACTCATCAATGCAAAAAACAACTTCATTAGAGTCTCTGAGGTTAAAATTTTCATCCTTTTACAGCCGCTGAGGTTATTACAAAAAAAATATTTAGCCTTGAACGGGGTTCCAAGGGGCAGCGCGTCCAAATTTTTTTGGAAGTGCTAAACGGGCGCTCCGGAAGGCTTCTCGGCACTTTTATGCTCCCTCTTTTACAAAGATTGCTCTTTTAAAGTTTTCATAAAAAACAAGCTTTTCAAGCCCTTGGGTGATTTACAATTTGCCTCTAGGGCAATAGAGGTTCACAATAAACTTAATAAAGTAGTTAAATATTTTGAATTTAATAAAAATTAATATGCTTTATAATTATAAAAAAACTTTTTTTTAAATAATTTATAAAGCATTTTTAACATTTATTAAATTAATATTTAAAACTTTAACTAAGTTTAATTAAAAACTTTAAATAAAATTAAAAAAAATTTGAACCTCTTTCCTGTGGATCGAACCCGCAACCTCTTGAAACGGCCTGAACACTTCTTGCCACCACGCCCCGCGGCACCTTTGAAAGCGAAGAAGGCACCTCGTGCCTTTTATCCCCTTATCATCTGGTGACAAAGAATAAAAAACAATTATTTGGTCCGACGGGTTTCGAACCCAAGACCTACATTCCGTCAGTAAACAACCTCTGCCAACCGTGCTACGTGCCTCAGCTGGAAGGAAACTCGGGTGAAGAATAGAAGAGTCCTTCAGGCGATTGAAATTTTAAAAATAATTATCCCACATCGAGCAGGATGGGGATATCAATAGGGTTTATAACCCTTAATCAACACTTATAGAGTCGATTGCCTGTGGGCAATCACTGTCTTCGTCCTCTCTTCTGCCTACCAAACCTGCGCGTGCCACCTCAGCTCTTCCTCCTCGACCTATGTGCACTCCTCGACCTGCGTACGCCACCTCAGCTCCTCTTCAACCTACGTGCACCACCTCAGCTTCGCGGCTTTCGTGCCCAGCTCCTCGCTCCCTGGTAGCTCTGATACCAGAATGAGGAAATAAAACCAATTTTTTATTCCATTCATAGTAACCTTAGATAGCACATATATTTATAATGAGACGCAAAAACAAATCGCGTAGATTTTGAGGGGATTGGGATGGAGGGATAAGGGATGATATGGAGGGATAAGGAAGAGGATAAACAGGAGGAATAAGGAGCGAAAGGATAGGAGGAATAAGGGGAAGGAGGAGAAATAGAAGAAATATAGGGAGAGAAGAAAAAATCTTGTCGACATTCAAATGTGCATTCACACCGGAGCCAGCTATTTCTAAGCTACTTCGGATGTGGACCCGTTCACATTGTAACACAATTTGTTTATCTTCAAATTTTGTTGGACTACCCTTCAATGTTTTCTTTGGTTTATTTGAAAGCACTTTCTTGTCTTAATTACCCCTTTGTATTTCCTAGGTTTAAGATTTTAAGCTAAATAGACTATCAGGCATGGGTCTGAGTCGAGTCTTCCATGTTCTTTGTCTCCCTTATACCACAAGTCAAAGTCCTTACTTAGAGAAAAAACTAAGGCCTTCAAATATTCCTTAGGTTTTTCACTGTATTCTACTACATCTTATCCATTCATCATTGACTTAGTTGTCTTATCATTTTTGGTGATAATTGGGCTGAGTATTCACTGGTTAAGAGTTCCTATTGAATTTTTTTTTTTTAATTTCCATCCTTCCCTCTCCTTCTTGGCTCTATTGACCAAATTCAAATGATGAGAGCCTCATTTTCTTAAGTGCAAACCCTCTACCATACTTTTGTAATAATGATGGCCCCATACTTAACATTGTTAGTAGCTTTGCTAATATTGTGTTTTTGTTTGGAAATTTCTTCCTTTGCCTCTCCTACTTCCTCTCATTTATGAATTTTAATTGAGCTATGACTTTGTCCAAATTCTTTGATGGTGGTGTCTTCTAGGATGATGTTGCATGTTGTGAAGCTAGTGATGGTATCATTTGCTATGATGGGCATTTTTGTTGTGAACCTAACAATGGTATCATCTGCTAAAATGACCTCATCTATTGTGGACTTGGCAATGACATGACTCTACTTGTTGTGAACTCGATGATGACATCATATTATCTTTAAATCCTCGCTATAGATAATCCATAAGCCCTATATCCTATGATTGCCAATAGAAAACCCTCTATTTCTTGACCCTTCTCACACTAGGATTTGATCTCCATCACCTACTTCAATTTTTTTGTTTAAACTCTTTACCTGTTTCAAAAAATTTGTTGTATATCTCCTTACACTAGGGTTTGATCTTCATTGTCTACTAATTTTTTTCTCTCTGCCTACTTTTAAAAAATTGTTAGGTACCTCATCGTCTGCACCCAACACTCATTATCATTTCTAATCATATTTATTTATGGACATGTATAATATTTCTTTTAGATTTACATTCATTTAATTTAATTATATATAATATATTTAGGTGAAAATAATAAACATAAGAAAAATATAATAATATTTCTTTTAACAAATTTTTATATTTATTATTTTTATTTAAATATATTATATTTGTATTAAAGAAATGAATGTAAAATTAAAAGAAATATTATGCATGCTCATACATAAATATGGTTATAAATGATAATGAGAATGAATATTTGAATAAAAATAATGAATGTGAATATAAAAGAATATTTATATATGTCCAAACTAAATATAATTATAAATGATAATGAGAATGAATATTTGAATAAAAGTAATGAAGTTAATATAAAGGAACTATTATATATGTCCAAACTAAATATGATTATAAAGGATAATGAGAAAGTATATTTGAATAAAAGTAATGAATCTATTATGTATGTCCATACATATATATGATCAGAAATGATAATGAGAATGTAGATAGTGGTTTTTATTTTTTCATACTCTTTGGATTGTTTTGTAATTTATAATGTGGCAAGTAAAGATCCTATAACACTAGTGGTACTCTTAAAGATAATTTTGAATTATTTAAGACACCTTCTGCTAAGTAAATTATAAAGACAAAATTCCCATTGGACATTTAAACAACTTTTCTAAAAGTCATGCACACTAGTGGTTCAACATAACTTCCATCTATCATTTTTGTATCTTTTATATATTGTATTTTTTATGATTGATGGTCAATGATACATGGTTTTCGTTATCAAGGTAGACAAGCCGTCCAACTTAAAGTTTTATTTTCGTACCTCACCAAGTGGACATGGTTTTCATTTATTGTATGTGATGGAGTTTTTCCTGTGCAATGCTGGCTTACGTACTTCTTTGGCCTCGTAACATTATAAAACAACACTATTAACATCGTGATGCCCTGAAGTAAAGCCGTCCAACTCGTAAGTTTTCTAGGCAATTTCGATTTTTGAGATGCACTATGCCAAGCCTTTAATCTATGAAATAAAATGGAATAGTAGCATCTGAGGGTTAGTGGATTGGTGAAGGTTAGTGGATTGGTAAGTGTTTGTTTGGTTAAATATTTATTAAGAAATATCTAAATTCAAAAATTGGGAGCAACATGTTTGCAAAGGTAATAGTATGATCTAATCTTCTGAGTAAGTGCACATTAGTATGATCTAATCTTCTAAGTACACACTAAACCAACGATACTAAAACAACTGATAGTCCTTTCACATCGGATTTTAGTAATATAAACCAATAAAAATTTCTCAACTAAAACATCCCAAATAAAACATGGAGCTGCATCTTACACGTCGACGTACTGGTTGCAGTCCATCTCATCACGTGATTGTTTCCGTCTATTAGTATTTCAGATTTAAATATAGACCGAATTAACTGGTATTCTGAATTCATGTCATCACCCGTGTACGGTTTCGTATATTACCAATCACAACGGCCAAGTACGGAATCTGCTCTTATTTATGTTGTTGTCATCCATAATCTGAATCGGTGCATTGAGAGCATACTAATGAATTTCAGTGGTAAAATGGATACTCATGAGTCTTTCCTTCCACACCTGCATCCCTGGGTGATGTTTGAAATTTCACATACTTCTGTTAAAAATACTAGTAAAAGTGCAAATTCAACAGCAAGGACATTAATTTTTGCCCTTCAGATTTTATGTAGCCAAGAAATATCATATAGATTACAGTATTAAAGCTTATTTCACCATTCTCCTCCTCTGTTGAAGATTTCACACTGAAAATAAAAAGTACAAGATAATGGGATTTTTCAAAACGTAGATAACTTCATGTAGAATTAGAAATGGACAAGCAGGATTGAGAATTTCTTAATTTCATATCCTTTATTTCTCCCTTCTCTTCTTCTATTGAATATTTTACAATGAAAGAAAAAAACAAGCCACAAAATAATGGGATTTTCCAAAACGTAGATAGCTTTATGTAGAATGAGAAATCGACTAGCATTCTTGATAACTTATTGATTTCATCTGCTTTGGGGCATTGCTGATAGTTTTGAGTGCGTGAATTAGTTACAACTTCAGTAATATCAATAAATCGCAAACTCTTTAAAGGAAAAGATGGTAGATATGACAATGTTGGTGCCATTATTGAGTCTATGTTTTTTTTTTATTTTTTATTTTAGTTCCTCCATAGCAATCTTTGGGAAATTACTGAATAGGGCGGTTCAGTTCCAGTAAAATACTTATAAGGCGGTAAAAACTTGCATTTTTGTCATAGGATATTTTAAAGTTAAGAGTGTTACAAGTAGCAGTATGATGTCAGATCAGAGGTTAATCATCATAATCATTTTTTTTGCTAGTTCAACACATCTCAATACCTAAATCTTTGTTGGTTAGTAATAAAGCTTGTTGGTTCGCCTCCATCTAATCTACAATATCCCAATTATAATCATATTTCAACAAGTAACCAATAATATGTTTGCTTCCCTTGTTAGCCAAAAAGTCAGTCACTGTATTCTTCCCTCTTTCTACATGAACTAAATGGCATCCTCAAATTGTTGCCAAATGGCTTTGATCTGACTCATTCTGTGCTTGAGTCACCACACACTCGAACTGAATTTCCTAATCTAATCTAGCAACCCTACCAAAATTTGTGAGTCGGACTTCACTATGATCTTCCAAACTTCATTCTACCTAGCATTAAGAGAGCCTTGTTTGATTGCCAAAGCCGCCAAAGCCTTTACTTCATTATTTTTTGCTACTCTTAGGCCTTTTAATTCTCAATGAAGGACCTTTGCATGTAGTTTCTTATGAGGAAACTAATGTTTGTTTCCCCTAGGTTATACTTGGTTATTCCATCCATGTTATTTTTTCTATTCTAGGGGTGGAGGTTGCTAAGCCCCATGAGTCTGCCTTATCACAACGTTCTCTTTCTCCTGATATTTTTTCTCCCCCACATGAGCTTTTACTCTTTATATAACCTTATTTAATATTTCTTCCAAAGTAACTCTAGCAGAGTGAATGCCTCTCTAAAAGTTATGGCATTCCTTTCCAACCATATGTTCCACCAGATAAAGCTCAGGCCTAGATACCAACCCAACAAAAGTGAGTTTTTTAACCTTCTTCATTTTCAAACCTCTCATATATTAATAAGTGTTAACAATTGGTTGAGATGGGCCTTGAAGAGATCCACCCATTTACTCCACAACTCCAGGGCAAAGTCACATTGGAAGAGAAAATGATCTATTGTCTCCTCTTAGATATTGCATATGATACATTTAGAGGGGCCATGAAAACCCCTCTTCTATAAGTTATCATAGGTGAGGAAGCTCCTATGCATAACTTGCTAGGAAAAAAAAATTATTTTTGGCTAGTCCTTTTCCAACCATACTCTATCCCAAGGAACATCTAGCAACATTGGTGGAGAAGGGAGCAATTTATTATAACCATCCTGAATTGTGTATATGCCTAAATTTCCATGACCCCAATATATGTTTTCTTCTTCCTCCTTTCCTATAAGGTGGTGTTATTTTATTGTTCTATATATTAGCAACACCAAATTTGGAGAGATTAGGACTAGCCACTCTTCCCATTGCTTTAGTTGCATAAGAGAGAAGGTCCCAATCTATCTTGTATGTAGATAACATGTCATCTTGATCCAACCTATAGCCTCAAGGCTCTGTTGAAGGGGCTACACTTCTATAAATTTTGAAACTAAGGGTAGGTATTCATCCAAACAATTGGTCCAAAAATTCTCTTTATCCCCTCTACCCACTTTCAAGAATAGTATTGGTTTTACCACTTTCTCTCCTAATTTCAGCACCTTTCAAACAATAGAACCTTATCCACTCATAGGGATGCAACCTACTTCCTCATGGGGAATGTTACCCAAATACTTACTAGTAATGACTTTGCTAAACAATGCTTCTTGATTGGAGATCCATCTCCAATAAAGCTTACCTACTAGAGCTTGGTTATTCAATGTTGTTTTTTTAATTTCCATCCTCCACTTGCTTTAGGTTGGTATATTTTGTCACAACTTACTAAGGCCCATCACATCCCCATGCTTGGACCATCCCAAAGAAATTTTTGCATGAGAGAGTCTAGCTCCTTTAGGATTCCAAGCAAAGTAGTAAGAATATAAAACTTGTAAACTGGTATTGCTTGAATCACTGATTGAAAAGGAGTCACTCTTCTTCCAAAGTAAATCCAATAGTGCATCCAATGATTTATCTTTGCACCAATTCTATCCACCATTGTTTTCTATTATACCACCTTCAAATTCTTATAATGAAGTGAAATCCCCAAGTAGTCCAATGGGAGGGAGTCCTTAGAGAAGCCTAATATGTTTCGAATCTAATCTTGGGTCTCCTTTTAGCATTAAATAACACTACTTTTGACTTGGTTGCATTCACTACCTAGCATGTGGCTTCTAGATAGGTATTTAAGGCATCTTCGAGTGTTTTTGCCTCTCAAACATTGACTACCACAAGCAACTCTATGCCATATGCAAATTGTAAATGAGTCAGATTCATTGCTTCCACTTGCACTTTAAAGATAGCTTCTTGTTGCTTGTTCCTTCAAATAAATTTACCCAATCCTTCAACAAGAATAATAAAAAGGTAAGGGGATATAATGTCTCTTTGGTAAATTCTTCTAGAGACCTAAAAGGGAGCTGAGGAAATACCATTAATGAGGACAAAGAAAGAAGTCAAAGAGACACAACTCATGATCCACTCTCCCCAATCCTGAGATAAACCAAAATTCTCTAAAATTCAATCTAAAAATAGCCAAGAGACTCCATCATAGGTCTTAAACATGTCTAATTTAATAAACATACCTCTTCAATATTTTTGATATTTTTGATGCATTGTGTGAATTGCTTCTTTTGCCAAGATTACGCCATCTATAATTTTGTCAATCCCTCCACAAATTATCCTTACTCTAGAGATATAATACTATCCAATACCTTTTGATCCTTTCAATCATCAATTTGGTAATGATCTTGTAGACTACACTGTAAAGTGCAATCAAGTGAAACTATCTAAGGTTGGAAGCCTCTTCCACTTTAGGAATCAAAGTAAGGAAAGTGTGGTTCATAGCCTATAACATGCTTTTATTTGCATGAAATTATTCCACTTCTTTGTTTACATCCTCCCTTATGTTATCCCGAAAATCTTAGAAAAATTCAATCAAGAATCCGTCAAGGTCTAGGGACTTTCTAGTTCTCATGTTGAAAATTGTCTTTCACCTCCTCTAGATCCATAACTCTAAACAGAGTCTGGTCTTGTTTGGATTTTATAATCTATGGGATACACTTAAGTATCTCTTGTTATGTTGTAATATTAGGATGGGTAAAGGAAGAGAAAAGATCTTCAAAGTATATATTTGCATATTATTGCATACCTGGGATAGTGTCCATCATATTACCATGAAGATATTTTAGGTTGTACAATATGTTGAAGTATCTTCTTGTCATGGTTGAGTAGTGGAAGAACTTAGTATTTCAGTCCCCCTATAGAAACCAAGAAGTTATGGTTATTCATTTCCAATACATCTCCTCCTATTTTTCTATACTCTCTAATTCTTGTTTTACCAACTCATCTTCCTCTTTCAAGTCTTCTATGATTGTTGCAATCCAAAAAGTATGGTCAAATCCATCCTTGTAGCCAACAGAACCCTCTGAAGCTAAAACTTTGATTTATTATTTCTTTTCTATATTTTGAGTTGGGCTTTAACATGTATTTGTTTAAAGACTCCAAACAATATTTGTTTAAAGACTCCAAACAATGTTACCCCATGGGTAGGGCGCCCCTCCTCCCACCAAACTAGTATTTTATTCCTGATATCCTCCTTTTCCAACCAAATAATTTCAAACCAAAATGGCCCAAAGAAATATTTATGGCTCATATCCCATTCCAAGGGAATTGGAAAGTATTCTGATTTTGTATGACTAAGGATTTCTAGTCTGAGTGACCATCATAGAAAATACTCATCATATACCAAGAATCTATATAGCTTTACCTTCTTGTTTTTTTATCTAAGTATCAAAAGGTCCTACATACTAGACATCAATAAAATTGAACTTTTTACTTTAGAGATCTTAAATTTATCACCCTAATCCAAATATGGGATGCTCCCTTCTTAATCCCTAGCTACAATATTAGCATTAAATTCACTAGCCACTATCCAATTCACCTTTTCTTTTTCTTTTCTACTTGCTTATAAAACTGCTTATTAGAGGTATTTCTCCCCCAAAACAAATGAGCCATAGAAATTTGAAATCAATAATAGTTCTCTAGAAATCTTACTCTTAAAAAGAGATGTGAGAACCCTCTTTCCTACAACATGATCAATTTTTTTCCAATTTAGAGGGTTTTATAAATTAAATATACTCCCTCAAGCACCCTACAACACTATAGCCATATGCTCTATTTATCTCCATATATTCTTTGCTATTCTATCCATCACCTAGAATGAAGATATTATATCTTGAAGGATAATGAAATCTAATGATGACTTGCAATTAAACTACGAATAACAATTTGATGAGACCTATTTTTTAAGCCTCTAATGAAGTAAATATTCCAAAAATGAAGAGCGTCAAAGTGCAAAATAAAATTAGCAACAAAAAATTGTAGCAGCAAAAACACAACAAAAATTGCAACAATGCACAATAGTTTAAATTTGAGGGACCAAAAGTGCTTATAGTTTAATAAAATTTTGGGAGTGAATTCTATACAAAAGTACCTTTCCAACTGTGTATCACATGTAAAAAATAGATCTATAAAAGGTCTCTCCAAGAATAGATATCTTACCCCTAAATTACTGTAATGTAATTCTATTTAGGGGTAAGATATCTCAATGCCTTATTCACAAATACCTCTTTCTTCAAGGTCTCTCCAAGAGTGGCCATCTTGTTCAACACATTCTTCACTCTAACACAATAATCACCCACACTTTCATCCTCTTTCATCTATAGATTCTCAAAATATTTCTTCATGGTCTATAACTTAACCATTCAAAATTCTCCAATTCCTTGGTAAGCCTCTTTGGCTGATGTACCAATAACAATACGTGGAAATAAACTCTTGTCAAGAGTAGATTAAATATGGTAGAGGGTGAATGAATTCTTCTTCTTTGTTTTCCTTTTTATTGTCCTATCATCTACTCAATGTGTTCCAATTAGGTGGTTATTCATAACTACTCTCCACTACCTCCCAAAGATATTTTCTAATTAATAATGTTCTCATATTTATGCTCCAATAATCATAATCTTACTCGTTAAATTCTAGAATGGGTAATGAGTTGTTGAAGTTGGTCATTAGACTCAAGCAACAACAAATAAATTTTTTCTTCAATGAACTTGTCCAAGAACTTGATCAATTGTTATACTAACCATGAATCCAATTTCACTCAAACCAAAAAAACAACCAAGATTTTATACCAAATGAATTAAATGACCCAAAAATGAAAAGCACCAAAGTGCAGCAAAAAATGCAGAACAAAAATATTGTAGCAACAAAAATACAATAAAAATTATAGTAGTGTTTGAAATTCTAAATTTGAGGAACCAAAATTACTCAAAATTTGATGAAATTTTTGGAGTGAGTTCGACATAAAAATATCTTTCTAATGGTGTATCACATGCAAAAAATGGAGCTATAAATTAAAATTTATGAACTCAAAAAGTTGACTGCATGTTTAAGAATATAGGGACAACAAGCATATTTTTCACAAAACGAATGGAATAGAATGTTGTTTTTCATTCCAAATAAACTCAAAAGTATTAAAAAACATTTTCCATAATATTCTATATCTATAATACTCTATTTTATATTTACAAGAGATAAAATAATGTTACAACACTTCATTTCACATTCTAGGAAGTCCAATAGTCATGGTGACTCTTCAAGGCCTGTAAAAACTTTTGGGATTCTTCAAATTCATGGGAGAACTTTTGGTTTTCTATTTATTAGTAAACATAAATCTCCAAAATCGAATATTCCTTAATTGTACAACCATTGGGAACCTATAGCCTAGTAATTATTACTTTGCTTTATGCATCCTTGGTTTACTAGTTGGTCACCCTCCATTGTCATCTTCTCCTCGTTTGATTTTCTTCCTACACTCTTATATTTGGTGTATTTTAATATTTCTCTATTTGATAAATTCCAAGAGTAGGCTTACCTTTGTCTTTATATTTATCTTTCATTAAGATATTCCTATCAACAATGACCATGGTAGGGTTGAGGTTCTCTAAATGTGTTATGACCATATGGTTTGGGATTGGTTGGATATTGGTCTCCAATATTGGTTGAGTTATCCTCTAGTGGACTAATTCTACATTTTTAGAGGGAAAAAATTTCCCTTGTGGTTCCCCCATGATAACTATATCATTCTCCATGTCAATTATGGTATTAATAATTTCATACCTATTTAGGGTTTTCTCTTTTGTCTAGTTTGATTGTATCACCTTTTTATTTTGCTTCTTCTTCTTAGATGCTTCAAAGCCCCTTCTTGCATATTTAGGTTTGAGGTTGTGGGCTAATATTCTACCTTCTTCTTAGTACTCTTGTTGCCATTACCTCTAACCTCTAATTATATGGGATCCTTCTAGATAGTCCTTGGGAAAAAATAGGAAACATGTCCATGCTTATGATAAATTCTACAATGGAAGGAGATTGCTTCATAGACTATTTTCTAGATCTAGGGTATATTACCTATATCTAATTCTATTTCATCTAGAAATGAGTGATTGATAAATATCTCAACATAGATTTAAGAATAAATGATTGGAGCGCCCATAATTGTATCTCTAGCAACTCCTAGATAGCGACCCAAGACATTGCTCAATATCTCAAAAACTAGGTCACATCAATATTCCATTGATAGAGCATATAATCAAACCCAAAAAACCATTGTATTAAGTTCCATTTGTGTATCAAATCCTAGCTTAGGGCTACACAAAAAAACTTTCTACTCTATAACTTCTCCTTCTTCATTCAAAATCTTTATCCATATTTGCTTTTGAAGAAAAACTTACTATATACTATTCATTACTAATGAGGACTATTAAAATATTTTTAGCCACTAGAATTTGTTAAAAAATAAGCTTGGGATATTGGGAAGCCTATGGAAGATAATAATTAACTCTAGACTAGAAACCCTTATCCATTGGCTTGTTGGTAGCATAAAAGAAGAGGTATTTTAAGGCAACATTTCTTAAATATTCATATTCATATTATTCACTCTCCCTCGCTATTTCTACAAAGAACCGCTTGGGATAAGGGGTAGAGGGAGGGCCCTAGAAGGGGCCTCACATGCAACCATGGAGAGGTAGGGAGCAATTTTTAAATCTTGAATTGTAAATTGTTCATTTGAAGTTCTCTACAAAATAAATACTTTTAATTCAAAGTTTACAGATAATATTTGGCACTTAAATACACCCAAAAAACTATAGCAAGCAAGGAATATATTAGCAATCGTACTCCTCTCTCCAAACCTTGTTACCGTCATAGGACATAATGTAGACACCAAAAAGTCACACATTGTCCCTCTCCCCATCTCCATGGTTAATTAATGTGCAAAACCATTGAAAATTGCATAAATTGACCCAAAAATCACTATTCATCATCATTAGCCCCTTTGGGCTAGCTAAGCCCCTTCCTACGCTTAACCCTAGGTCCTCATGTGACCTCATGCCAACTCAACTAAGGTTGAAACCTTTACCATGGTCAAAAACCACTTTATGGTCAAAAAGTCAACATTTTGGTCAAATTGTGCTTTATGGCTAATATCATGCTTAATTAGATCTAATATTGATTTAATTAAAAGCCTCCACCTCACCTAGTCTACTTTGACTAGCCTAGCCTCCCACCTCACCTAGCCTAGCCTATCCTAGCCTTGCCACCTCTCATCCCAGATATTTCTCCATATCACACACCCCTGGGTCATAAATGCAAGATGGAGACTTTTGCACACAAAAATGATTAATTAATGCTAAGATATTTCCATAAAGGTGAATATTAATTGCAAATTGATATTTATCCCTAATCATCATTACTTTTGGATGGGTGAGGGATTCTCTCACCCAACTTCACTCATGACCCAGGACACCTCTTTGGTGGACACCTCACCATAGCCACCTCATAGGGGACACCTCATCCCCTTTCTCTCACCCTGGCCCACTCTATAAATAGAAGGCCATTTTCACCATTTAGATCATCACAACTTTTACATATCGAAACTCTTCCGAAATCACCATAGCCATTGCAATCAACACATCCATCTCACATCCATCATACGAATGTCATAATCAGTTTGTCTCTTGCATAATCCCATTTTGTGAGTGAGACAGGTTGATTTCCACATCAGGATTTGTTGTTCAGAAGTTCTACCCAAAAAAGTGCACATCCAGAACCAATCAGAAGCATCCAGGGACCCTATCTGAGCAATCCGGCTTCAAAAGGGCCGGTTCACACCTCACACGTGCGAACCTCCCGGTTCACACCCTAGGAGTGCGAACCTCTGCAATAGGCATCAGAACCATTCGGATAGGTAAGAATAGCTTAGTTTATTGTTTTATGCTGGTTTTTAATGGTTAATTTCATGTTTTGAGCATTTTTATGAGTCTTTTGTCTTCATAACCATGGGGTTTGACTGAGGCAGACCCCCCAACGCACTAATAGGATTTTGTAGGTTTCTACAGGTCCAAAAAAGCACAAGGAAACATCCAACAAGTGGTGGCTCACGAGCAAGAAGCCCACCTACATCGAGGAACCCAAAAGGACAAATCTTGTTGTCTTTGTACCACATCTAAAAGAGGCTTCCTAAGGGAAGACCCTATTATAGCCTTCAGGGCTAAATTGTAAAAGGATATCATCTCTTGTAACCCTTTTATGATTATCAATACAAATACAACAGATTCCATGATATTTGAATGAGGTGTTATGGTGTCTTTTTGATAGTTTCATTTTGGCACGCCCGATGGGACCTCCACCAAGCATAAGCTTAATCGCCTTCTAACAAAAATTGTGGTCTATTTTGTATGGCAGGTAGTTGTCATCTTTGAAGAACACCACAAACCAAAAATGCCCTGAAGTACACCTCAGGCCACACCACAAAAGGTTCACTGGTGCACCGGTGAGCTTACAAAGAGAGTAGTGAGTACACACTTGGGCATGTGGACTCCCCAATCTACCTCAAAACTACTACTTGATACCCAGGTATTGGTTTAGACACCCACAACCAACGACAAGGTAAGTCAGGGAGGTTAAAAGCCTCATGTTCCTAGGGATTGCATGCCCTCATACCTAGACCACAAATTGTCTCTTGCCATGGCGTATGCAAGGTTAAAGCATCCTTGTATCTTTTGACACCAAATCAGTAGCTAATTTACTTTCTGTCATTTCTTTACTACAGGAATTCATGAAATATTTGTTGTTTTGGTTGTCTTGATGTACTTAAATTGGGTTTTTGGAATCTTTTGTGCAGGTACCTGTACTCAAAATACTCCAAGAACATCAAAATCACTACCAAGACCCCAAAACCATTCAGCTCTGTCTTCGGATACTAGGTTCATAGGTAGGAGTGCGAACTCCTCAGCAGAAGATAGGTTCACACCTCAGGAGTGTGAACCTCCCAAATTCACATAGTCTTGAACCAGAGAGCATAGAGGAGATGTTTACACTCATCTGGATGTAGGTTTTGTGTCAAAATATTTAAATTTTCTCTATTTTAAAGCTAATCTAACACATTGAGCTACAAGTTCCACAAGCATCGCACATTCCTGTTTGTTTTAGCTAGAATTTTTAGTCATTTTCTAGTATAGCTTCCAATTCTAGTCATTTATTTCCAAGTCATTTCCCTTCAAAAGCAATTAACTAGATTTACATTTTGAAAATCAATAGAGTAACTTTACTTTGTGCAAATCACTTAATTAGATTTCCCTTTCAAAAGTCAATAGATTAAAGTTGTTTTTGCACCCCAACCAAGTAAATAGATTTGTTTTGAAAAGGCACTCTAGCATAGTTTACTTTTGAAAAGGCACTTAATCTAGATTTGCTTCTAAAATAGTACCGCACAAACAAACACCACACACTCACATTCCATTTAAATGGTGTAAGGACCTAGGTTTCATCTCCAGGCCGAATTGGATTTCATCACCAATTCAACACCAGAGTTCAGTGAGGTATGGGATTACTCTCCACTGGCTCACCTCTAGATTAGTCACCATAGTTCCCCCCAGGTGGATCATTTCGGCATTAATACCCAATCGGTCCTTCCCACTTTGAGTGTTGGTTATCCAGAATTCATCACTAGAAGGTACCTTTAGAGTGGGTAGTTTTAGAAAGCCCCTTTACCACAGGGCTTTTCAAATAATTAGTGGGCGCAACTGTCGTTACTGTGGGTGCCTTAAATGTGAGGGTTAAGCGAAAGCATGGGTATGTCGGTAGCACCACATTGACAGCATGACCTCTCTTCGTGAGAGTTTATTTGACTCATTAGAGCATTTTGAGTCTCCCCCTTTTGGATATCATTTTACTGTACCGTATTCCATCTAGGTAGCCACTCACCCGTTGGAAACATAGTTCTATTTTGTGTGCCTTTGGGCATTGCAAAAGGTTCTGTGCTACGACATACCTGATTCATATTAGAAGATCACCCACTACCTGGATTTTGCTACTAGGTCATATATTCTATCATCAAAACACACAAAAAAACCAAAAAGAAAGAACTTTTGCTTTTTGTTGAGTCTCGAGAAAAGTGGTTACAACAACACATCAAATGTGCTATAACTCACTTATAGATTGTTCCATAGTTTCATTACCATGATTTTCACTGCACAACTTGTTTTTAGGTGATTTGCGCCCCCAACATGATCATCCTACACTCAAGCTCATTTCACATGATTCTATGTGAAAATATAGCATTCAGGCTATCATACTGATTCACACAGGTTTCTACAGCACAGAGAGGGTACACACAACACATATTTCACCCTCTGCTACACTTTTGGGTGGTCCACACCCCTAGAGTGTGAACCATTTTGGTCCACACCCCTAGACTATGAACCTATTTTTAGGTTCCAGATTGCACATACAACACATAGAGACACAATCTGCACATTTTTGACCTTCTGTTTTTCATTTTGGGTGGTCCACACCCCTAGAGTGTGAACCTATTTGGTCCGCACCCCTAGCCTGTGAACCTATGTTTTTGTCACCAGAGAGTATCCCGGTCAGTCACAGATAGCTTTTGAGTTCATATTTCACACCTATTGACTGTTATTCCACTTGTTGCACATTTTACCATGTCGGTTACGCGTAGTCATATGCGTGAAGCACTTCATCATGCTATCGAGGCTACCCAATGAATTATTCTTACTATAGGGGCCTCTTCTTCTCAGACCACAGATCCACCTTTCGAGTCTGAGTAGGTTTCATCTCGAGTTGCACCTGATTTACTGATGGGGCCTTTTGCTCCTAGGGCTAGTCCTACATCCCACATGGCATCTCCCACACCATCTCACTTCCTAGATGAGAATCTTGAAGGACCCCCTCCCTTAGAGGATCTCTCTTCATCCAATCCTCCATCTACTTTCTTCCAGCATGTCATCTACACCTCTCCAGGTCGCCCCATACCAGTTATGGTGGTAGAGGAGCTCACTCCTCCTCAGTCACCATCCTCCACTCATCCTTTCATTGATCACTCCTCCCACCCCCTTTTGGGTGATGATGTTGTCATTTCCCAAATCATCGCGGATGTTGTTACCACTGTACAGTCAGTAGGTATGATTTCCACTCCTTCCTCCACACCATTTTCATCACAGATACCGGTATCTCAGTAGGCCTCATCCAGTCACCCACCTTCATCTTAGCCTCCATCCTCAGATCCACCAGCATATTATTCACACCCATCTTAGGGTTACCGTACCGCTTCACTAGGTCTCACAAACCCCTCTATCCAGGCTTTTCCACCACCTACATCCTTCACCCCATGGCCACCACCACCCACCTCGTAGTTCACCACATTTCCACCTACCAGCTATCCCCCATTTTCCACCTATGGTCCGCCATCCGTGCCTCCCAATACATTTTGGCTACCCCCTCCTCCTTCATATCGACCACCTCCATTGCACCCCACCTATCAAGGCGTTCCCCCTCACTATTCTATCCAACCAGATTCTTTGTTTGCTACCCCATCCGCTCCACCTCAGTCCTCACCCATACCACCCACTGCTTCCCAGCAGTTTTCCTTTCACACATCCACTACTATTCCACCCCCTGCTTCCACACCTCCAACCTTTTTTACCACCCCACCCACATGGTCATCCACTACTACTACTCAGGCGCAACCTACTTTTTAGTATGCACAATAGCAACAGTAGATGCCCATGCCTGGCCAGTCACCTCCCGATTACTATGATGCACAACAACAATAGCAGTAGAAAATCCCGATTCCTGGTCCATCACCCCCTGGATATTATGACCCATCATAGTATCCACCACCTATGTCCCAAGCTTCATACATTTCACCTCATCCATCTCAGGTTCCTGTCCCATAGTACCACTCGACGTCAACACCTACTCCATAGCAGGATGCTTACTATCAATAGTGGGAGGAACAACAACCATAGTATCCACCACATTTGGATTATGCATAGGCCTCATCACAACCACCACCTACATACACACCACCCCCTCCATTTCCCGCTCCTCCACAAACCACTACCGTGCTCTCTAGCGAGTTTCAGGCCATGCAGGAGCAGCTGCGTGCTTTGGATCTGCGTACAACTGGTTATGGGCCTCAAAAACCCACATATGATGAGTTGTGCAATGAACCAATTCACCCATATGTTCCTGTCCATCCTTATCCTTATATATTTGAGATTCCCAAATTTGAAAAATTTAAAAGTAAGGAGGATCCTAGAGAGCACCTGAATAATTACCATTTCACCTGTTACCAATTGCATGGAAGTGATCCCCTTATGCTTCGTACCTTTGCCATGTCGCTTGGAGGTCAAGCATTAGATTGGTACAACCATTTACCTCACCATAGCTTGTATACATTTGAGTAGTTGGCCAATATTTTTCTTGAACATTTTGCCATCAACATCAAAACTAAGCTTACCTTGTCCGATGTGTATGCTTTACATCAGTGGGATGACAAGCCTATTACTAATTTTGTCGCCCGTTGGAGAGTGGTCCTTCATGATCTCGCCTACCCTCTCCCACCTTCAGAGCTCATCAAACTCTTTGCCAAGAGTTGTCATAAACAAATCTCCCAAACATTGCAGATACATCAAAGTCAAACATTTGAGGAAGCCATTTCCCAAGCCAAAGTTATCGAGGACATCAAGGTCCACACGGGAAAAATCAAGTTGCATCAGAAACAATCCTACCCCACCAATTACCATTACAATCACCCTCCATATGTACCACCCACCACATGACCCCCGCAAACCAATCAGGTTCTTCTCAATTCTACATATCCTCCAGTGCAAGTGGCAGCTATGCAAGCTCCACAACCCACTCCCCCATGATCTCCTCAAAATCAGTATCAAGCCAACCCTCCACTTCTTCCCACTCCACAAAACACACAACCAACCACCACAATCCAATCCATACCAAGGTCGCAATCCACATCCACCTCACCCCCCATGCAATTGGACCCCTTTATCTGAGCCCATGCCCACTCTATTTCATCGATTAACTGAGGGGGCCTCATTCACTTGCCAAATGTCCAACCTCTTGATCCAAATCACCCTCTCCCATGGGACTACAATCCGTAAGCCTTCTGTGATTATCATCGACAACATGGACATACCATTGATTCATGTCGCATATTTCACCATGTTGTCCAAGACCTTATCGATCGAGGCGCTATTCAGGTCTCAAACCCCCTTGCACCACAAAATCAAAATTTGGGGATATATCAAAATCCCTTACCCGAGCATGGGGGTAACCCACCTCAAAATGATCCACGCCAGGTTAATCATGTCAATCGAGATCCTTCCCAGTAGGGTTTTATGGGTATGATCAATATCGCCACTCGTAATCAACGTTATCCACCCCCTACCGCTCAGCAACCCTCCACATCACACCAACCACCCATCACAACCTCAATCATCACACCACCAATTCCCCCACCCCCTCCATGGAATGTCATCACCATCCATGGTAGTCTTTCTCACCAACTTCATACTGCCCCTACAAGGTTATCCATTTATGACCTCCTATAACAATCCCAACCTCATCATGAAGCTCTTGATTCTATCCTTCGCTCTCTCGATCTTGACACCCATAATGCAGACTCCTTTGCCAACTTTGTTGGCAATGTTTAGAGATACCTACAACCTTCTATCAACTTCCATGACCATGAAATTATAGAATTTGTAGGTGAGGGAGCGGATCCCCCATTGCATATTCAAGCCTCCATCAACGCCATTACCTATAAACGTGTTCTCATTGATATCGGGTCATCCATCAACATCATTTCTACCACCACATTGAACCACCTTCGTCTTCCTCCTTCTCATCTTGCCACACCGTCCATGGATCTTCGAGCCTTTGATGGCTCTATGCATCCCACCATTGGCACTATTGTCTTGCCCATCAAGGCAGGTGCCAAAACCATTTCCACTCTCTTCCATGTTATCGAAGGTGAGATGCAGTATAACATCCTATTAGGATGACCTTGGATTTGGGACATGCAATGCATCCCTTCCACACTTCATCACTATATCAAATATGTTCATAATGGATTAGTCCACTACATCCCTACCGATGGTGATCCCTTTGAATTCTACAATATCATCAGTCTTCCACTTGGTCCATCCTTATCATCTACATAATTCGCCCCCATTCCACGCCGCACACTCGATAACACCTATCCTCCATCATCACAACCACCCCCTGCACCCAATCTCAGCAATATTACCTCCACTTCATCCAATCCACCTCAACCTCCACCACAACCACCTACTCCTAATTTCTCCCATAGTGCTTCATCATCCTTCACACCCCCACCATTCACCTTTTCTGCTATGCCAACCCCACCACCCTCATCCAACCCCACACCTATCCTTCCTATGCCACCTCCACCCACTCATCACTTTGTGCCATGATCAACATGGGTGTGCATAGTCCCTCATTCATCCAATCCCTCTCCTTCACCTACATCCCAGTTTACCCATGCTAATCATCCCATTATTGGATCTCCAACCGAATGTTATGAGTGGGCACAACATGTTGCTCGACTTGATGACCAGTTAGCCCAATCCACCTATACCGATGCATAAGCCCCATCAAGCACTCCACCTCTACCTACTCCACCACCACCACCACCACACAGGGGTCCTCTCCTCCACCTGAGCATCCTGATCCACCCCATGTTGCTATCCACATGACCGCACCTGGTCTTGGTGAGTATAACATTATAGATTCTCGAGTTTCACCATCCACTTTCCAAACCACCCATGATTTTTGCTGACCTCATGATGTGCCCTTGACTATTAGGGTAGTAGTTCCTCTTGGTCCTCCCAATAATTCCACAAAATTTGTATATGGGGGACTTGATTCATCCGTAGATCCTCCAACACCTCCACCACCATAAACCACATTTTATGGTAATCTTAATCACATGTCTAATCCTCTCTTTGCTTGGCACTATCTACGTCGATACAACTGGTATGGGTACAGCCTAGGGAGATATGAACAAGGATTTCGTTCCCATATTAGTCCTCTCGCTCGCCATCCCATCGACTAATCCAGACTCGGTTCTAATCCAAACACTATTCACAATCTTGAATATGACTTTTACCATTTGGATCTTAATCCTCCTGATCTTTTGTCTGATGAGGAATTTGAACCTACTATGCCACCTAATATCTCTTCTCCTCATTCCATGATTGATATACCATCCACATTATTTTCACCCTCTCCACCCCATGAGCCCATTTCACCACATGAATTTTACACCCTTGTATATCACTTCACCTATCTATCCATTGATCCATCTGCACCGCCTAATCCATCCGCACCGCCTGATCCATTTGCACTGCCTGATCCATTTGTACCTACCTATCCACTCCTACCATTCGACTCCACCTTACCTACTACTTCACCCTTACCTACCAATCCATCCTCCCCTCCCTCTCCATCACCCTCCTCTCCACATTATACTCCATTCATCCCCATTCGTACGACCATCCCATCTCGGCGATAAATTTCTCGCTCACCTTCACCACCTGTTGTATTGAATCTTAGTTTCCACCAACCGGTTCCTGATTTCTTTTATCCTCTTCCTATTCTTTGAAACATTTCTCACCTACCTCTTCCATATACAACACATTGGTTAACATGATTTCTATTGACCTATACACCCCCTTCGCTACCCGAACTAGCCTCACTATACACCGCCTCATATTGATAATTTCTTCAACTTCAATGATATCTCCTCCATCCCATCCACCACTTATTTCATTCCAACACCTCACATGCTCCACTCAGCTAATGCACCTTTACCTACCACCCCACCTCACCTACCATGGATCAATCATATAGATCTTCATCTAAATGATGAATTCCAACTTCTTGAATCCATCGATGACCGTCACCTCATTCCTACACCCGTTCAACTTTACGATGGTTCTCACATGCTTGTTGAGGATACTATTAAAATTATCTTAGAAGGAAACATGGTGTAGCAGTACTCTATTAAAAAAACATGTGCTAGTTTATGATTCACCAGATCGCATTACACGGCAAGTGAAGAGCATACTACTAGTGTTGGAGGCTTTCTGGTTCACCAGATCGCATTATGTGGCAAGTGAAGAGCATAATAACCACAAAAAAATATTTTTTAATGGGGTTTTTAGAGAAATATAAAAATAATGAGTTAGGAAGGAACAAAAAATGCTAAAAAATAATTTTTATTTCGAAAAAAGGAATTATACAACTAAAAAATTCTGAACGCGTTTCGACCTTTTGGGTCTCATCAACGGAGTGTGAGTCTTAGAGAGGTACAATATTCTCTTTTTATAATCCTAAATCTAGGGGGGAGCTAAAAAATAATGCACGTGGGATAAAAAATAATTTCCAAGCATTAAATACAAACCGTAATTTTATAGACCAAACGGTAAAAAATACATATTAAATATTCCTAGGCTCAACCCCTAAAAAAACCCACCCTATTACAAAGGTGCATTAAAAAATGCGAGAAACAAGATGGAGAAAAAATCCCCTTACAAAATTTTATTCTTGCAAAGATAGGATCTGAGAGGTTTGTGATTCCTCCAACAGATGATGGCTCGTGCAATATGTTTAAGTTGCCTATCCTTACTCTATTTTTCAAATATGAGAGAAATAACATTTTTGCCCAAGTGCAAACTCCTGTCAAAATCACAATTTTCTAACTTCAAACTAAGTGGAACAGGTTTGACTTTGGTGCCTTTTCTGTGTGCAGATCTTTCAAGAACTTTGGCTAGGAGAGAGTGTCTTCCATCAAATTTAACTTTTTCAAATAGTGGAAGCAAAAAATTAATCTTATACACTCTAGCTCAAAGTCTATTGAAAAACTTGTTTTTAACATAAATAAAGCTCTCTCTTGAGCTTTCTCTGACTAAGAACCTATTGAGCTCACTTAAAATGAAGGCCTTCTACTGGTGGACAGGATGATGAGAAGAAGCTGGAATGTATTGATAGGTGTTCATTGGTTTCTGGAATAACTTAGTACACAAAATCCCTGTATGAACAAAATCAGGTCCTTTAAAAAAAATAGTATCCAACAAAGTCACTTCTGAATCTGAAATAGATGCTGATATTTTAATGCTCGAGTAGAAAGATCCATAAGTGGCCAAAAAGCTATTAATTTTTTCCCTTGAACCATGCTAAACACCAATGGCATCATCAATGTATCTTTCATATTACAAAATATTATTCATAGAAACATTAACAAAAACTTGCTCCTCAAGATGGCAAAGAAACAGGCAGGCATAAACTACTGCAAAGTTACTCCCCATGGTTGTTCCTCAGATCTATCTATAAATTCTGCCCTTGAATTCTAGGTAGTGTTGTGTTAACACTAGTTTTGCAATCCGGAGGATGAAGTTTGTCTTATCTCAATTAAATTTATCCTTCAAAAAATATTGAATATTTAACAGACCTTCTGTAGATGAGATGCTAGGATATAAGCTCTCAACATCAAAGGAAAATAAAATTACATCTTGAGTAAATGAATAGTTGCATAAATCCTTAATTAAGGATATGGAATCCAATAAGTTATTCTTTTGTTCCAAAAGAATGGGTATAAGGAGGTGATGAAGCCATTTCAAAGCGGGTTCCAACATAAAACCATAGTAAGAGCAGATAGGTCTCCTAGAGAGCTGAGGCTTGTGAATTTTAGGGAGTAAATAAAAAACACAAATACGAGCAGAAGAGGGTTTGACCTATAGCATGAACTTACAATGGTTATCTGAGACAATGTTTTTGTGGAGGGCCATGTTTAACAAATATTGAAGTTGAAAAAATATGTCTAACCAAGGGACATTAGAAACACAAGCATAAAAATTTTGGTTCGAGAGCCGTGAAAGGCCTTCTGAGACATACCAATCATGAGACAAAACACAAACACCCAGGTTTTTATCTACAAACCTAATGATGATGGAGTTATCATTAGTAAGAGAGCATATGGCAGACCAAATATGAGAGGGAAAATCTCGAGGGCGGATAGGGTTGACAACATTGAGCTTATTTTTAAGAAAGTTCTCTCCCAACTAAATGATGTCTTCTAGGGGCCTGTAAAGTTCAAAATGAGTGAAGCTTGGGTTAGGAACACAGAAGGGATCAATAGGTTTGATAGGTTTTTGGGGGTCGCCTCTAGGTCCAAAAAACCACTCAAGTCTAAGTCGTCTGCAAAAAGAAAATAAGTCTAGATGATGAATTCCAACTTCCCGAATCTATTGATGACCTTCACCTCATTCTTACACCCACTTAACTTTATGATGGTTCTCACATGCTTGTTGAGGATACTATTGAAGTTGACATTGGTAATGACCCAGAATAACCTCACATCATTTACCTCACCGCCAGTCTATCCGTAGAATAACGTGTCCTTTATACCAACTTCCTTCAGGCCTACATTAAGGTTTACATGGTCCTATATAGATATGCCCGGCCTTGATCCAACGTTAGTTGTACACAACCTTATTTTGGACAACACTGCAAAACCTGTCTGACAAAAGTCACGTTGCATGCATCCCACTGTTGCTCTTATAGTTAAATAGGAGTTACAAAACTCCTTGACATTGATTTCATTGTACCTATCGATTATCTTGAGTGGGTTTCAAACATGGTTCCCATCAGAAAACCAAAAGGGGGTATCCGCATTTGCACTGATTTTAGGGATCTTAACAAAATTTGTCCCAAAGACAATTTCCCACTCCCTAATATCGATACTTTGGTCGATGCCACAGCTAAACAGGAAATATTGTCACTCATGGATAGTTTTTTTGGTCATAATCAAATTCGTGCCAATCCCACATATCAACATAAGACCTCTTTCACGATCCCCTGGGGAACCTTTGTTACAAATTTATGTCATTCGGCCTCAAAAATGTTGGGGTAACTTATCAATGTGCCATGACCTATATATTTCATGATATGATGCACAAAATTGTTGAAGACTATGTTGATGACCTCATCGCTAAATCCAAAACTTGTGGTCAACATCTTGAAGACCTGCGTCAAATCTTTGATCGCATATTAGAGCATAACGTCTGATTAAATCCAAAGAAACAAATTTTTGGTGTCACCACTGGAAAAATCTTGGGTTTAATCATTTCATAAAAATGCATTGAAGTAGATCCCACCAAAGTCCAAGCCATTCTTGACATACCTCCCCCTACAAACCTTAAGCAATTACATGGCCTACAAGAAAGAATTCAATCCATTCGGTGCTTCATCACCAAAATTTCTGACAAGTACCAGTCGTTTAATCGTCTGTTACAAAAGGGGGTCCCATTTAAATGGGATAGTAAATGCCAAACCACATTTGATGCCATCAAATATTACCTCACATCTCCACTTGTTCTAATTCCACCCCATCCCGAATGCCCATTCCACTTATACATTTCTACCATCAATGTCGCCCTGGGCATCCTTTTGGCTCAAAATAATGAACATGACCAGGAGAAAGCTATCTATTACATTAGTCGTACATTGATTGATTACGAGACGTGATACACTTACATGGAAAAACTTGGTCTTGCTGTTGTCTTTGCCACACAAAAGTTGTGATACTACATGCTTAGCCATACTACCTACGTAGTTTCTCATGATAATCCTCTCTGCTACATGATGAGTAAGAGCTACCACAATAGCAGAATGGCCAAATGGATTATGCTCCTCACGGAATTCGATCTCAAATTCATCAATCAAAAATCCATCAAAGGCCAAGTCATTGTTGATCAGCTAGCTGAAGCTCCAATACCAAGTGACACTATCCAACTTCTCGATGATTAAATATTTCAGGTAAGTAAATCTAAAGAACTAGTAGAGCCCGAATCCATTGCTGAAATAACCTTGTTCTTTGATGGCTTTCGTTACACACACGTTGGGGATGCAGGAATAGTATTTTTCACGCAACAAGGAGAACCTCTTCCCTTTTCTTTTAAGTTATGCTTTCCATGCACCAACAACAATGCTAAGTATGAGGCTCTTGTCCTTGGCCTAAAGCAAGTGCTCTCCATGCGCATTCACCACCTAGAAATTTTTGGATACTCCCTCCTCATAGTGAATAAAATCAAAGGATAATGGCAATGTCGTTGCCCTATCTTACAACAATACAAATAGGTAGCTGAAGATTTATTGGCCCAATTCGAGTGGTATGACATCACCACTACCCCATGCTCCACAAACCATTTTTTCGACACCATGGCCTCCCTAGGCTCACTCATTCCATAAAATCCACTTTTTGACACTACTCACGTGTCCATTCACATCCTTTTCCACTTCGCTATTTCCAATAAGATGCCTCTTTGCGATAATGGTATCAATATCGTCGAGGTTACACCACATGATCCATGGTTTTCTCAAGTTAAGGATTACATCAAGCTCGGTGTCCTACCACCTAATTTAAGTCATACTCACAAACGAGCTTTTAAATTATGTGTTATTCGCTACACATTGCTAGGTGATATCCTTTACAAGCAAAGTTACGATGGTATACTATTGCGCTGTCTTGAGCCATCTAAAGTCCAACACATTACTCAAGAGGCCCATGATGGTACCTGTGGTAGCCATTTTAGTGGCATGGCCATCACCAAAAAAAATTTACGCATGGGTTATTACTGACCCACAAATGGAGCATGACTATTGTGCCTATGTTAAAAAGTGTGTTGAATGCCAACATCATGCCAATCTTACACACCTACCTTCCCAGGCTCTCCAACCTATTCAGTCAATGTGGCCTTTTTACAATGGGGCCTGGATCTCATCGATAAAATCACACTTGCATCATCTACCAATCATAAGTTCATCATTACAACAACTAAATACTTTATGAAATGGGTTGAGGCCATTCATCTAGTTTAAACGGTCGACCCTAAAATTGTTGATTTCATCACTCAACACATCATTTGTCATTTTGGCATCCCATACAAAATCATTACTGACAATGGTACACCATTCAAGAATAATAATGTGCATACTTTATGCAAAAAATTTAACATCCAACACAACTTTTCTACTCCATACTATCCCCAGGGTAATGGTCAAGCTGAAGCAACCAATAAAACCATCATTGTCATTCTTTACAAAACCATTGTAGTCACACCGTGATTTGGCACAATCAAATACCTTTAGTATTATGGGCATATCGAACCATTATTCGCATTCCAACTAGGGCAACCCCATTTTCTCTTGTCTATGGCGCTGAATCCATCATGCCTTTGGAGCTTGAAATACAATCCTTAAGGGTTTCCATGCAAGAGTTCATTTATGATGATACGGCTCGTCAAGCTCGATTAGATCAATTGACCCTTTTAGATGCATGTCGCATTCATGACATTGAACACACGCATGTTTACCAAGACCATATTTGACGTGCTTATAATTCAAATGTAAACCAACATGAATTTCAAGTTGGAGAATTAGTCCTCAAATAGAACCAACAAATTACTAGCCAACCGCACCATCTCCATGATAAATTTGCACCAAATTGGCTAGGCCCATATATGGTTACTCACAAATTTGGATCTAGGGCATATCATCTGGCCACGTTGGAAGGAATAGTCGAGCTTGAGCCCATTAATATTATTCATCTATGAGAATTTTACGCCTAGTCATAGGCATTATAGCTCGTCATCCCTTGTGTACATATGTATGAAAACAACATCCAAATTTTGTGGTTCGATGACACTACGTTCACTTGCATATACAACTTAAATATGCTTACTTTATTTTTTTGCCTTCCCCCATTATTCTTATATAAGTGAATGTTGTATGGTCATGCTTCGAGCGGCTACATACCTTTCACATACCTTTCATTGCCCTCTTTTCTCTCTCCCTTGTTCTCTTCATTCTCATTTTACCTTCTTCTAGTTACTCGTCAATGTTGTATGGTCATGCTTCGAGTAGCTACATATCTTTGATGGGTTTCTTTTCTTTTTTTTATCATTCCCTCTTCTTATTGTTACTCGTCAATGTTATATGGTCAAGCTTCAAGCGGCTACATAACTTTCATTGCCCTCTTTTCTCTCTTCCTTTTTCTCTTCATTCTCATTTTACCTTCTTCTGGTTACTCGTCAATGTTGTATGGTCACGCTTCGAGCAGCTACATATCTTTGATGGGTTTATTTTCTTTTTTTTATCATTCCCTCTTCTTATTGTTACTCGTCAATTTTGTATGGTCATGCTTCAAGTGGCTACATACCTTTTACGGGTTTCTTTTATTTTTATTAGCATTCCTTCTTCTTATTGTTACTCATCAATGTTGTATGGTCATGCTTCAAGCGGCTACATACCTTTTATGGGTTTCTTTTCTTTTTCTTATTATTCCCTCTTTTTATTGTTACTCGTCAATGTTGTATGGTCACACTTCGAGTGGCTACATACCTTTGATAAGTTTCAAATTATTTTTCTCCTTTCTGTATCCTCTTTTTTTCTTCCCTCCATTCTCCATTTGCATACCACCCTTTCTCATACCCCATTCCATTGTCCATCACACTGAGGAAACCTTGTACATAAATACTTGTTTTTTTTTTTGCATCCATATAGACATATGTATATATTCATTGTAAATACTAGGTGAAAGGAAATAAAAATGCACATGCTAGCATGCCTAACTGATGTCCAAAACCCCTTTTCAGGATATAGAATTAGAGCAATGTTTTTCTGACTTTGACCACAAAAAGTTACATAATCAACCACCATCCAAAGTTGGCATATTTCCAAAATACTTGTAGGTTTCCCTTGGTTACCTTGCTCTCTTTCCTGGAATTACATGCACGTCTTACATACTAATAGCATTCTAGAAATGAGGTTGATTACGTTGCATGCCAGCTGATGCTTAGAAAAAATAACTCCGCTCATTAAATCATTCACATGATTTCTCTTGAATTAGAGGGATGACAAAAGGACAAGCCCCCCTCCTTGAATAAAATTTCTTGCTCTACAGCCAATCTAAGCAAGTATCCCATAAAAGCAAAAATAATACATTATCTTGCTCTACAGCAAATCTGAGCAAGTATCCCGAAAGAGCACAAATAAAGAAACATCCCTTGCTCTACATCTAATCTGAGCAAGTATAAAAAATAAAAAATAAAAAAAAAGAAATAAGAATCCAAGAGCACCCAAGCAAATCATTCACACAGGGGAAGAAAACAAAAGGAAAGACCTCGAGATATCATCAGCTTGAATCCCTGCAGTCTAAATTTGGCATGTAGTTATAACCCACCCTAATTCCATAATGGTAAAAAGAACATCACTCTCCACACACAAGTGTAGGATAGAAGTCTTGTATACCAAGATAGCCTTCAAGTGTGTCACGAAGTGTTGCTCAGTTAGTCAATGGAATTGGTTTTACAAACTGTATTATTTGAATCTCTTCGTGACATCCATCAGATCCAACTTCCTTGGAATAACAAAATGGATCACGTCACTAGAGCAATGTAATGATGCAAATGCTATACTTAAGCAAAATTTTCATATCATTTACTCTTATGCATGCCATTTTATTTATTTTTTTATCTCATGCCTCACAATTTTGCATATTCATTTACACATATCATTATTTTATTTTCCTCTAATTATCTACTATCGCATATACACTAACCATTCACTATCATAAGCATAAAGAAACAAATCAACAAACACACAAATGCAAATAGACACAAGTGTCGCTAAATCTCATATGTATATATATATATATATGTCAAAAATCAGGGCCATCAGGCTACAATAAAATGTGTGGGCCCTTATGGGTACATCACCACATATCCATGTCTATACATCACCATCCATAAAAACTACCATTCGACTACAATAAGGAATGCACCATCATCAGGTACATCTCCCTACAAAAAAAAAAATCCACTCCTTATGAGCGCCTACAAAAAAATAAAAAAATCCACATCATCAGGATCTTACTGATCCCAAGGTCTCCCTGACCTCCTCACCCATGCCACCTCCTCCAACCACCTATTGTGAGGACTATACCTCTCCAGAATCCCCCACTCACACCCTCTCCACTTGTCCAGGTGGTCTTATCCTCCCTGGTGCCTACGACATCGTAGGTGCCATGAACTATTGCACCCTACCATCCATTGATGGAGCGCTCTACTGCAGCTGCATAACCAACAAGGCTAATGATCCCTCATAGTCAGAGATAAGTATCCCCCAAATAGCTAGCTCCCCCTCACATCTCAATCGTCTACCTGCCTCCTTAGTATTCAATACCAAAATTCGGTAGTTACCCTCCTTTAACCATGCCACCTCCTTCTGTGCTACCTCCAACTATGGCACTACCTCTCCAAATTGAGCAATATCCTGCTCTACCCTCTCCCTCGCATCCCGCATCCCCTACATAGTATACTTTAGCTCCATAACCCGCACTGCATGACAGGCCTTCACGACTTCTGTCTCTGCTCGAGCCCCATCCAGCAACTACTAAATCTACCCTGTGATCGCAATCATCTCATCTCGCTCCCCGTGGATGACATCATGCTCATGTCTAGAATCATCCCACTTAATCCTGAGCACCTCCAGCTCGAGCCATCTCCTCGATGGAAACCCTTGTCTCATCACGCTCATCCAATGTAGCCCTCAGTTCTACCCCCACCTCCTTCTTCTCTACCTCTACCATAGAACAATCCAATGCCCAATCCATCTCACTATCTAGAATTTAATCTCTAAGCTTCTTCACCTCCCTCCTAAATGCCATTACCTCACCTTCAGTCGTGATCGTGACTGCCAAATCCCCACCAAAATCATACTCATCCAAAAAATCCTCCACATCCTCCAAACATGCATCTCCAATTCTCCCTGCACCAACACCAACATCCCCCATATCTCCACCACCACCACCCATCGGCCTAAAAATCCAATCATCCACCTCCATTATAGGGTTCTCCTCCCTCTCCTCAACCCCAACCATCTCCTACCTCTCCTCATCCCCAACCACCTC
The DNA here is from genome assembly GCA_028583015.1 of Wollemia nobilis. Lineage (NCBI taxonomy): Eukaryota > Viridiplantae > Streptophyta > Pinopsida > Araucariales > Araucariaceae > Wollemia > Wollemia nobilis. The sequence goes on along the minus strand of JAQPPZ010002415.1, from coordinate 3,434,685 downwards.
CTCCCTCCCACCCTCGACTGATGACCCTACGCCACTATCGCTCACCAACCTATCCTGCTCATCACATTGAGGCTTCACTTGCCTCAATAGCTCATCCATCTTTGTCTCCTCCTTCTCTCCAAGCTCTGGCGACCTCGCCTAGACATACTTCAGTGTTGTTACCCTCGCCCCTCTAGGTAGACCTACATAGGGCAAAGCTCCCGCTACATCCATCCACCCATCTACCATGCCCCACCTGGGCTCCCAAGACTACCTCGACCACCATACCTCATACTCTGTAGTTGTATCAACATTGTCCATAGTCAGGACATCAATCACTTCATTTAGAATTAGATCCAAGGGTGGCACTACAGGTTGTGGCTCCCTTATTCCCTCACCCTATATATCTCCATAAGCGGATCGGGGTGCCCCTGTACTAATCCAAACTAGCGCTGCACCTGATAAAAAGAAAAAACTCAACCTCTATTGTGTACTTCCCCACCACCCACCTCCCACGTCGAATGCATGCCAAATGCATGACATCATCATCCCAGCTAGGTCCTCCTCACCACGAACTCCATATAATTTGATCTATCATCAACTTTACCAGCTCCTCCTTGTAGTGCACAAACTCTCCTAAGTTCTCCCTCCTCCTCCTCTCCCTATCCTCTTGCCACCTCCTAGCATAGGGTATCTCATGCCCCTTGTCTGCATGTGCATCATATGGTAGATTTTCTAGCCTTAAAATCATAATGTGCTCCCACGCCCATATCTACAGTAATGGAAGCACACTCAGTCCAGTCCTATTGGTCCACATGACCCCATGCAACTCTTGATACACCTGTTTCAAAAGTGTGGGTACCCATGCATATCGTCGCCCCTACTCCACCATGTCATAAATAACCCCCATCATGTTCCAGGGGAATTTCACCCCTGAAGCATCTGGTAGAGCATGACTTACGATTAGCAACATCGCCATTGCATGCCACAATGAGAGCCACATCTCCCTCTTTCACCAATAGTACATATAGTCTACCCCCCTAGTCGCCTCCATCCGCCTCCACCTCTCCCTAAAGGCCCTCTCAAAAATCCAATCTCGTACCTCCTTCCCTGCCACCATCATCGTCAAACCATAAATAGGCAACCGGTATATTCGGTAGATGTCCTCCAACATCACGATAATCTCTTCGATAGGTAAATGAAAGGTGTTCCTATCCAGATCCCACGTCTCATAGAGCACGACCATGTATGCATGGTTCACATGAACATCACGAATTACCCATACTCCATAAAGCCCGACTGTCTTCAGCCACTCTACATCCGCCTCACCCCACTGAGCCTCCAACTCCTTCCTGCAAGTCCAGAGTCGATGGCAGATAAAAACCCTTTTCACCTACTATCACACATACCACATATCAAATACCACTCACATTTTTGCACATAATATGTATACATAAACATGTAAAATAAATGCATACATTTTTTTTCATTATTTTTAAGCATCACTACATTAAAATTGCATCGATATACATATCCATTTAATTTTTTTTCCCATTTACACATTGCATTCCATCCCACTTTACCTTCACAAGCAAACCGATAAACATGAAACATTTCATAAAAATATGTAAAAATCCATAACACATCATGCATTTTACCCATTTCAACCCCACCCACATCCCAGCAGATCCAAAATAACAGATAAAATCTGGTTCACACGTCACACGTGCGAACCGAACGGTTCGCACGTCAGGCATGTGAACCTCTAGAACCAGACGAAACCTTCATGACTAGGTGCAAAATTTTATGCTGATTCCAATGGTATCCAACATGCATGCGGAAAACAAGGAAACACGTACCAAAAATGGATAAAATGACACAAAAACCCTCCTTATTGGCACGCAACACAAAGCAATCAACATAAGGTCAAAAAGCAAAACTAAAGGCAGATCCCGACACCCATTTGTCTTATTAGGTAGATTTCATTTTTGGTTTTCACCCCCATACACAATTTCCCATACATTTACTGCATTGCATTCCCCATCACATCCCATACACGTATTTCCATGCATCAAAAAGTCAAAACAAAAAAAGAACAACATTTTCGAATACCCATTTTGTCATTTTTGCACTATGTGCACACATTTTAATAATTGTCTACCCCTGCCCTCATTTCATGGTTTTAAAAACAAAAAGGTTCATTTTAAAACCTCCCCAAATTCACACATTCCAAGAAATCCAAAAACCACCTACCTCAGACATTTCCACCCCCGCTCTAGTACTCCTCGATGCACTCACCATCTTGTCCTATCTGATTCACAATCTGGTAGCACTTCATTGTCGTTTTCTCATCTTTGCCACCTCTCCACTACCGTTTGCATGCAAAATGATGTCATTTCACAATTTCCCCCCTTAAAAATATCATTTTCGACATGTTCGCACCCCCCATGTGCGAACCAATAGGGTGCGAACCATACTGTTCACATGTGTGTTGTGCAAACCAACTGTACGACCCCCACATTTCACCATTCATTTCAATTTTCATCATAAAATCCATCCCATCACTCATTTCATCGATTTTTCTACCTCATTATTCAAATTGACCTCACATATTCATCAACTGTCGCATCGTCGATCTCCACTTTCCATCACGGCCAATTCAACGCTTGAGGAGGTAATCATCAATCACATAAAAAAGCTACCTTGCACATGATCAAATAACCAACAACCTCCAATCACGGATTCAACATTTGCCTAAGAAATTTTTTATCTAACGATTATCTCAATGACCAAAAGTCCAATTCCAAAAAAAATGATGTTTGCTAAATCTCCAAACACCTCTACCTATAGACGTTGCATGGATTCCAATTGTCATAAGTGGTAGGCATAAGACCACTTGTGAATTAAAATCCTGAAGTTCTACCTTAGGCTCCAACGATTTATCAAATATCATCAAATGAGCTCATCAATCAATTGAAAGAAAAAGTTGACAAAGCATCTTGTTTTGTCCAAAATTAAAATATTTCTAATTGATCATAGTGCAAGGTAATCATGCGATTTGCCCCCACCCAAAAAAAAAATCATTCAAAAAACCATTTTTTATCAACGCATATCTTTCACAAACCATCAATCATCATCCATCCATATCATCAGTTTTTGTACTAAACCATGTTTCACACACTCTAGTACAAAAAGGGGTAAAATGTAGACACCAAAAAGTCACACATTGTCCCTCTCTCCATATCCATGGTTAATTAATGTGCAAAACCATTGAAAATTACATAAATTGACCCAAAAACACTATTCATCACCATTAGCCCCTTTGGGCTAGCTAAGCTCCTTCCTACTCTTAACCCTAGGTCCTCATGTGACCTCATGCCAACTCAACTGAGGTTGAAACCTTTACCATGGTCAAAAATCACTTTATGGTCAAAAAGTCAACATTTTGGTCAAATTGTGCTTTATGACTAATATCATGCTTAATTAGATCTAATATTGATTTAATTAAAAGCCTCCACCTCACCTAGTCTACTTTGACTAGGCTAGACTCCCACCTCACCTCGCCTATCCTATCCTACCCTTGCCACCTCTCATCCCAAATATTTCTTCATATCACACACCCCTAGGTCATTAATGCAAGATGGAGACTTTTGCACACAAATATGATTAAGTAATGCTAAGATATTTTCATAAAGGTGAATATTAATGGCAAATTGATATTTATCTCTAATCATCATTACTTTTGTATGGGTGAGGGATTATCTCACCCAACTTCACTCATGACCCAGGACACCTCAAGGGACACCTCACCATAGCCACCTCATAGGGGACACCTCATCCCCTTTCTCTCACCCTGGCCCACTCTATAAATAGAAGGCCATTTTCACCATTTAGATCATCATAACTTTTACATACCAAAACTCTGTCGAAATCACCATAGCCATTGCAATCAACACACATCCATCATACGAAGGTCATAATTTGTTTGTCTCTTACATAATCCCATTTTATGAGTGAGATAGGTGGATTTCCACATCAAAATTTACTGTTCAGAAGATCTACTTGAAAAAGTGCACATCCAGAACCAACCAAGAGCATCCAGGGACCCTATCTGAGGAATCTGACTTCAAAAGGGCTGGTTCACACCTCACACATGAAAACCTCCCAGTTCGCACCCCAGGAGTGCAAACCTTTGCAACAAGCATCAGAACCGCTCGAACAGGTAAGAATAGCTTAGTTTATGGTTTTATGCTGGTTTTTAATAGTTAATTTCATGTTTTAAGCATTTTTTATCAGTCTTTTGTCTTCATAACCATGGGGTTTGATTGAGGCAGACCCTCCAACGCACTAATAGGATTTTATAGGTTTACAGGTCCAAAAAAACATAAGGAAGCATCCAACAAGTGATGGCTCACGAGAAAGAAGCCCACCTTCAATTGAGGAATCCAGAAAGATTGATCTGTTGTCTTTGTACCACATCCAAAAGAGGCTTCCTAAGGGAAGATCCCATTGTACCCTTCAGGGCTAAGTCGTAAAAGGATATCATCTTTGTAACCTTTTTATGATTATCAATACAAATATAGCATATTCATGATATATGAATGAAGTGTTATGGTATCTTTTTGTTAGTTTCACATAAATTTTATATGGAAAAGAATTATTAAAATTTATAACCATGAAAGGCTATAAATCAAAGTGTGATTAGACAACCAATATAACACTAGCAATCCCATAAACAATAAATATAATATGATATAAATAACTAGCATGTAGGTATGATGACAACCTTGGAAAATAATAAACACATGATAGTCAACACAACACTACACTAAATAAGGGTAGAAGAGTTTATTTGTCTAAGACCCCTAAGTAGTAGAATATTTAGATCATTGGGAGTAATCCATCCATAACAAGAAGAGACATGTGGTCGATATAGGTGTTACCTCTAAGAGATGACCACCCACACCTCCTTGCCAGTTGAGAGCAACTTTTTGATTGTTATGACTTGGTCCCATGATTATGAGGATAAGAACAAAAATCTCTAGTCTCTTTTTGACCTTCATGAGGTAGTAACACCATGAAATCTAAGAGAAACCTAGCTTGTTGCAAACGGTGTTACCCCAATAATATATCAACTCCTAAAATATGTTGCAACTCCATAGTAAACTTATGCACATGAGACCCAATCTTCAACATTGTGAAGAAATATTTTGGTTTGAAGAGTAGCTTGTCTAATATCAAACATAATATGATTATTATGTATAGCTTTTTATGACTACTTTTCCAAATATGTTTAAAATATATAATAATAAGTGATATTACAAACACTAACAAAAAAACGTTAATATTTGATAGATATGTTATATTCATTGGAAGGTTTTCTTATGTTGTTTGATTTAGTGGTATATATACATATATTTGTAGATGATGATAAATGTCTTACACTTGTTAGATCTTCAATAAAGTATATTTATAGGACAAATTTTGAGGGCTTCTAGTCCTAGAACTATTGTAGGGGACCTACACTATAAGCTATAGTAAGAATTGGTAAACAATTAATCCATGTAGGTAGTAATTAATTTTACATAAAATACAATTTTATTTATGCCTACCCATAGGGAATTTCAGTCATGTAGGAACAAAAAAATTATGAATATAATTTTTATTTTAGTTTCATTTAATACAATTTGAACTGAATCTAATTTTTGCTTTAATTTTTTTGTATTTTATAAGGAAGGTAAGTCTAATGATTGCTGACAAAACAAATTAAAATGGAGATTTAAATTTGTATACAAGAGAAAAATTTAATGGCTAAAATAAACCATAAACCTATAAAATAAGGTAAATGGGCTTCTTACCCTTCTTGATTAATTCTTCTCAAGAAATGGTGAGTAGTCCTTGAGGTATAAAAATTTAGATAGCCTCTTAGGATTTCCTTCACTTGAACAAGTCATAAGTGAGAAACCATATATTTCTATCACCTATGATAATTTAGAAGGCTCTTCTATCATTAGAAGATGCCTATAATATTTGTGCACATGTAATTCCTTCAAAATCATCTATTTTTTATAATATATCTTAAATTCTATAAATGTATCTATTGAATACACCTATTTATAATAGGGTGGCACATCAATTTCTAAAACCAATGATGTCACTTAGCTTCTTATCCTTCTTGATTGTAGGTTCCCAAAAAATAAGCAAGTAATTCTTGAGGTACAAAATTCTAGTTAGCCTAATAGGGTTTCCTTCTCTTTCCCAAGCCATAGGTTAGGAACCATCCACCCCTGCCACCTATGACGACATAGAAGTCCCTAGGACAATTAGAATACCCCTAGGAATACTTCTATCACATCCAATTCCATTAGAATCATATCTTTTATCAATTTTAACTATAAATAAGTAAAAGTTTTTGTCAATTATGCTTCTTCATAATAGGGTGGCATAGTCACTTTCTAAAAGTAACATTATTGTCTAAATTAACTTGAGTAAAACTAAATCTAAACTTTATCTCTTCAAGTTTTTTTAGATTTATCCCAAGCTTATTTCTATTGTCGAAATTCATTTTGATGGGTGTTGGGCATCTATCAAGAAAAAGGAAAGGTTAATTTAAGACAATAAATTAGCATATATATCATGTCATTAGGTATAATATTTGCACTACAAAATAACATATTTAATTTTTTTATTAAAAGAGTTTTCAATTATTTGAAACAGTAAATTAAACAATAACATACAATTTATAAATTATTGTTTTTAATAACTATATTTATATTTATACATCATAAAATTAATAATAATATTTTAATTTTATTAAAAACATTGTAAACAATTTTTTATTAAATAATTCAAATTTTAATAATTAATAAAACTATTATTATTAAATGTTATTAACTCAACCGGTGAACTAAATTTTTACTAAAAATACATAATTCAAAAACTAATATTATACTATTATATAATATAAATAATGTCATTTCAAATTTATATAACTATTAAAAAATATTTTTATATATAAATAAAAATAATGAAGGTAAATCCAAAAGAAAGATTATGGATGTCTATACATAGATATGATTAGAAATTAGAAAGGATAAGAAGAGTCTAGATAGTGGTTTTTATTTCTTCGTACTCTTTGATTGTTTTGTAATTTATAAGGTCACCAGTAAAGATCCTTAAGACACTGCTATCCACAAGCAGGGGTGCAGCTAAGATACTTTTGAATTATTTAAGACACTTCCTGCCACGTAAAGCATTGAATAGACATCATATTCTAAAGACATAATTTCCATTGGACATTTCAACAGCTTTTTAAAAGTCATTCATACTAATGGTGCAACTTTACTTCCATCCATCCTTTTTATATCTTTTATAAATTCTATTAATGGGATATGGTTTTCGTTATCAAGGTTGACAGGATATCGTATCATCTACATCATGCAGCCGTCCAACTTAATGTTTTCTTTTTCGTATCATCTACATCATACAGCCGTCCAACTTAATGTTTCTCTTCGTACCTTATAAAGTGGACAAGGTTTTCATTTATTGCATGTCACTGGTGGACATGGTTTTCATTTATTGAATGTGATTGAGTTTTTCCTGTGCAACGCTGGCTTACGTACTTCTTTGGCCTCATAACATTATTAAACAATCTCGTCATCATCGTAACATTGTAAAACAATCTGATCCTGACTTTATTTTTTTTAAAGTGTAGTAAGGTAGTTTTAAGAACGTGAATTTAAGTTTCGTAGTAAAAATAAAAAGAAGTTATTATTAAAATTTATAAAACAATTTTATCTTAATATTTATAATGATTGTATTCAATCTAATATCTAAAAGAATTGAAAAATAGTATTTTTTTTTTGAGAAATTCTCAAAACAACAGTGATAAACTACAATTATAACCATTGAACTAGAACAGGTGGTTTAGTGGAGTGATAAATTAGTTGTGGAGTTTCAAGGGTGAGGTGGATCGATAAATGGTAGTTTGGTTGGGTATTTACTAAGAGGAGACCTAGGTTTAAACCTTGGTGGTGCCAGTTAGCAAAGGAAGTAGTCGGATTTGAATCCTCTGACTGCACGCCAAACCGACCATCTTCGAAGACCACGATTGTGGATGTAACGGATTCTCCTGTGCTAAAAACTAAATAAATAAATAAATTAGTTGTGGAGGTACGGAAGGTTTCGAGTTTCTGTAAGACTCACAACCTTACAAATACTTAACATCACAAACATAATATGGAGTTGCATCTTACACGTCGACGTACTGGATGCAGTCCATCTCATCACGTAATTGTTTCCGTCTATAATTATTTCAGATTTAAATATAGACCGAATTAACTGGTATTCTGAATTCATGTCATCATCCGTTTACGGTTTCGTATATTATGAATCACAACAGCCGAGTATGGAATCTGCTCTTATTTATGTTGTTGTCATCTATAATCTGAATCGGTGCATTGAGAGCATAATAATGAATTTCAGTGGTAAAATGCAATACTCTGGGTAATGTTTGAAATTTCGCTTTACTTCTGTTTAAAAAACCAGTAAAAGTGCAAATTCAGCAGCAAGGACATTAATTTTTGGCCTTCATATTTTATGAATCTAAGAAAATATCATGTGGGTGCTTGGGAGCTACAACTGCGTATATTTTAAGCTTAAAATTTTAAATCGACAGTTGCAACTATGTATTGGCTATTATAGTATTAGAGCTTATTTCCCCTTTCTCTTCTTCTGTTGAAAATTTTACAATGAAAAAAAAAAAAAAGAGCACAAGATAATGGAATTTTTCAAAATATATATAGCTTCATCTAGAATTAGAAATCCACAAGCAAGCTTGAGAACTTATTGATTTCATCCGCTTTGAGGCATTGCGGATAGTTTTGAGTGCTTGAATTAATTACAACTTCAGTAATATCAAGAAATGACAAACTCTTTAAAGGAAAAGATGGTAGATATGATAATGTTGGTGCCATTATTGAGTCTATGCTTTCTTTCTTTTCTTTCTGGTTCTGCTGAACAATCTTTGGGAAATCACTGAATAGGGCGGTTCAGTTCCAATGAAATACTTACAAGGCGGTAAAAACTTTCATCTTTATCATAGGATATTTTAAAACAGCTAGTAATTGTGGTTGGAATTAATATTTTCCGGATAAAAAAGAGGAGAAGAAAAAAAATAACTCTTCTATATTTTTAAAGCAAATCAAATCAAAATGAGTTAGGAAATTGTCATATATAGTAAATGATGTAGTGGAGCAGCAATTAAAGATCAATCTACGAAACACTAGAAAAACATTTTAATTGCCCTAAACCTTAGATAAATCTAACCTTGGCCTAAACCTTAGATAAATCTAACCCTATGCTAGTTTAAACCCTAGGTAAATCTACCTCATCCAATCCACACTTATTGTAATCACAAGTTGGAATGCGAAAATTCACTATTCATTAATCCATTGACCAAAGTCAAAAAATACAAAGTATTATATAGTGTTCCCTAAGGTTGTTGAGAGATATTTGGGAGAGAAGAAATAGGGAGGAAAGGAAAATAAAATTAGGAGTCAAACTCCTCCTGCCGTCCATGTCGTCCTATCCTGCTGACTCGGTTGTCGTCCAAGGGTAAAAGGGTAAGGTCAAAGCTTACCGTTGAAAACAATTTTTTTACCATTTTACCATTTTAACTTCCAACATTCTCCCCCTTAAAGTTGAGAGGTCTGACTATACAGTCTCTCAGCTTTATATATTGAGCTTTAGCCATGCCTTTGGTGAAGATATCTGCAATGTTGTCCAAAGTGTTGCAATATTTAAGCTCAACTATCTGCTGCTCCACCATGTCTCGGATGAAGTGATACTTCATATCAAAATGCTTTGATCTGCTATGGTGGATTGGATTGTATGCCAACTGAATGGCACTTATGTTATCACAATACAGTCGAGTTGGACCACTTTGACTTTCTCCAATTTCTTCAAGGACTTTTCTCAACCATAGGGCTTGAGTACTAGCATGTGTAATGGCTATATACTCAGCCTCAGTAGATGACAATGCTACAACAGTTTGCTTCTTGGAACTCCATGTGATTAGTCCTGACCCTAGACTAAAATAGTTCCCTGATGTAGATTTCCTATCATCTATATTGCTGCCCCAATCACCGTCATTGAAGCCAACTAATTTCACAGAATTACATTTGTGGTAATGGATTCCAAAATCCAATGTACCTTTTACATATCTTAAGATTATTTTAGTTGCTTGTAGATGTAGCTCGGATGGACTTGCCATAAACCTTGAAACTAGAGAAACAACATATTGAATATCGGGCCTTGTGTTGGTGAGAAACATCAGACTCCCAACCATGCTCCTGTAAGTGGTCATGTCAACCTTTGGTGCTCCGTCATCCTTGCTCAATTGGATCCCATGTCCAGTTGGAGTTGCAACTGATTTGCATTGCTCCATGGCAAATTTCTTGATCATGTCTCGAGCATACTTGTGTTGACATATGAAGATCCCCCTATTTGATTGATGCACTTCCATGCCTAGGAAGTAGCGCATTAAACCGAGATCTTTCATCTCAAATTGCTTCATCATGGAGTTTTTGAACTCCATATTCATTTTAGTGTTACTACCCATAAATATTAGATCATCCACATACAAACAAACTATGAGAATGTCTACTCCATGCTTTAGGTAGTACAGAGTTGGTTCACTTTTGCTTCTAGTGAATCCATACTCATTGAAATAGCCGTCAATGCATGAGTACCAAGCTCTTGGTGCTTGCTTGAGGCCATAAAGTGCTTTTTTCAATTTATAAACAAGGTTCTCTTTTCCTTGTTCTTGAAAGCCTTGAGGTTGTTGAACATAAACCTCCTCAGTCAAGTATCCATTCAGGAAAGCACTTTTCACATCCATGTGTTGAATGTTCCATCCTTTGTGGGCAGCTAAGGAAAGAACTGATCTGATTGTCTCTTGTCGTGCAACAGGAGCAAAAGTTTCCTCATAGTCAATGCCAAATTTTTGAGTAAAACCTTTTGCTACTAATCTCACCTTGTGCCTCTCAATGCTTCCATCAGCATTGTATTTGGTCTTGTAGACCCATTTACATCCAACACACTTTTTTCCTTTGGGTAGCTTTACTAGCTCCCATGTATCATTATTTTTTATAGAGGTTATTTCCTCTTCCATGGCTTCTTGCCATACATTTTGAGTACAAGCCTTCTCATAGCTAGCTGGTTCTAGTTGTGCACTAGCCAATAAAGCATAATTGACTACATCTCCCTTAGGATCTTGGGAGTTATCATCCCCATACAATTGCAAATTTTCAAGTTGCTGCAAAACTGTATTCATTTCACTAGCTTGGCTTCTAGTGAATCTTCTCTGGAAATTTTGATCCAACATTTGAAAGGATGGATGATGTTGTAAAGTTCTTTTGCCTCTTGATGGAGAGTCACTGTCAATGTCCATCGGTGAAGAACTTACTGATCTCTGTGGAGAAGGACTTGGAGTGGCGGTTGAAGTACTTGATGTAGTACTCCTGCTTGGGCTTGGAGGGGGTGGTGTGCCTTTGCTTTTCTTGGGAGACACCTGTTGTACCTATTGTACCTATGAAGAATTTACATCTTGGGACTCATCATCAACAAAAATTCTTTGATGACCCCATTCTCCCCCTTCATCAAAAATTACATCCCTGGAGAGTACAATTTTATGAGTCTTGGGATTGTAGAGTCTATATGCTTTGGTAGACTCACAATACCCTAGAAATATACAAGCTTGACTTTTGGGATCAAGCTTCTTCCTTTTCTCATCAGGAATGTGCGCATATGCTAAAGAACCAAAAACTTTGAAATGCTTTACATTGGGTTTCTTTCCATACCACCCCTCATAAGGAGTGATTCCATCTAAACTAGAAGTTGGACTTCTATTTAGAATATATACACTGGTTCTTACAGCATCGACCTAGTACATATTAGTTAGATGCTTAGTCTGAAGCATCGTTCTCGCCATCTCGACTATGGTGCGGTTCTTTCTCTCGGCCACACCATTCTGTTGTGGGGTATAGGCAGTGGTGAATTGCCTTTTGATCCCACTTGCTTTACAATATTTCAAGAATTCTTTTGAGGAGTACTCACCTCCTCGATCTGTCCTAAGACATTTTACAAAATACTCACTTTGTTTCTCTACATTGTTTCTGAAATCTATGAAGCAATCAAAAGCTTCATCTTTATGTTTCAAGAAATAAATCCAGCACATTCTAGAGAAATCATCTATGAAAGTGAGAAAATAGGAATTGTTTTCGATACTCTTTGTCTGCATTGGACCACAGATGTCCGAATGTACTAACTAAAGTGGATAGTTGGCTCTCCATGCTTGACCTTTCAAAAACTTTGACCTTGAGTGCTTTCCCAAAGCACATCCTTCATAGACCTCCTTTTGTTCATTGATTTTGGGAAGTCCTGTCACCATAGCTTGAGAAGTTAACAGTTTCAAGCTAGCGGAATTAAGGTGACCATATCGCAAGTGCCAAAGCACACTTGGATTTGCTATAGCTACATTTGCAAGTTGAGCTCCCCCTGGCTCACCAAATTTGAGAGGGAATAACCAATTCTTGGTCATAGGAACTTGTGTGATGACACGATTACAATTGTTTTTATCAAGAATGATACATTTTCCTTCATCAAAAACAAGTTTGTAATTATTCTCCATCATTTGCCCAATGCTTAGCAGATTGTGTTGGAGCTTTGGAGTGTAGTAGATGTCATTCACTTTCTTTAGTCCTTCTTTTGTTGGAACCTCCATGGCTCCAATGCCTTCGACTTGCAAAGCTTTATCATCCCCTAATTTGATTTGGGATTTGTAAGTGGAATCTAGAGTAGCAAATAGATTTTCTTTGCCACTCATATGGTTTGAGCAACCAGTATCCAGAATCCATGTGTCATTTAGATTCTGTTCTGATTGTCCATATGATAGAAAAATATTAGAGGTATCATCTTCTTCTCCATAATTTCCATATTGACTGTTGTTGCCTTGAGAAGATTTTGACCAATAGTCACGAGCAAAGTGACCTGGCTTGCCACAGTTAAAACAAGTTGTTTTGGACTTGTCACTTCCTCATCCTTGATTTCCACTTCGTCCTGGATTTCCTCCTCGATTTTGGTTTCCACCTCTGTTCTGATTGCCTCCTCTATTGGAGTTGCCTCCTCTATTCTGATTGCCTCCTCTGTAGTTGCCTCTGCCTCTACCTCTTCGCTGGCCTCTGCCTTGACCTCTTCCATGTCCTCTTCCAGTATTTTCATTGGATGTGAAGGCTTTATCATCACCTCCATAGCTGGTTGAAGGAGATTCTTGTAATCTCTCTTCATGAGACATTAACGACCCAATTAATGCATCAAATGTTAAAGTGGAAAGATCTTTTGACTCTTCTATGATTATGGCTATGTGATTCCATATTTGAAGAAGTGTTCGTAACACTTTCTTTACAATTGTTTCAGGCTTAATTTCTTCGCCAAGAGTAACCATTTTATCAACTACTACTTTCACTCTAACGCAGTAGTCACCAAATTTTTCATCTTCTTTCATTTTGAGATTTTCAAAATCTCGTTTCAGTGTTTGAAGCCTCACTTGCTTCACTTGATCACTTCCCTGGAATCCATCTTTCAAAGCTTTCCACGCATCTTGTGCAGTTATACAAGTGGCTATTCTAGGGAATATACTCTTCTCCAATGTTGCTTGGAGATGATAAAGAGCAGAGGAGTTGCTCTTTTGTGCTTCTTTCTTTGTTTTCTTATCTGCGGCACTTAATGTTGTCCAATCTATGGGTTCGGTGTAACCCTCTTCCACTATGTCCCACAAACCTTTCCCTATGAGTAAGGTCTTCATTTTGATAGACCAATACTCGTAATCATATCCGTTGAATTCTGGAATAGGTAGATTGTTATGTGAGGCCATAGTTGTTATAAACTAAAACACTCTCTTTATTTCTCGGTTACAATAAAGCACTCTACTTTTTAAAATAAGGAAGAAAGAAGAAGAAAGAAGAGATTACAAATTTAAGTCAAATCTGACTTGATTCACTCTTTCATTGATTGCTTGTTCCTCTTGTTGTGGTGCTGCTATTTCTTGATTCATGAAATTGTCTGCTACTTGTTCTTCATCATCACTGATCAATATTATCTCTGGTGATTCTGGTTCTAGAATTTCTACTGAATTACTGTAATGAGTATATTCAGATTCTTGTGGTGCAACTTCTATGGATTCGGATTGCTCAAATTGACTCCCAAAGGAGTTATCTTCAGAGTCTGCCTCGTACCCTGAGTCCGGATGCCTCTGGTGTGCTATTACTGCGTTCTGCAACTGACTAAACATAGTATGTAGCCCATAAGCTCTCACTTTTTCATCAAAACTTTTGGCGTTTTCTCTCACCAAAAGTGCACATAGGGCATGATAACAACCACTTGGTCTTATCATCAATGCCTCTTTACAAATTTCAGTTTGATCTTTTGTCTCTCTTACAAGGAAAAAACACTAAGCCTCTCAGGCTTGTTATACAAAATTTCCAGTTTGTATAGCCTTCTAGACTATCACAGTATGCTTTTACACTACAGTTTTTGATTCCTCGAATCAAGTGAAAAGCCCCTTCTTTTACAATAAATTGCCTCTTAGGCAATGTCCAAAAAAAAATTTATATAGTCAATTATAATTTAAAAAAGTTATATTTTTTAAGTTAAACAATAATAAAAAATATTGATTTTTCTAAAAAAAACTAAAAAAAAACAATATATTTAATATTATTATTAAACTTATATAAAAAAAACTTTTAAAAATTATAAAAAATTAAAAACTATATATATAAACAAAAATTATCTCTATCTCTTTTTAAAACCTTATAAAATATCAATCCGATCGATCTCATGCCAATCCGAATCCGATCGACCTCATGCCAAAAGAGAAATTGCGTCACTGGGTTTCGAACCCGCGACGTCCTCCCTGCCAAGTAGCGCGCTCACCAAGTGCGCTACAAGCCACTTTGGACTTCGAAGATGCCTTTGCAATATAAGAAGACTACGGGCATTGATTTTAAATAAAAAAAAATTAAATTTATTTATCCCACACGCAACAGGATTTGGGCTGCGAAGGGATTTAAAATCTCGAAGGTGCACAAAGGTCTTCGATTGCCTTCGGGCAATCGGACCTTGCCCTTTTGCCTTTGTTGGGTGAATGCCCTTCTGCCACGTTGTCACCTCGCGTCCGCTTGCCACGTCACTGTGTCTGCCACTTGTCCGCCATGTCACTGCTTACTATGTCTGCCACGTCACTGCTTACTATGTCTGCCACTTGTCTTCCTCGTTGTCTGCTCACCACGTGTCCGCCTCTGGTTCGCTCGTCACGTGTCTGCCTCTGGTTCGCTCGCCACGTGTCCGCCTCTGGTCTACGTTCCACCAAGTCGCCTGTCAGTCACCTAGGGAATCATGCCTGGTGTCCGCTGGTCAGCTGGTCAACCTCGAA
Source organism: Wollemia nobilis (assembly GCA_028583015.1). NCBI lineage: Eukaryota > Viridiplantae > Streptophyta > Pinopsida > Araucariales > Araucariaceae > Wollemia > Wollemia nobilis. The sequence goes on along the minus strand of JAQPPZ010002415.1, from coordinate 3,419,216 downwards.
CCACGTGCTCTCTATGGGCCTCCTCTCGACCTCACCTCGGTTCGCATTCTACGGGCCCTCTCGACCTCCTCGAGATCCATGCCTCCTGTGGGCTCGCTCCTGTGGGCCTCCTCGACCTCCTCGAGATTCGTGCCTCACTTGTGGGCCTCCTCGGGCCTCCTCGGGATCCGTGCCTAGCTTGTGGTTAAACTCTAGACACCCTCCGCTCTGATACCAGATATTGTAATCACAAGTTGGAATGCAAAAATTCACTATTCATTAATCCATTGACCAAAGTCAAAAAATACAAAGTATTATATAGTGTTCCCTAAGGTTGTTGAGAGATATTTGGGAGAGAAGAAATAGGGAGGAAAGGAAAATAAAATTAGGAGTCAAACTCCTCCTGCCGTCCATGTCGTCCTATCCTGCTGACTCGGTTGTCGTCCAAGGGTAAAAGGGTAAGGTCAAAGCTTACCGTTGAAAACAATTTTTTTACCATTTTACCATTTTAACTTCCAACAACACCCCACTCACACCCCTCTACATGCTTTCCTAAGCACCTAGCCACCTCATTTCCCGTTAAACTCCTACTCCCCCTATAAGGCATTTAAGAGATTTAATGAAAAATGTGGTTTTCCCTCTTTCCTACCCCTTGGTTGGGCATGGCACACCACACCCATGCCTACTTAATATGCTTCGGTGGGAAAGTATTATCCACCACATGCTTAATTATAAGACCTTATCTCTCCTATTATTCTCCAATCACATCATTTACCTCATTTTTTTCCTAGAAAATCTATAAAAGGAGTGCTTTGACTATGGTTTCAAAGAGGAGAATATCACATCGTTATGCTACCAAAATATAGTCAGTCCCATTTTCAAGCATCTTGTGCATCTAGAACTCCTCCCACCTAACTTTATCTATGAATTATGGTGGTTACAAGTATAGAACAGGCACTTTCAGGTTCATTCATCCACTCATATCGCACTGAAGACATCTACGACCAAAGCACAAACCAACGAGAGCAAGAAACATGAAAACATACAAATGGGTACATTGTACAAATATGTATGTTTTTCAAAAACAAACTACCAAATAGCTAGTCAGGTAACCCCTCCTTGTTGCTTTAATTTGATCTCATTTCAGTGCTTCCTTCATGAATTTTTATTAGCTTTGGTGTTTTAGTTATCTATGTTTATGAGAGGCCTGATCGAGACAAGCCTCCAAATATTTCCAACATATTTTGTAGGGTTACATAGGTTTTGAGGACCATTGTAGCTAGCAATGGCATGCATTCGATAAGCCCACTCCCTCCTAAGGATCTCATAGAAGACTCTTATGGTGCCACAAAGACATTCAGTGCTAGGGTCCCTCCTCTTGGAGGTCCTCTTTTGTAGCCCTTGGGGAAAATTATAAAAGGATATCATTTCACATTGTAACACCTTTTACTATTATCAATTAAATATGATACATTTTTTGTCAGTTCATTTTGGTGATCACGATTTATATGTTTTTTGTTAGTTTGCTAGCTAACTAACAATTTTTGTGGTCTTGCTATGTTGTAGGTACTATAAAACTGGCATAGGAGTCTCCCAAAGCCCTAAAAAACATCTCAAGCCCAACCTACACAACTTTGTGATTCACCCTTTTGTGGTTTTTATGTAGTAGTTTCAAATTTCATTTGCTAAAAACAAGCACTTTAAAATTTTAGTTGTTGAAAGCAAGCACATTTTGATTACTAAGAAATTTGACCTTTATTCCTCCCAAACTTGCAATTCTAGTCCAAAATCCAAAATTTTAGGCACCCAGGCTTGAGACAACCACATAATAGCCCAAAAAATAACTCTTTTAGGAAAACGTATGGATAGGTACATTTTCCAATTTGACACCCAAATGCTAGAAATTGTAGGTAGGCACACAAAAACCTCGAATTTCACTAGTTTCTTTCCTCTTTATGCTTGTTTCTCAAATCGAACAGTAGCTACTAAATTTATTTTGAAAAATGCACCATATGATTTGGTCATTTTCAATAACGTAGATTTGCTTTCAAAAACACACCATATCATTTGGTCATTTTCAAGAGCATAGATTTGCTTTAAAAAATACACCATATCATTTGGTCATTTTCATAATAGCATAGATTTAATTTAAAAAATGCACCATATCATTTGGTCATTTTTAAAATAGTGTGGATTTGCTTTTAAAAATACATCATATCATTTGGTCATTTTCAATAGTGTATATTTACTTTCAAAAACTCACCATATCATTTGGTCATTTTCAATATTGTAGATTTGCTTTCAAAAACACACTATATCATTTGGTCATATTCAAAGCAGCATAGATTTGCATTAAAAAATGCACCATATCATTTGGTTATTTTCAAAATAGTGTAGATTTTCTTTAAAAATGCACCATATCATTTGGTCATTTTCAAAATAGTGTAGATTTGCTTTCAAAAATGCACCATATCATTTGGTCATTTTAAAAATAGTGTAGATTTTATTCCAAAAAGGCACCTTCTTTCAAATATCGTATTTGGATAGAAATGTTATATTTTGCCATAACATAGTTTTATTTGTTGCATTTTAATTGTTAAGGGAAAAGAACATCATACATACACGAAATTTAACAACATTGGTTTGCATTGGATTTCATCACCAAACATCAATAGAAATCAACGACATTGGCTTCCACTAGCAAGTGTTGACTTGCCTCCCTAGACACCATAACAACCCTCTCAATCAGTTTCTTAGATTTTATCACCAAAAAATCCCCTAATCTTGAGATTACCTCAGGGTAGGATAGGATAGATGTCTCTACTTACAGGGCTATATAATAAGTAAGTGTGAAACTATCATTTTTATCCAAGCTCGACTGAGGGTGAAGCGAAAGCTCAACTCGATAAGTAGTAGGATTTAGATAGCGCAACCTTCTTCATGGAGGTTTCTTTTGTACCCCCCTTCTAGTCACCTCTGAGTCTTCCCTCATCATAGGAATATCTTTGCCTATTTTTTTATCACCACTCCTTGCACACATTTGAGTATAGCAGGAAAGGTGTACACTAATGTACCCTTGTAGATCTCAATCACATACCCCATCTTTATAGTAGTTTTTTCATCTCAAAATACACAAACTACAAAACCAAATAGTCAAGTAAAAAGATTCAACATCAATCATACATGCTTATTTGTTGCTTGTTGTTTTCTAGACTAATTCAAAGTGTTATGTTTCAAAATTGCTAAAAACACCTTCAAGACTATCCCATAGACCTCAAAAACAAGTTTTGTAACATTCAATCTAAGAAAATTTGATCTATAAGGAAAACGTATATATAGGTACACTTTCTCAAAAAACATACAGATAGGTATTTTTTCCACTAAAACACCTCATTCAAATAGATCCATGTTTGAGGTTGTTTAGATAGTTGAAATTTTAGGTTTTCCCTTCATAGAGCGCACATATTGGCCACTTTCTCCATCATGGTTTCCACATGTAGACAAGTGCATGATCATGGGCATGTAGTCATGGATAATGCAAGAGTGAATATCTTTGTTTTAGCATTAAGGGGAGACATCCTTATCTCCACATAAATATTCATCCATGTCATCTCATCAACAATAAATTAATTTTCTCCAAACTTCATTGCCTCTCCTTAACATTCTTGATCGCCACCTCTTCCACTTCACACAACTTCAAACTAAATCCCTTATCATCTCCCAAATTGAAGTGCCAAATTCTGACACCATTGTGCCACATCAATCAACCTACATAGCTTCCTCTCCCATATACTCACATTACGATATTCACTCCCAAGTTCTCCACCTTCCTTGTTCCTAATCCCACTCTGATGGGGGCAAAATAAGCTTCTCCTTCTAGTAATCCCACCTCCACATTTTCATCCATTAGCCTCACCTCATTACCTCCACCCTTGTCAGGATAGAAATTTACATACCCACCCCTATCCACTTATAATCAACAACAATAAGCTCTATTTCTATCTCAACCACCTACACAAGGTCACATCATCCCCTCACCCTCAGCCATAATCCTAACTCGTCACATTCACTACTTTCATCACTGATTAAACTCAGACATATCAACAATCACCCCCTATCCTCCAACATAATTTAATAGAATTCTTCACTTCTCCACCTTCATGGGCCTCAATTGCACCTACCATGTTGCTTCTTGGACTACCATATATTCCTCATTTGAAGGAAATGCAAGGTATAACCAGGTACCTCAACAACAATTGCACAAAAATCAAGTGCATCTCCAAAACAAGGGTACATTCACGTACCTCAACAACAAGTGCAACGCAATAAAGTGCTCTCTTCTCAACAATAACAATCATAACATACTCAAGTTCTCCCTTCTCAACAATAGCAACAATTGCAAAACAAGAATCAAGTGCTCACTTCTCAACAACAATAATTGTAGCACAATCAAGTGCTCCCCTCTCAACAACAAAAATTGTAGCACAATCAAGTACTCCCTGCTCAACAACAATAGTTCCACAATTAAGTAATTCCTTATTCTCAACAACAATTCCACAATCAAGTGCTTCCTTCTTAGCAAAAATCCCACAAACAAGTGTTTCCTTCTTAACAACAATTCCACAATCAAGCGTTTCCTTCTTCTCAATAATAATTCCACAATCAAGTGCTTCCTTCTTCTCAACAATAATTCAACAATCAGGTTCTTCCTTCTTCTCAACAATAATTCCACAATCAGGTGCTTTCTTCTTCTCAAAAATAATTCCACAATCAGGTGTTTCCTTCTTCTTAACAATAGCTCAAAAATAAAGTGCTTCTCTCAATAATAGGTGCACAATCAGGTGCTTTCTTAAAATATTTCACACTCAAGTCTCGTCCCCTCAAACAAACACTAATCAAGTACACATCTAGGGACTACCACAACAACAAATGTACACCCAAGTACCTCTACAACAAGTGGTTATCCAAGGACTACCTCAACAAGGGTACATCTAAATACCCCTTCAACAAGTTCCTATCCAAGCACCACTTAATAAAATACACAATCATCAAGTGCTAGACCAGGATTGGTACACTCAGGTACCCTAGAAACATATGCACACTCAAGTACCCACACATGTGACCAATATTGAATGCTACAACCAGGTGCAACAACAAGGACATACCTAGGTACCATATCACAAAGTACAAGATCAAACATCTTATCAAGAATCCATCCCTATAGTCAACCACACATAGTACCAAAACTTGTATGCATGACTCAATCATACCCAAGCTCTTTAAAATCTAAATCCTCTACCCCAACAACCTTCACCCACTTTCTACCAAATAGATGTTGCAACCCTTTACATCCATAATCAACATTCCACTCCATCTCCACCACCTCCCAACTACTACACCCCCATCCCATACTACCCTTATTACTCTCAAATGGATGCTCTTGTGGTTCAAAATCTAATAATGTTGACCATACCTTATGAAATGTAGGTCATGCAAGAATAGATTAAATAGTTACAAATGTGCTCAACTAGCTATGAGTATAACAAACCCACTTATAGTGAGTTGTTCTCAGAACCTATTCACCCCTCTATGATCATGCCATAATACCCCTCCAAATTTAAATGTCCTAAGTTTGACAAATTTAAAAGTAAGGAGGACCCTCAAGAACATCTGAGAAACAACCAATTTTCTTGCTACGAAATCAGTAGTAGAAACACCCTCATACTCAATACCTTCTCTTAGTTGCTTGGGGGACCAACACTAAGTTGGTATAGTAACTTGCCTAGGCATAGTCTATACACATTTGAATAGCTAGCCAATGCCTTCTTGGATTATTTTTCTATCAACATAAGTAATAAGACATCATTGTAAAACTTATACAGTTTATGATAATTTGATGATGAGCCTATCCATGATTATGTTGTAATATGGTAAACAATTACTAATGAGCTATCCTTTCCCATCCCCTAACCTAATCTAGTTAAGGTATTTGCAAGGAGTTGCATTAAATCCATCTTAGGTAATTTACAAATGCAACAACATGGCTCCTTTGGGGAGGCAACTACACATGCCAAATTAATAGAGAAAGTCAAAATTTAGAAGGGGAAGATCAAATCCTATAAGAAGCTAAACTATGCTCCATATCAATTTAGTAAGGGAGATCCTAACCTCACCCTACCTAGGCCACCTCAAGTGACCAACCTGGTTCTTAATGCGATAGTTTTCCTAGTTTCCTCCAACATCTAGTTGCAACCCTAGGGTTACCAACACCTTGAGCAGGTAATTCTCCCACCTCTACCTAACCAAAAATGTATCTACCCATGTCCTTCCCATAATCCACCCCATAATTGGACTCATCTAGCTGAGCCTTTGATCAGTATATTCCAAAATATTTATGATGCAAGTCACATCACTTTACCTAAAATTAGACCACTAGACTCGAATCACCCAAAACCCAGAGGATATAAAGAGCATGCCTTTTGTGGCGATCATCACTACAAGGGGCATGATATAAATGGTTGTCAATAATTTTGACACATTGTCTAAGACCTAATTTATCATGGAACCATTCAAGTAAACAATTTATTGGTCTCTCCTAATCAAAATTTAGGCATATTTCATAATCCCTACCTCAGAATGACACACCACACACATAGGCTCAAGCCTTGACCTCAAAACTGACACATAAATAGGTCAATCAAGTTAACCATGTTCCTAAACAACATGGTTTTGTAAGAATGATCAACATAGTTATGATGAACCAAAGATACCCAACCTACCCTAACAAAAAAAAAACACCCATTCAAACACTTTCCTCTTCCACAACCCCACCAAAACAAGCTCCCTCTCTACCTGTGTTCACCATTAGGAGCAGTATCACACATCAGTTACAAATTACACTTGCAAGGTTATCCATCTATGATCTCTTACAACAGTATTAACCTCATCTTGAGGCTCTCAATGACATATTGAGGTTCGTAGATATACAAATAGAGGATAGCAATACATTTTCTAACTTTATAGTAAATATACATACTTACATCCAGCCTTCCATAGTCTTCTATGACAAAAAATTAACAAAAATTATGGAATAGAGGTCTGATACCCCTATGCACATGATGACATGTATAGACGATGTTACTTATAAATACATCTTGATTAACACCGGTTCCTCCATAAACATCATCATCACACCAGCCCTCAAGCATCTCAACATTCCTCCTAATCATTGCACCACCCTTTCCATGAAATTATAGGTCTTTAATGGTATTTTGTGTTCCACCTTGGGTATTATAGTCCTATCTATCCATGTAGGAGTCAAAACAATACCCACTCTCTATCATATAATTGAAAGAAAAATGTAGAATAATATTCTTTTAGGGAGACCTTAGTTTCATGATATGCAATGTGTTCCTTCAAACCTTCATCATTGCATAAGATATCTACATGATGAACAAGTGCATCTCATCTAAACCAATGACAAACTATTCAAATAATGCAATCTAGTCACATTGTTGCAAGCTCCCACCCTTCCCTCAACTAACCTAGCTACCACCCTCATAACCCATCTAGTAACCACTCATTCAACAACTATGCCCATATATCTAATATCACCATCAATTACACATCTCTCCCCTCCCCCACGGCTGAACACCCAATAGGAAACACACTTTACCTCACCTTCTTATGTATCCTATACACCTCCCTATCCATCACACTCTAATTCCTCCACTTCCCATCCCCACCAAGGCTAAGTAATCTACCCCCACTCATCTCTTCTCCACCCACCCATATTTCTCTTAAATCCCAAGCATCTACATCCTTGCCTTCGCTATCAAAGAACATAAAGTCCCTATTGTCACAAACCCATCACAAAACACCACATGTATCGATTATCATGACTAGTACAAGACTAGGAGAATATGATATGCATAATGCTTGTATCTCACCATTCAACATTCAAAAAACATACGATTTTGGTCTACCATGAAATATATCACTAACCATATATGATGTCATCCCAATGGGGGTTCCTATAAACTAAAAAAACTTCATATATAGAGGCATCAATATCTCCTCAAAAAAATTCAAGGCTCTAGATCTTAAGCTTACATTCTATGTAAACCTCGACTATTTATCTAACCTATCATTCACCTTACGCTATTTCTAGTGTTATAACTACCATAGGTTTGGCCTAGGTCATCATGAACAGGGTCAACATAACCTTATTACTCCTCATTACTAATAACCAAAGGACAAATCTGGCTTTGGCTATCATCGTGAGCTGGAGGAACCATTAGAAGATGAGTTTCAACACTTATACATCTTGTCTACTGATGATGAACATGATGACCCCACTGATATAGAATGTAATTCCCATAGAAAAATCTAATATCCTAAATCCTCCATATACATCCCTTCACACTTCTTCCAAGTCTCCATGATTCACCTAGAATCCCCTGAGACCTCTCCATATGAGCTCAAATAATAATTTAACAATATATCAATCAATTCAGATAGCTTCTAGGACATGTCATCCCCCATATTTCCCATCATGGAACAACCCAAAAAATATATCAAATTTATTCATCTATATCCTATTCCACTGCCCATTCTTCCCTTACTCCTCCCATGTGAACACCCATATCACCACCTCCTCAGCCTACGTATACTCCCCTAATTTTGCATCAACTCTTATCACACTCATAATATCCAATGATACCTACTACAACTGCTAGTACTATTTTGTATGCACCAAACATACATCACGTAGTCAACATGATCTCCATTAATTTATTTACCCCCCTTCACTACGTAGCTCATCCTAACAAAATTCTTACCATAAATTCCAACTACATTTATTTTGATCACCCTCCTCCAAACCCTTCTCCATATAATTTCCTCCCTTTTTCATAGGTCTCCACCATTCCAAAACTTATCTCCCCACCTCCTCTTTCTCCTTCCATACATTAAAGGTCACTCATAAAAATGTAATCTACCTAGATAATGTAGTTGATGACCTATACCTCATCCCCACACCAAATCAGCTCGAATATGGCTTCCACATACTTGTGGAAGATACCATTCATATTACTATCAGTGATGACCCTAACAATCCATGCATTCTCAAGTTTTGTGTAAGTTTATCCCTTGAGGAGTGCATTAAATTCACTTAATTTATCACTATGTATAACTAAGTATTTTCCTAGTCATATACTAATATGCATGGCATTGATCACTCGTTGGTAGTCCACAACCTCACTCTAAACAAAATACAAAACTAGTTAAACATTAACTTTGGAAGATGCACCCTACCATCGCCTTGATGGTCAAAGAAGAGCTACATAAACTCTTGGATGTAGGATTTATTCAACCCATTGACTATTCTAAATGGGTCTCTAACATGGTTCCTATTGTAAATCCTAAATGGGGGATCTGCATTTACATTTACTTTCATGATCTAAACAAAGAATATCCCAAGGATAATTTCCCCTTGCCCAACACTCACACACTCATGGATTCGACTATAGGTCATGAAATGTTATCTCTCATGGATGGATTCTTAGGATACAACCAATTTTAAAATAATCCTAATGACCAACATAAAACATCCATTACCACCCTTGGAGGATATTTTGTTACAAGGTCATTCCCTTTGGCCTCAAGAATTGATGCAGGAGCATCGGCGGCAGCAAGGCAATCTTGCTTCAACCAAATTTTTCTAAGTGTTTTGTTGGCCGTTTTAACAATGCAAAATTCGGTCACGATATTGCGACGTCGTGAAATAGCGACGTAAAAATCATTTTTTCTCACAAGGTAGAATTTGGTCGTGATATCGCGACGTCGCGATATCACGACATAAAATTGAATACAAGGCAGGGAAGCGGGGAGGTCGCGATATCGCGACGTCACAAAATCGTGACATGAAATCGAAGACAAGGCAGGGAAGCGGGGAGGTCACGATATCACGACGTCATGATATCACGACATCGCGAAATCACGACATGAAATTGAAGTCAAGACAGGGAAGCGGGGAGGTCACGATATCGTGACATCGCGATATCACGACGTTGCGAAATCATGACATGAAATCGAAGTCAAGGCAGGGAAGCGGGGAGGTCGCGATATCGCGACGTCGTGAAATCGTGACATAAAATCGAAGTCAAGGCAGGGAAATGGGGAGGTCGCGATATCGCGATGTCACGAAATCATGATATGAATTTGAAATCAAGGCTCGAAGGTGGGGAGGTCGCGATATCTTGACCTGTCGCAATTTTGCGACCTGTCGCGATATCGTGACCAGAAGAAAGCAAATAAGAAATGAACACGTGGACGGCCATGCACACAGAAAAAGAGGCAATAGTTCAGAAGAACAATCTGACAAAATGGCGATTGCAGGTCAAGGGTCTCTTTAATGCATGCTTTCATAGCGGATCGGGGCAGTTGCCCATTTATGGAAAGAAAATTGAAGACTCGGCCGTGGAAGCCGATTTTGCCAGTTTTTGTAATGAATTCTGCCAGGTGGGTCATTAATGGCCTAGAGGGTCGAGACCTCGATAAAAACTCAGAGATTGTAATAAATCGGGTTGGTGGACCGATTTTCGTGAAGGATGTTTAAGAGGGTTGGGGCCTCTATAAAAACCCAGTTTCTGTAATAGATCAGGGTGGTGGATTGGAGAACGCAGTGAGAGCATAGTTTGAGAAAACCAAGCCGAGCGCTAGTTGTTGTAAAGCCTGCGGGCTGTTTATGTAAAGGAAAATTTCAGTTAATGAAGGAATTTTTTTGGAATCGTGGGATTGCGTTTTCAATTTTTTTGGAATCGTGGGATTGTGTTTTCCCCCTACGAGCTATTGCTGTAGAATTTATAGATTAATAGAAGAAAATTTTGGAATTGCATGAGTGAAGAAAGTGAGATTTTTGGTCCACCATCAAATGGTATCAAAGCCGGAAGTTCTTGAGTGTGTAACAGATCGTCGGACGTGAGGCAGTTACACCAGGATCTGTGGAAGGGCTTGTGAGAGAGTGAGCAGAATGCCTCCAAGAAGAAACCCAGTTGGTGGGAGAGGCATGGCGTCAACAGAAGATGTCCGAGTTTTGCAGAGGCAAGTTCAAGCCCTGCAAGAAGAGCTACGCAGAGGGCGCGAGACCAAAAGGGAAGAAGGAAGTGAAGACGAAGTTGATGAAGAAGAAAAATAGTTTGAGGAAGAAGAGGCTGTAGATCCTGCACAATCCAGGTTGTACAAAGCCATTTCTCATATTGGAAAGAGGCCGAAGATAGAGGTTTTTGCATACTCAAGAAATCTTTATCCAGAGGAATTGATCGACTGGATCAACGATCTAGAAGAGTACTTTGAGTATGAAGAAGTTGAAGATCCTGAGAGGGTCAGATTTGCCAAGACCAAGCTGAAGGGTCATGCCAGCATATGGTGGAAGGGAGTGCAGCTGGAGTGAAACAGAAGAGGAAAATAACAGATAACAAAATGGGTGTGAATGGTGGAGAAGCTAAAGAGGCAGTTCATCCCAGGTGATTATGAACTGGATCTACTAAGAAAAATGTAGAGTTTGAGATAGATAAACAAAATTGTCCAAGAGTACACAGAGGAGTTTTATAAGATCTCTATTAGAACTGGCCATTTAGAGGCAAGCAAGGAGAAGGTGGCCCATTATATCAATGGGTTGAGACCCAGTATCCAGGAAGAGTTGAGCCTAGTTCGGGTGAGCACCATTGAAGATGCTTACCAGTTTGCTCTAAAGGTTGAAGAGAAACTGAATAGAAGGTTTGAGAGCAAGCAAAGAGGAAGAGGGCATGGAGGAAAGACTGGTGGAAGAAAATATGAAGGAAAAGAGGAGAAGAAAGAAGAAGCTAGCAGCAGCCAAGAGCAGAAGGCAGGTGATGATTACAAACCCCAAGTTCAGAACAATGGCTACCGAAGAGGAAGAGGCAGATATGGACGTGGGTATGGAAGAGGAGTGTTTCGTGGAACCTATTTCCGCTGTAGAGAAGAGGGACATCAAGCATACGAGTGTCCCCAGCACCGCGAGAGGATGAACAAGAGACCTAAGGGTCCTGCCAGAGCTGCTGTAGCAGATGAAGATGCTGAATCAGAACATTCTGAGGAGGCAGAGAGAGGAGAAGTCATGGTCGCAAGGAGAGCCATGCTGATTGAGGAAGACAAACCAGAGCAGAGGAGAAGCCTATTCCGCACGAGGTGCAAAAGCGCAGGTAAAGTTTGTAATGTTATTATAGACAATGGAAGTACTGATAACTTAGTCTCCAAAGAGATGGTTGCTAAGTTACAACTGGAAAGGAGGAGACACCCGCATCCATACCGGATTGCGTGGTTGCGGAAGGACCATAGAGCATGGGTTCATGAATAGTGCTTAGTCACGTTCAAGATTGGGAGATACCAGGATGAAGTCCTGTGTGATGTTTTTTCCATGGATGCTTGCCATTTGCTATTAGGAAGGCCATGGCAGTTTGATCGGAGTGCAGTGCATGATGGTCGTGCAAATACGTACTCCTTGACAAAATATGGAGTGCACCACAAGTTAAAGCCATTACAGGCAGTGGACGAGAAGGTGTGCAGCAGTGCCAGAATTTGTCTGGTAGAAGGCAGAAAACTTTTTTTGCCAGGAGACGAGGTTCAAGCAGGCTGTAGAGGCAGGTGCACGTTTGGAGATGTTACAAAAGACGCGGACCGAACAACACAGAAGTGAAGGTCACTTCTCCATTTACCCCGGGTGTCTGATGCAGGAGCATCCGGTGGCAACAAGGCAATCTTGCTTCAACCAAATTTTTCTAAGTGTTTTGTTGGCCGTTTTAACAAGGCAAAAGTCGGTCGCAATATCGTGACGTTGCGATATCGTGACGTCACAAAATCGTGACGTAAAAAGCCTTTTTTCTCACAAGGCAGAATTTGGTCATGATATCGCGATGTCGCGATATCGCGATGTTGCGATATCACGACGTCACGATATCGCGATGTCGCGATATCGTGACATAAAATTGAAGACAAGGCAGGGAAGCAGGGAGGTCTTGATATCGCGACATCGTGAAATCATGACATGAAATCAAAGACAAGGTAGGGAAGCGGGGAGGTCACGATATCACGATGTCGCGATATCGCAACGTCGTGAAATCGCGACATGAAATCGAAGTCAAGGTAGGGAAGCGGGGAGGTCGCGATATCGCGATGTCGCAAAATCGTGACATGAAATCGAAGTCAAGGCAGGGAAGCAAGGAGGTCATGATATCGCAACGTCACAAAATCATGACATAAAATCAAAGTCAAGGCAGGGAAGCGACGAGGTCATGAAATCGCAACGTCGTGAAATTGCGACATGAATTTGAAATAAAGGCTCGAAGGAGGGGAGGTCGCGGTGACCAGAAGAAAGCAAATAATAAATGAAAACGTGGATGGCCATGCGCACAAAAAAAGAGGCAACAGTTCAAGAGAACAGTCTGACAAAATGGCAGTTGCAGGTCAAGGGTCTCTTTAATGCATGCTTTCATAGCGGATCAAGGCAGTTGCCCATTTATGGAAATAAAATTAAAGACTCGGCCATGGAAGCCGATTTTGTCGATTTTTTGTAATGAATTCTGCCAGGTGGGTCATTAATGGCCTAGAGGGTCGAGACCTCGATAAAAACTCAGAGATTGTAATAAATCGGGTTGGTGGACCGATTTTCATGAAGGATGTTTAAGAGGGTCGGGGCCTCTATAAAAACCCAGTTTCTGTAATAGATCGGGGTGGTGGATTGGAGAACGCAGTGAGAGCGTAGTTTGAGAAAACCAAGCCGAGCGCTGGTTGTTGTAAAGCCTGCGGGCTGTTTATGTAAAGGAAATTTTAGTTAATGAATGAATTTTTCTAGATTAGAGATCGCACGCAGAAGTGTGAGAGTGAAAACCAAGCCGAGTGCTAGTTAGTGTAAAGCCTGCGAGCTGTTGCTGTAGAATTTCCAGATTAATAGAAGAAAATTTGGGAATTGCGTGAGTGGAGAAAGTGTGATTTTTGGTCCACCATCAAGAATGCAGGTGCCACATACTAATATTCCATGACCTACATATTCCATGGTTACATGAACAAGATTATGGAAGACTGTGAATGACTTATTGACCAAATTCAAGAAGCACCAAGACCATGTAGACATCCTACATCAAATATTTAACCATGTCTTTCAACATAAAGTTTGATGAAACTCAAAGAAATGTGTCTTTATTGTATTATCTAGAAAACTACTAGGTTTCATTATCTCTTAATGAGGCATTTAAGTGGATCTCCAAAAGGTCAAATCTATCATCGACATGCCTCCTCCCACAAATGTCAAATAGTTATGTAGCTTACAAGTTAAGATCCAAGAAATCCATCACTTTATTATCCAACTATCAAATAAATGCAAGCCAGTCAATCATATATTATAAAAGGGGGTTGCATTTAACTGGAATCAAAAATGTCAGGATGCTTTTTTGGATATTAAAACCTACCTCATTTCTCCACTAGTTTTTTTCCCACCATGTTTGGGATTCCCTTTCCACCTATATATCTCAACCATCAATTTTTATTTGGGCACCATGCTAGCCTAGAAAAATGAGGTCGATCAAGAGTAGGCCATCTATTACATCAACAAAACCCTAGTTAGCTATAAATATTATTATGAGTACATGGAGAAGTTGTGTCTGGAAGTAGTTTTTATCACTAAGAAGCTTTGATATTACATGATAAACCACACCATCTATGTCATTGCTTATGAAAAACCCCTACGTTTTATGATGCGTAAAACTTACCAAACATTCACACTACCAAATGGATTATGCTCGTCAAAAATTCAACCTCAAATTCATCAATCAAAAATCCATTAAGGTATGATTCATCACTAACCAACTCACTAAAGGTCCTCTCAATAATAAAAAACTAATGATTATCGAGCTTCCTGATGACTCAGTGTTCAAAACTATCAAATATGAATAATATGTTGAACCTAAAGCTGAGGATGACATGACCCTCTTGTTTTATGGTTATAAATGTGAATGTGGAAGAGGTGTAAAAATAGTTTTCTTCACACCACAATGGGATCCACTTTCTTTTCCTTTAAACTAGATTTTTCTTGCACTAATAACAATACCGAATATGAAGCACTCATCCTTGGCCTCAAAACTAATCTTGCAATGCACATTGATCAACTGCACATCATTGGTGATTCCTTCTTAATTTTTAACCACGTAAAAAAATATACCAATGTCATTACCCCATTCTCAAATAATACAAAGCATTGGAAAGCAATTTGCTATCCCAATTTAAATGGTATGACATAGAGATTGCACCAAGATCTACAAACTGATTTGAAGATACCATGGCATCTCTCAACTCCCACATTTCATAAAACCCCCATGATAAGGTAACCCATGTCTATGTACAAACCCTCCATAGGGTTTCTATTTTTCAAAGACAACTCCTGATTCTATGGACACTAATTTCGTTCAAGCAAAGCCTCACAAATTTTGGTTTACACAAATCAAAGAATACATTAAGTTGAGTATCCTTCCCATAGATTTACCTTATGCTAACAAACACACTTACAAAAAAAATATTGCTAGATATACCTTGCTAGGGGACATACTTTATAAACGTAGCTACAATGGCATCATCCTTCATTGCTTAGATCCACAAGAAGCCAATCAAGTCATTTATGTATCCCATGATGGTACTTGTGGTGGTCATTTTAGTGAAATAGCCATCACTAATATGTGCATGGGTTACTATTAGCCTACTATAAAATGTGATTGATGTGCCTATGTAAATAAGGGCATTAAATACCAATAATATGCCAACTTAACCCACCTACTATTCCAATCATTGTGATGAGGCCCAAGAATGCCTCATTATTGCACAATGTTTGACTCATTATTGCACAATGTTTGACTACCATATGATAGGTTAATTGCCAAATAGTTGACTAGAATATACTATTTGTTAAGTGTTTGCATGATTTTATGTTAGGAATACTATATCTCTGTTTTTGACTATTTTCAGCATTTTATGACTGATTTTGCTTGATTAAGTAGCAAGTAATAACATGCATTTCAATTAACCAAATGTGGTATGCTGATATCCATTAACTTCTCAATGGTTTTTGAATGTTTTCCTGCCCTTCAACTTGTTTCAAATCCACATTGAAGCCAAAAGTTTAGGACTGTCATAAATCTGAAAATCTGAGAAAAACAGCCATATAAAAATCAGCAAGCTGTCACTTTATAGGAACACCTTGAAGTTGTCAAGCAAAGCATGAGGATATGGATGGAATGAGTTCAGAAGGACTACAGAAGACATCTGACCTATTTAGAAGCATTCCCACATGATCTAAATAGGCAGCAACAGGGTATAACAGAGCAGGGACAATTGTGCAGCACTGTTGCACTATTTCAGCATGGTTACTTGGTGAATGAAGTGTATAAATTCAGTAGCAACTTGATGTACTCCTTCATGTTGATACTTGAATAATTTTTCCATGTTCTAATTTGTTTGAATTTGCAAGAAATGCCAATATTTTACAACTGTGCAAGTGAACTGGAAAATGCAGTAATTTACCATGTAAATTCCAGCAAGCTACAAATGAATGGCAAGGCATGGAATTCACACATAGAGAGGAATGAAGGCTATTGCAATCTGATCCTGAGGGCTAATACACCTGAGAAATGCAGCCAAAACCATTTGGAGTCAACACAGTTGGTCATTCTAAAGATCTTCGGAATGAACACAGTGTCTTCGAAATGAACAGATATCTTCGAAATGAGAAAACACAGTGTCTTCGGAATGAACAGATATCTTCAGAATGAGAAAACATAGTGTCTTCAGAATGAGCGGATCTTCAGAATGAGAATTGCATTATCTTCGAAATGAGCGGATCTTCGGAATGAGAATTGCATTATCTTCGGAATGAGCCACTTATCTTCGGAATGAAAACAGAATGTGCTTTTTGACTTGTTGACTGACTTTTGGCGGTGGAAAAAGGGAAAGAAGGTTGAGAAGGTTAAGGGAAAATATCTCCCATATGATTTTTCCATCCTTGCCGTCCAAAGCCACCATTTATGGAAAAGATCAATTTTGATCCTCTTCTAGGATTAACACAGAAATAACTGCAACATAATAGGAAGTTGTTTGCAAAGATAGAAATGGAATATTATGAAGTGGAGAAATATGTGTGAGATATTTCTGGACTCCTCCCACGTACTCCCACCATTGAAGATGCTTTCTAAGGGCCAATGACTACTGCTGCAACACAAACTGTCCAGATTTGCATTTATTTCAGATCCAAAATTATTGGCAAATGACTGTAAAATAGCACATAGGCTGATTTGAGCATGGGATATATTGTAAATATTTATATAAATAACACAGCTCCCTCCTTGGTTGAGCCAGTTAGGAATTAGAATAGAGGAGAGTTTTCAGTAGCAGCAATTAGGACTGTATAGTGATTTTCTGTAATAGTTTTCAGCATGTTTTGTCATCAATAAAAGTGCAGTATTTTATCATTTTATGTGCTGAGTGTTAATTAGTTAAGGAGTGTTTTTCACCTCCTTCTAGATCAGGAAGTATGGGCCCACTTTCAGATCTAGAAGGAGGGATTTTATGGCAGGTTTTAATCTGTAATTTTGCTTGCAGTAGAATTAATAGATTGCTTACCAGATTTCATTTTATTGTTTTTATTTTGTATTGTGTGATTTATGTTTCCTATTATGTTTGTGTACAAAATTTGTGTGTATGTCAGATGACAAATTATATTAAGCATTTTTCTTTATGTTTTCCCTGCTTTCTATTTTAGCAACTTTCCATTTTCAGCATATTTCATTTTGCTGTCAATTCTCGTAGTAGAAGCTTGACGACCTTTTGTGGCAGGGCATTGACAGGTGTTTTAGAATAAGTTTCATTTACAAGCACCATTTCAATTCTGCAAAAGTAGATTAGATTTCAATTCTGCAAAAGTAGATTAGATTTCAATTTAGCAATTTCAATTCTGCAAAAGTAGATTAGATTTCAATTCAGCAATTTCAATTCATGCAATTGTAGTTAGATTTCAATTCTTGCAATTTAGATTTAGTTTTCAATTCTTGTAATTTATTTCAGTTTCCATTCTTCAGACTAGGTTTAGTGTGACACCAAAAGGCTAAACCAAAATCTGCTTCACCCAATAAATGCTTGAAATTTGAATGCCCCGAATTGTACTCTGCCCTAGCCTTCTATCGTAGACAACCTTGGACACCACCCTAGATTGATAAATCATTGAGATTAAATGATGAGATTCAATGACACTCATCATTTTGGCATCGTTGCTGGGGAACATGGTGTTGTTAGAGGGTAAAAGCAATCAAATAATTATTATTGTGCTAAGTTATGAAGTTCAGAGTTAAATCTGAATGTAATAGTTGGTATAAATAATAATTATTGATAGTTGCATTTCAGTCCATTTAGAAAACAAGCAACCACCACCTTCAGCCCAACCTGGACAAGCAACCCCTGTCTATGTAAGCTGAATCTATTAAAAAAAAAAATCACAAAAAACTTTTGCACAATAAAAATAGGAGTTTACAACTTAATGATGATCCTAGAGTTTTCCATTATTACTTAAAGATTGTTAGGATTTTACCGCGCTAAACCGCAACCTAGCAATTCTTAGCCTACACAGACAATAGTTGATCTCATTAGAGGTGATCCTACCTGACAAGTAGTTGATCTGCTAAAGTTGTACACTTCTTGTCTTATTGTGCAAACCAAAAATATTTTTTTAGCCCAACCTATGATCAGTCTGAATAATACAGGATAGGCAACCCCTGTCTATGTAGTTGAATCTGGTATAAAAAAAAAAAACCTGCAGGAAATGTTATTGACTGCAGCAACATCCAACTGTGCTCAAACAAGAACTTACCTGAGCTTGAAGAGATAAAAATCAATGGAGATACACAGAAAACCTTTAGTCCAAACACACAGAAATTAGCCTTGGATAAAGGAGAAAAACTAGAAAAACTGCACATAGAAAATTTACTTCCATTGAACTCCTTAGTAAGAAATTACAAAGGGGTAAATTTTGTCCTCCTAGGAATGAAACAAATTGAAGTGCAGCCAAGAAAATACTTGAACATTATTAGCTGGCTGACTTATAAACAAAAAGCAAAATTGTTGCTATTTTGAAACAATATTTCAATCCCTTTACATAGAATTACAAGGGTATATCAAGATTTTATCTTGATGTAAGCACTTAACATCTTTTGGGAATTGGTATTTAATTGTTTCAAGAATAGATTGACAAGATTTTGCAGACTAGGAGGCATGGACAACACTTGATTGAAGAAGTTTTCAGATATGGAGCGAGTGCTTCTTTCTCCCATTGGTAATTCATGGAGGATGTTAGTGGTGAATGGACATTGCCTTCGGGTATACCATGCACCATTAACTAAGGAGGAGTTCTTGAAGGAGATTCCATTGGATGTACACATAATGGAAGAGAATTTCTCTTCAATATCAGATTCAGAGTGATGATAAAAAGTCTGAAAAAAGAAGAAAAAAATATATATACAAGAAAAGCAAAAAAAAGAAAAGAATAGTCTTGTTTGTGAACTTCCTTCTTGGGTACAAGCAAGACAAGAAAAATTGAAAAAAAAAAAAAAAAGAGAGAAAAAAATTTTGCAGCAAAGGCATGTCCCACAAAATGGGGATACATGAGGACAAGCATCAATTTCAGCAAGAAAGAGGAACAATGGAGCCAATACTTCATTTCCAGCAATAAGGAGGCAATGATGATGTAAGAAGATTCTTATTGCTCATCTAGTAAGGAAGGTTGCATCAATGTTGCAGGTTTCAACAGAAAGAGATGGTGTTTTCATACAACAATTGACATGTTTTTGCAGAATAAGGATTGGTCTTATCCAAATAAGAGTGAGAGATGTTCTCTCTGATTGAAGCACTTGAAAAAAAAAAAAAGGATAGAAGTTGGTTGAAAACCAGAAATGGCAGCCTCTTCTGATGAAAAAAATGAAAAAAAAAGAGATGAAAAAAAAAATGATGAAAATAAAAATAAAAAAATGAATAATTCAGTAGTGAAAACCTTCTTGGAGGCGCTACTGAGTTGGCTTGCATGAAAACCGATTTTTCGGCATGCATTGCCTTGTTGATCTACCCATCATTGTTCCACCATTGTACAAATCTCACATTGCACATGTGTTATGTTTGTTTATGTTTTCAGATAGCCTGCTAACAATCATCAAAAGCAGCTTGTAAGGTGCATGACCAATTTTCAGGACAGTAAGGTATGTGTTTCTTGCATATAATTCATAGTAAACATTTAGCATTTAGTGTATGATAGTCGGTATTTGGCATAAACTATTCATACAATAGTGACAAGTTGAAAAAGGAACATGTTCAAGATGTCAAGAAACACCCCCTTATGCCCTTAATTGCATGGAAATTCCAAAACTGTGCAAAAACCTGATTTTGGGACAGACATGGCAGCAATTCTATTTCAATTTGTAGGGCAAATTTTAGAAGGAGAACTGCAAGTTTATATCTCACAATTGTCTGATAAATTGAAGGAGGATAATCAACAAAATGCACCTGAAGGTTCTATTTTAGTACTACTAGAATAAAACAACAACATACAAAACAAAGAATAGCATCTAAACAAAAGGATGAAGAAGGGATTTTTGATGTTATGGAAGGCTTATACACTCTAGAGATGGACCCACAATAGAATCTGTAGCTAACTTTTGCATAGGAGGTCATTTCTGCATTTTTTGAAGATCTTCGAAATGAGAAATGCAGTCTCTTCAAAATGAACAAACATCTTCGAAATGAGAAATGCAGTCTCTTCGAAATGAGCAGACATCTTCGGAATGAGAAATGCAGATATCTTCGAAATGAGCAGAAACTGTACCAGAATTGCTGAAAATGCTACAGAATAGCAAAAAGAGTAGGGTACATCAAATATTGAGGTTTATAAGGCTCTACCACAAGTAAGTACATCCCTCAAGCATTTCAAATCAAATATTTTATCAATTTTGTTCAAAAGGTGCAAACAACAAAAATAAGCATTCGGGCTGAAATGTTGTTAAGAACAGAAAATTCCATCAGTAGTAGTGCATCTGCCAAATACGGTTCCACAATAAGACTATTGCAAGATGAATCATATGATATCAAGCCTTTAAGAGGTACCTTGCAGCACTAAAACTTGTAGAAAAACAGAAAAAAATTCATACATGTGCTTAATTGCAAAATACTTGATATAGTGCAGCAAGGAGGAATTTCTCAGTTAGCAGGTAGCAAAGGATGTTGTTCACAAGAATAAAACCTGCATATTACTATGGCCTACTAAGATGCATGAGGGCATGCATCAGTTCAAGTTGGGGGGGATGATGAGGCCCAAGAATGCCTCATTATTGCACAATGTTTGACTCATTATTGCACAATGTTTGACTACCATATGATAGGTTAATTGCCAAATAGTTGACTAGAATATACTATTTGTTAAGTGTTTGCATGATTTTATGTTAGGAATACTATATCTCTGTTTTTGACTATTTTCAGCATTTTATGACTGATTTTGCTTGATTAAGTAGCAAGTAATAACATGCATTTCAATTAACCAAATGTGGTATGCTGATATCCATTAACTTCTCAATGGTTTTTGAATGTTTTCTTACCCTTCAACTTGTTTCAAATCCACATTGAAGCCAAAAGTTTAGGACTGTCATAAATCTGAAAATCTGAGAAAAACAACCATATAAAAATCAGCAAGCTGTCACTTTATAGGAACACCTTGAAGTTGTCAAGAAAAGCATGAGGATATGGATGGAATGAGTTCAGAAGGACTAGAGAAGACATCTGACCTATTTAGAAGCATTCCCACATGATCTAAATAGGCAACAACGAGGTATAACGAAGCGAGGACAATTGTGCAACATCTGTTGCACTATTTCAGCATGGTTACTTGGTGAATGAAGTGTATAAATTCAGTAGCAACTTGATGTACTCCTTCATGTTGATACTTGAATAATTTTTCCATGTTCTAATTTGTTTGAATTTGCAAGAAATGCCAATATTTTACAACCGTGCAGTCAGAACTGGAAAATGCAAGTAA
The DNA here is from genome assembly GCA_028583015.1 of Wollemia nobilis. Lineage (NCBI taxonomy): Eukaryota > Viridiplantae > Streptophyta > Pinopsida > Araucariales > Araucariaceae > Wollemia > Wollemia nobilis. The sequence goes on along the minus strand of JAQPPZ010002415.1, from coordinate 3,397,111 downwards.
TTTACCATGTAAATTCCAGCAAGCTACAAATGAATGGCAAGGCATGGAATTCACACATGGAGAGGAATGAAGGCTATTGCAATCTGATCCTGAGGGCTAATACACCTGAGAAATGCAGCCAAAACCATTTGGAGTCAACACAGTTGGTCATTCTAAAGATCTTCGGAATGAACACAGTGTCTTCGGAATGAACAGATATCTTCGAAATGAGAAAACACAGTGTCTTCGAAATGAACAGATATCTTCGGAATGAGAAAACACAGTGTCTTCGAAATGAGCGGATCTTCGGAATGAGAATTGCATTATCTTCGAAATGAGCGGATCTTCGGAATGAGAATTGCATTATCTTCGAAATGAGAATTGCATTATCTTCGGAATGAGCCACTTATCTTCGAAATGAAAACAGAATGTGCTTTTTGACTTGTTGACTGACTTTTGGCGGTGGAAAAAGGGAAAGAAGGTTGAGAAGGTTAAGGGAAAATATCTCCCATATGATTTTGTCGTCCTTGCCGTCCAAAGCCACCATTTATGGAAAAGATCAATTTTGATCCTCTTCTAGGATTAACACAGAAATAACTGCAACATAATAGGAAGTTGTTTGCAAAGATAGAAATGGAATATTATGAAGTGGAGAAATATGTGTGAGATATTTCTGGACTCCTCCCACGTACTCCCACCACTCGAAGATGCTTTCTAAGGGCCAATGACTACTGCCGCAACACAAACTGTCCGATTTGCATTTATTTCAGATCCAGAATTATTGGCAAATGACTGTAAAATAGCACATAGGCTGATTTGAGCATGGGATATATTGTAAATATTTATATAAATAACACAGCTCCCTCCTTGGTTGAGCCAGTTAGGAATTAGAATAGAGGAGAGTTTTCAGTAGCAACAATTAGGACTGTACAGTGATTTTCTGTAATAGTTTTCAGCATGTTTTGTCATCAATAAAAGTGCAGTATTTTATCATTTTATGTTTTGAGTGTTAATTAGTTAAGGAGTGCTTTTCACCTCCTTCTAGATCAGGAAGTATGGGCCCACTTTCAGATCTAGAAGGAGGGATTTTATGGCAGGTTTTAATCTGTAATTTTGCTGCAGCAAAATTAATAGATTGCTTGCCAATTTCCATTTTCTTGTTTTTATTTTGTATTGTGTGATTTATGTTTCCTATTATGTTTGTGTACAGAATTTGTGTGTATGTCACCTGACAAATTATATTAAGCATTTTCCTTTATGTTTTCCCTGCTTTCTATTTTAGCAACTTTCCATTTTTAGCATATTTCATTTTGTTGTCAATTCCTGTAGTCAGAAGCTTGACGACCTTTTGTGGCAGGGCATTGACAGGTGTTTTAGAATAAGTTTCAATTCTACAAAAGTAGATTAGATTTCAATTCTGCAAAAGTAGATTAGATTTCAATTCTACAAAAGTAGATTAGATTTCAATTTAGCAATTTCAATTCTGTAATTAGATTTCAATTCTGCAAAAGTAGATTAGATTTCAATTCAGCAATTTCAATTCATGCAATTGTAGTTAGATTTCAATTCTTGCAACTTAGAATTAGTTTTCATTTCTTGCAATTTATTTTAGTTTCCATTCTTCGAGACTAGGTTTAGTGTGACACCAAAAGGCTAAACCAAAATCTGCTTCACCCAATAAATGCTTGAAATTTGAATGCCTGAATTGTACTCTGCCCTAGCCTTCTATCGTAGACAGCCTTGGACACCACCCCGGATTGATAAATCATTGAGATTAAATGATGAGATTCAACGACACTCATCACATTGCAGCACATACAACTAATGTGGCTATTTTCACAATAGGGTCTAAATGTCATAGGCAAAATCACCCTAGCTTCCTTAGACATATATAAATTCATCATCACCACCACAAATTATTTTACAAAGTGGATCAAAGCCATTCTCTTCATCCAAATGATCAAATCTAAAATTATTGAATTCATTACACAACATCTCATATGTCATTTTGGTATTCCCTCTCGAATCATCTTAGATAATGGCACACCATTCAAAAACAAGGATGTTCATGCACTATGTGAAAATACAACATCAAACACAACTTCTCAACTCCTTATTATCCCCAAGAAAATGGTCAAGAAAAAGCAATAAACAAAACCATTTGCACCATCCTTCATAAAATGGTTATTGAATCTCATTATTGGCACAACCAAAGCTCTTTAGCATTATGGGCATATAGAACAAGCAGTAGAATACCCACTAGGGCAACACCATTTTCACTCATATATGGTGTGAAGAACACAAGCTTATACTAATAAGGGGGGTGAATAGTATAATATAAAACTTATTACTTTTCTTTCCAAACCAATATTACCAAATTTTATCAATTGTAATAACTTTATAGAGTAGTATTATCCAATATCATCAATTGCAATAACAAGACAATGCACAAATCATCACTCACATAAGAGACACATATTTAATGTGATTCATCCAATGTGGGTTACGTCCATGGAGAAAATATTTCTTATAATATTTCTCAACAAAAATCTTTGTAACTAATTCCCTATTACAATTTTTATGGGAACCCACCCAAATGAGACTCCAATCCCCTATGCTCAAATTTGTGGACCTCTATCCATAAGAGAACTTAATCCCCTCAACTCTAATTTTTGGACCTCTATCCATAGGAGACATCTATCCCCACTACTCTGGTTTTTGGACCTCCATCCATAGGAGACCTTTGTCCCCACTACTCTAGTTTGTGGACCTCTATCCACAAGATAGCTCTATCCCCACTTCTCTAGTTTGTGTACCTCTATCCATAGAAGACCTCAATACCCTCTACACTTTACACAGGGCTTGTATAGTATTGCTCCAAAACCTACTCTCAACTCTACTCAGATCTTCTCTAAGTCTTCACACAAGACCTACTCAAATATGATCACCAAAACTTCCTCTTAACTCTGCTCATATTAGCTCCAATTCTTTACATAAGACCTGCTCAAATTTGATCACTAAAACCTACTCTCAACTCTTCTCAGATCAGTTCCAAGTCTTCACATGGTAAGACCCCAAGGTATTACTATAAAATTATTAACAAATTAATGTAAATGTAATCGTAGGCCACTCAAAGGGGGATCCCTTGTAATCTCTTTGCCACTATAGGGGGCTCCCTACTTAGGATCTATCCTTATTATTCTTCTTCTTGGATGATTTGATATGGATGGCCAACCTAATATATATATCTACCCTAAAGCTACGTTGGTGAAGAGACATGATGGTTCACGTATGAAGAGACGTGATGGTTCACGTTATGAAGGGTTGTGATGGTTCACTTTATAAGTTAATAATATAATAATTAAATGATTAATAATACTAACTAATACTAACTAATAATGTTAGGATTGAGGATCCTAACATGCCACCCTCCTTAAAAAGAGCTTTGTACTCAAAGCTCAAAGTGAGAATCTTTGTCCTTTGTTTTCCAAGAAGGATTTGTGTAAGTTCTTGGACTCTTTTAATGGCATCCTTTCGTAGGCAGGGATATCGAGAAGGATGAAGCATTAGTGGGGGGTTGCCAAGAACAATAGTAGAATCGTCCTTAGGAAAATCATGATGATGATGGGAGGGCAACCCTTGGGGTTCCTCAAATACTTTAGAATGATGCATCAAAAGTGATGGTAATGATTTCATATCCTTTTTTGGTTCCTTGGTAGAGCCAATGGAGAAGGAGTGTGTAGTCACTCTGCGTTGGTTTTGAATAGGTTTGGTCATATGGCAAGAACTCACTATTGGTGAGGAAGGTATGTGTAGGTCTTGTAGAGTGCATGTTTGGCTAGCATTGATCACTTTGGGTATGTCTACCTCATCCTTGCTTGGTACATCAATCACTTCTTGCACATCAACCTCATTGTCTTCATTGCGGTGAGTAGGTGCACTGGTCGCTTCGGATACAACTACCTCATCTGCTTGCTCTATGGAGAGAAAGGGATCAACTTCCTTCAATAAATACAATGTTAGTGTAGCACATTTATGTTGGGGTCCAAATTGTTCATCACAATTATCACAGAGTCCTTTTGCTCATCGTTCCTTCATCTCCTCAAAGCTAAGATGTTTAATTTGGAAAGTTTGATTATATTTAGGGGTTGTGTAAATGCTTTGTGCCCTTCCATTATGCATAGGTTTGGGTGCAATGTAAGTGGTCGATGATTTTTCCATAAGTTGTTTCTCTAATCGTTGTTGTGCATTGATTTTATCTTTAGCTAATTTTGTCAATCCATAGGTCTGCATCATGGTATAGGGATTGAACCTTGTCACCTCCATTCTAATTTCCTCTTTTAATCCCCTAATGAAGCCATTGATGAGAATTGATTCATCCAATCTTGTGTTGTATTTGGTGATATCCTCAAATCGAGTTTGATACTCACGCACAAAAGTGATTTGATGAAGATCTTTGAGCAATTCCCACCTGATTGGGTCCCACATGGCTCTGATACCAAATGGTAAGACCCCAAGGTCTTACTATAAAATTATTAACAAATTAATGTAAATGTAATCATAGGCCACTCAAAGGGGGCTCCCTTGTAATCGCTTTGCCACTATAAGGGGCTTCCTCCTTAGAATCTATGCTTATTATTCTTCTTCTTGGATGATTTGATATGGATGGCCAACCTAATATATATATCTACCCTAAAGCTACGTTGGTGAAGAGACATGATGGTTCACGTATGAAGAGACGTGATGGTTCACGATATGAAGGGTTGTGATGGTTCACTTTATAAGTTAATAATATAATAATTAAATGATTAATAATACTAACTAATAATGTTAGGATTGAGGATCCTAACATCACACAAGACCTACTCAATTCTGATCACCAAAACCTATTCTCAACTTTGCTCATAACACATACTCAAGTATGCTCATAACAAATGCTCAAATTTGCTCATAACACATTCTCAAATATACTCATAATTCTTGCTCAAATCTGCTCATAACACATGTTGAAAGCTGCTCGTAACTCTGCTCAAACCTGCTTATAAAACCTGCTCAACTCTATTCCAAACCTTGTATACAAAAATTGTTTATCTATATTGCATAATGATGTCATCAAGTGCTTTATCTATTATTCAAAGTGATTTCCTCAACTAAAGCAGTTTAGACATATTCTACCCATAATTCGTTTAACCTCTTGAACATACAGATAATGATATGTACTAATAAATGCTCAATATGTTCTTCACATTCATTAAGTCTATCACTTTCACATGTCTCATATTTATTACATTTTAAAGCTAGCTCTAGTCTAGCACTTGATAACTGACCTGGTATTTGTTGATTTGCAACTTCACTTCAAAACAAATCACAATGCACAAGTCCTTCTCATCTACTCACAAAATAAATCATGAACAATGATGCACAAATTGCTTCACAAATCTGATCTATACCTCTTGCATTTTCATTCCCAATACCACTCAAAACCAATGCTCAAATTTGCTTCATAAAAATAGTCTATGAATCTTGCACTTGCATTCCACTCTTACTAAAAAATCATGCACAAATTATTCTCAAACCCTAGAACATGTGTTTCCACTTTCATTCAACAATGATGCACACTTTAATATCAAAACCCTGGAACATATACTTTCAATAATAATGTGCAATTTGGCTTTCAAATAAAAGTATATATATTTCCAACAGTGCACATGAAATTAATCCTTATATATTCTCCTTATGACATCAAAAATATTTGCTCAACCAAACACCTTAAGGAATAAATAGATCACCATACCTCTTAACTTGCTTTGATGAAGATGTGCCCTCAAAAACCTATCTCAAAATGTTCTTTCTTATGCCACTTCAAGAGTTAGTAGACCTCTACATACTTTCTCAAAATATGCGCTCAAAAATATTGAATATGATGCTTTATAGCTCCTTTTAATTTCCCAAGATAAATATTTTAACAAATAACCAAAATATTTGAAATTTCCTTTCTCACCATGAAAAATACAAACAATAATTAAACCATAATGACACCTTATAACTCCTACTTTCTTGATTAAGTTGATTTAATAATGCTCACACACTAATTTTGAAACACAATTTCTCACATAGTACCTTTGAATTTAACCAACTTTTGCAAAAATCAACCAATACAAAATATATACCTTATGTCTCCCTAATGCAAATGAGTGCTATACATACTTTATACCATGAAAAATATTTTAATCAAAATTTTGACCTTACCAAAGTGTTGCCACCACAAATTAAACCTACCACTTTTTGTTGGCCCATGACCTAGCGCAAGCTAGGCTACCATGTGGGCTAGCTGCCCACACAAGATACAAGGCATGCGAAATTTTTTTTGAGTCCCTTCTATGATTTCCTCAAAAATTAAAACTTCAAAAAAATGCGCTCATTGTGTCTTGAACCTATGACATCCTTCTTGCCAAAGTTTTAGCGCAGGGATTCCCTACCGTTTGGGCTAGCCGTCCAGATGAGAATACAAATATGTTGTCCCTTATTTATCTACGAATTCGGTCCTATATTAAATAGTGTGCAAGCTCCATTTCTTCCCTTCTCTATATTCTATAAATACCACATCAACCTCTGCACTTCTACCTCTCATTTTTTCTAAGATTATACCTTAAAATTTGTGTTTCTACCTCTCTCTCATTCATTGGGAGTTTTGTTTTTGACTCCATGAATGAATCACGAACGAATATATTGATTAGCACATTACTCTACAAAACCTTAGGCTTGCAATATTTTGTGCTTCATATATATATGCTTGCACTCCTTTTTCATGACATCGGTGCATGAGATAATAATATAATTTTTTACTTTTATTTAGCTCCAAAACTTTTGCCACCCTTTCTTTTTAAACTTTTATTTTATTATAATAATTTAAATCTAAAAGATTTAAATATTATAATTTAAACTTTTCACCTTTTGTATTTTGCAATTGAAATATTTTTCAATCAAATAATGCCTTGTCTTTTTCTTGCTAACATAAACATGGAGAATATTTTTCTTTGATAACTATTGTACCTTGCTCAAAAATAATTTCCTTGCTAGGAGTACCTTACCTTGCCTTTGAATCTTGCTATCAAACCTGTGAAGAATATTCTTGACTATCATGCACCTTTGATATCTGATTATGTCTACCTCATGTACCCTTTGACATCAATGACAAATCAATGTACTCAATATTTCTAACAATCTCCCCTTTGTCATTGATTGCAACCCTTACAAAGCAATATTCTTTTAGTGCAACTAGATTCCAAAAATTTATCCCCTAAGAAGTTGCTTCCCCTCACTGAATTCTCTCCCCCTTTGAAATTAATTGCAAAGGGATCCTATGGGGCTAAAAATAAGATATTTTAGCATAGCTCCCTCACCACCTCCTTTTCTTGAGGTGATTAACTATGGGATGGGAGTAAGACTACTTCCAACTTACAATTCTTCCTTTTCAATATTCTTTTTCCACACTTTTGTAGTCATACCCTTTTGATCCTTTTGAGCATCCCTATTCTTGCTTGTCTTTGGAAGTTCCAAAAATTTTGTTCTACACCACTTTGCTTTATGCCCAAAATTATTGCAATTGTAACATCTGATGTTGTAGTTCTTGGAAGGTGCAAATGACTTGAAATTTCTCTTGGTGAGGCCATAATCATTTCTACCATGAACCCTGCAATGTATAGCTCTATGACCAAAATGATTATATGAGTAGAAATAACCTTGGAAGTAATATTCATATTCAAATGAATTGAATTTCCTCTTAGTGAAGCCAAATTATTTTCTATCATGAACCTTGCAATGTATAACTTTATGACCAAAATGATTACATTTGTAACAATAACCCTGCAAGAAATATTCATCTTGCATTGGAGGATATGATCACATACTTATTTATTTGATTTTCCTATGATGTTCCTTGTTCCTTGATGATTCTTTGTTTTCTTCCTCTCTCAACACATTGGTGTATGTTTTAGGTTATTCAATCACTTCTAGTTATTCTATTTCTTTTGAAATTGAGATTGAATCCTCTTCTTGTTTCCATTATCCTTCTTCAAAACCAAGTCCAATCTTGATAAATGGATATCTTTGTGCCTTGATAATATCATCCAATATTTTGAGCTTTCCCAAACTTATGTAACTTTTCATTAGAATATTTCATTTCCGTCCTTAGAGAAACATTTTCATGTTCTAATATTTCACATTATAGCTCTTTTATCTTCAACTATTCAGCCATACTTTCTTCAATTTTCCTTCTTCAATCTTAATTTTTAAGTCAATGAGATCTTGTAGAAGCTTTGCCTTTGTTTTCTCATCCTCTTGTACTTGAGCCTTCAATATTAAGTTCTCCCTTTTTAACTCAACAAGCTCCCTTTTTGTGGCTTCCTCTTCTTTTTGGTCTTCAACTAAAGGAGCATCTTCATTCTCTTGTACTTGATCCTTAAATCTTGAGATCTCTTTATTAACCCTTTCCAATGCTTTAAGAGCAACCTCTTCTATGTCACCTATGACTTATTCATTTTCTAAATTTTTTCTTCTTCTTGGTCTTCAAAAATAGAGGCAACTACTTTCTTTTCTATGCCCAAAAATCGATTTTATTCTTTTTCACTATCTGAGAGACCTTCATCACTGCTACTTTCAAAAACGATCCTCCTCTCATACATGTCTTGACTGTGCCTATTTTTCTTTTCATGACTGAATTTTATTTCTTTTTCTTGTATTCATGTTCCTCTCAACTACTACTACTTCCATATTGTGGACAATTAGATGTATAATGACCAATGTTACCACAACCAAGACATTTGTTTTTTATTTCTTCCTCTTTCTTGCATTCCTTTTCTTGGATTTTAATTACTGGAGCATCTTCCTTTTATTTCATGGCTATGTGTGGTCCTTTCTTCTTAGGAGGATGTGGTATCATGGTTCTTCTTTTCCCTTCTCTTGCCATGTGTATTCTTGTAATATATTCCTTCAAGTTGTTAGGCTTCCCTGAAGGAACCGAAACTGATACCAATTGAAGAACACAAGCTTATACTGAGAGGGGGGTGAACAGTATAAGATAAAACTTATTACTTTTCTTTCTAAACCAATATTACCCAATATTATCAATTGTAATAACTATGCGACCCCGGGGAGCGCGCACCGTAGCCTCGCTTGCAATGAAATAATTGTTATATCAAATGGAACAAAAAGGCACAAAGCAATATGCGTAACTCAGAAATAAAAATAACAAAGAAAGATCCTCTTTTTATTAATTTCAACAATGAATCCGATTACATATTCGTCCCTCTGAGGGATACCCAATTTTTGATACAATCAGTTACAAGCGGGACACATGGTGGATAAATCCCCTCGCAAAGGGGTGGTGCACTTCTGCAGGCTTCTCGATTCCACACATGAACTTGTCTGAGGGCTCACAGATGCCTCCTTCTCCTTCTCTCATCCAGGAGGGATCTCGTGCTCCGAATGTCTTAATATGGTCCTGTAAACCTGTAGATCTGCATACATGGAAACAACAAAGCATGCTTAGTAGTCCGGGCTGCCTCCTCGGATGAGGCTGTTAGTATCAAATCTGATAAGCAAGATAAATAAGCATAATATGACTAAATGCAATAATACTAATGAAAAATATGGGCATATCTCAGGGAACAATAATGTAAATGCATACAGTAAATCAGATCTATACTAGAAATAAATGTTGAAGCAGAAAGTAATCGAATCTAATGCTAAAACAAAGAAACTAATGTCAAAACCCTAGGTTATGCCTACGGGCCACTATCCAGGATAACGGCCACGAAATAGACCTTCCTCCTCATGATCCAAGGGCTGTAGCACCAGGTTCTCTACTCAAATTGATGTTCAAGGGTCATCGGATGTGTCAAATACATGGAATGGTAGTGAATAATAATAGATGTGAATAGCGGATGCGTAGTCTCTCCTCATCCGGATAGCACTTCATTGCTCCTCAAGGGTGCATAGAGTCGCTCTCCAATATGATAGGGCTTCACTGCATAAACTCTAAAAATCATGGATCTCTTTTGCTCTTTGTGGGAGAGTCCATATGTAGACTTCCCTCTCTTCCAGATCTGGACCTTGGCTTCCTAGAGAAGCTTCAATCCAAATCTCATGCGATTGACCATCCCGGGTGGAAAGCATCAGTCACAAACTGGCATTGAAGGGGCAGTTAGGAGGAACTCAGGTAGTTCCTCACCAAAATCTACCCACAAACAATGCAAAGTGTAGTCAGACTACGTGATCTAGGCCCGTATTCATGGCTAGACTATGCATGGTGCTAGCCGCTATCAGGTTCAGTGGCTAGGTGTGGTCGTTGTAGTCTTCAATGGCCAGATGTGGCGGTCGCTCTACTTGAGAGCGGCCAAGCCTAGATGGGCTAGAACTACCCTTTTTGAGTGGTTAGGACCACTGCTTGCTCTTGGAGAGATCCAAGAGGATTCATATGGTCTATGAATGTGTCCATATGGGTAGTCTCCTAAACATGATATATTTTAGGTGTCTACAGATACCCCTTTTTGGGATGCATTATGGGAAAACATAGTGTAGAGCAAAAATAGACCACCTAGGGTCACATTGTAGGTTGGATGATGATCATTGATCTGATCAACATTGGATGCCCCAGTCATGTAGGAGGTGCACATCCTAGAATCATTGCTTCCAATAGGGTGGAAGGCTTAAATTTGTGGAAGTTTGCACTCGTTCATCAAGCGATCGGGTAGCTTTAGTACTACTATAGGTCTAAAAGGAGGAGAGCTACAAACTTAACTATCATGTTTGCTTTTTGCCCAAAAAGGGTAAGCTTATGATAGTTGTTGGCAATGATTCATAAGATGAATACAATTTGACATGATCGAGTGATCTTTTGTTGACTTTGATTATGATTGTTTGAAAATTTTGACTACCCCCTCAAGCGATGAGTCGATGAGGAAAGGATAATTAATAAAGTGATGAGTCGCTTGACCAAGATGAATGATTTGGACCTCTTTAGAGGGTTGCTTTTGTTGTTATAGGGTTGTTCCCATCCAGGTGTGATTTCAACCATTTTTGGTAATTGTACATCTCTATCCCATGAGGAGATCTGGTCGTAATGGCCTTTTTAGGGAATCGAGGTGATAGCAATTCTATTGTAGCTTGTTGAATCACTATTTTTTATAGGAAAAATGAGATGGATCCTCGCTCCCATGGGGTGGTCCGACCATCATGGCCTTCTTTGGGTTTGAAGTGAAGCATCTCAATTCTACCTTAATTATTTTTCCCCAAGTGGCCTTATGGTAATTTACTCATCTTGTCGAATTGCATGGAGTGCTAGTCACTGCAATCGCCAAGTGTATAGAGCAAATAATTGATTATGAGGCTCAATTGAGATTTTGTTTGTATTTGATTTTTTTGTTAATTTGATTTTTATGATGTTTTTGGATTTTGATATATGTAATTTTTTTTGTTTTTGTGCATATTTTGGTTGTTTTGGACCACTAGGTATGCTTGATGGCCTATTTTGAGGTGCTTTGTGGTGAGAAATTGAGTAAATTTCTCCTTGTTTCTCGATCATTGTCAGGTCCAATGACCCCTAATTATTGTTTCATGGCCGTTATCAGGTCCAGCGGCCAGGAAGTGTGGGTCGCTGATGCTAGTAATGGTTGAGGCTTGAGTGGAAAATATAAAAGTAAATTTTAGGGTTTTACCCTTCATTATTTCTAGTTGTCAATTGTAATTTTGGAGCTTTGAGGTGAGATAGTGTAATTGTGATATGGAGTGCTACTGGATTTGCTTCTGATTTGGATGATATGGCCGAGCAAGGGGAGGCATCTATGAGTGGAGGAGCTGGAGCTTCATGGGTACTCTACCAAACCTTGATCTTATTCTTTAATTTGGTAAAATGAACCTAATTAATTAATCGGCTAAATGAACCTCACTAAACCTATTGGAAATGAACCAAAACTATCAATAGGTCTAGGCTAGGTTTAGTTTTAGTGGGTCTAGGCTAGTTTTAGGAATTTTTGAATTTTTTATGCTTTTTGGCCCAAGGGGAATGTCGTTGGTCGCTGCCACCTAGAGCGGCTAGCCTGGTCTAATGTTGTCGCTGTCACCATCGACTAGTTTAAAATCCAATGGTCAAATTTTTGACCATTGGAAATGGTCTTTTGACTTTACTTTGTGGCCACTCCAGGAATGAGCGGCCAGGTGGCCTTAAGTTTATTTTTTATTTTTGTATTTCTGAAGCAATTTAATTGATTTTTTTTATTTTGAAGTGTAGTTTTTGATTTTTATGAATGTTTAGGTGCATTCCATCACTATTTTAATAGCTTTAAGCTCATCTTAGATTATCTTGCACCATTTTTTTTATGCATTTATTAGTTTGTTAGTGCATTTGATTTAGACATTTATTTTGCACTTCTAGATTTTGTCTACATGGGCCTGAGACCCATGGTTGCTTGTGGACCTCTTGCCTACCCTGAATGACATGGACTGGTGTTGGTTGATGCTCATGACCTCTAGTATGTTACTAGGCTTTCGATGATTATGTCGGATCAGGCCTATTTGATTACCCTAGCCCATAGATGGGACTCTAGGACTAATACCTTCCATCTCCCCATCGATGAGATGACCATTACATCGGAGGACATCTATAGGATCTTTAGGATCCCCTTTGATGGAGTGCCTATCGTTTCTTCCCCCACTGATGCTAGAGATGCAGTCTTTTCTAGGGTCTTTGGGAGACATGTCACTGCTACCTTTCAGGATACTCGATCTGGTAGGATATCAGTTGCTTGGTGGTATCAGGAGGATGTCTTCTCCCGTAGACATGTTGTGTTGTTGATGGTCATTTGCAACATCCTTATCCCTGACTGCTCTAGAGTGAGGTTCCCATGGAACCTCTTAGCTATGGTTCAGGACTTGGTGGATAGTGTGGAGCCTATCATCTATGCTTGGGGGTGCACTATTGGTGTAGTGCTATGATGAGTTGTACCAGATTTAGTGTATATGGGCCAACATTGCTTATAGCTTGCTCCTCTAGATCTAGGGATGGGAGCATATCAAGGTGGACCATCTAGGAGGTCTACCTATTGAGTTCACTGATATAGTAGAGGAGGCTCAGAGCTATGGGTCTAGATGGCCTTGAGAGTGCAAGGAGCGTAAGATCCATGATGTGTGAGAGAGCTCTCTCACTACATGACATATTTGATGGGCTTGTAGGCCTAGGATATCATTTGGAGGCCTTACTATGATTGCCCTACTTGGAGGGATCTAATTAGTTTCATAGCTTGGACTCGGTGTGATCGATGGGTTATCGATCATAAGGATGGTATCAGAGAGTTCTTATTATTCTAGGGTGCTCTGATAGTTTGGCATTTAGTAGGATGTTCCCCTTGAGCTAGTTGTATACCATTGGATTGCGTAGAGAAGAACCTTCCACCACCTTGAGTTATAGTAGTTTTAGAGGAGGATGACCCTCCTGTAGTTGATCCAAGTATGGTTGATGTCGAGGTTATAGAGGTGTATACCCTCTGGTGGGTTATACGATTATGGTAAGGTTACGGTGGCCTGGGGTGGTCTATGGATGAGGTAGAGGTTGAGGATCTTGATGGATATCGAGTGTGGGCTTGGATAGAGGGTTGGGGGTAGGAAGGTGGAGGAGAGGTGGAGAGGAGTGCCCTTGATGAGGAGGAGTTAGCTCTTGAGGAGTAGGAGTCCCCTCTCTGGGCTCAGCTACACTAGGTAGAGGTTGAGCTCTAGTCTTCATAGATTTAGGTACAATAGTGGGATGCTACTATTGCTACTCTTCAGGCATAGGTTGCTCAGTTACTATCGAGAGAGATGTGCACGAGCAGATTATATTGCTTCCCATGGTATAGGCTCCTATAGGTTTGGATATAGGGGTTGAGGTGAGATGACTATAGGGGATCATAGAGGAGAATGAGGACTAGATGGCATCAGATGTTACCTACATTATCACTCTTAGATCTCAGGTTTGGCTACTAGGTGCTACTCCTAGGGAGAGACCCATAATAGGGGGTCACAACGTAGTATGCGAACTACATCAGGGTAGTCTTTGGTCTGGCCTAGCTAGAGGACTAGGACCCATATAGAGAGGACTATGGGGACTAGCTCCCATCGTTCACATAGGGACAGAGCTAAGGGTGGAGGCGAGGTAGGGGGTGCAGGCCTAGGTTGATGGGCTCATTGTATTGGTTTCATTTTTGAGTGTAAGGTCGGGTGACCTACATAGTTGTAGCCTTATGGTGATTTTGTACCTACATGTACTTATTTGACACACATTTATATGATATCTAGACTTTGAGACTCATTATGTGTATCTTTTATGATTATGTTTTTATGTTTATGTGATGCAGTATCATGATATTATGTGATATGATGTGATGTGATGCTTTAGATGTTATGATGTGGATGTGTAGGTGGACTACTTTATGATTTTATGCTATATGGTGTGGTTTATATGACTTATGCTTTATGATGCATGGATGATTAGATGGCATGATCTAGATGATGATGATGGATGCATATATGGATGCAATGCTTATTGTTAAATGCATGTTTACTTTTGGTCTATTGTATGCATCTAACTTATGTTGTTATGATATGGTAAATGAAATGTGTAATGCATTATGATGATGATCTAATGTGAATGAACCTGTATGCTTTAATCACTTAAAACATATGGTATGATGTGACATGGGTTTTGACAATCTAATGGATGACACCACAGAATGTATAAAAATCATGAATAAATAATAACTCTTATAATAAGAATTAATCATTTAAACATCCAAATGTGAGATGAGATGATGTGATATGTATGTACTTTCTTGATTAGCTTCTGTAAATTAAAATATATGCACAAAATAGTCAGTGGTCATCTAAATATCATTGTTGACATTCATCTGGTATCTATCCTATTTCATGGATACCCTTTAATGAACAAAACCTCCTAAAGAAAGTTGATGATGTGAGTGATGATATGAATTGTTGCTATGAGGTGATTTTTGAGGTTTTCCATGAGACTCAAACACCCTAGTTGCTCCATCAAAAGTTGTATACTGATCATACAGAGCTTCTGAAGGATAAAGTTTTTGTTATGAAGACCTAGATACTCATTATCCCTATGTGTGCAAATGAATATATTAGATAGAACATAAGCATACCCTAGTGCTATGCGGGATTCATTCAGCCCATTGTTGTATTGGGGATCCTCAAATGTTTATCCTGATCCTATGTTGGACTTAGTTGGATTAGACCACTAGGTGGTATAGGACACCTAAAGCTAGCTCTTCCACATGCAAACATTGGTCTGTACAAAAGCGATATGCTAATGTGATAGACATATCATCGTGCATAAGGATACCTTATGGCTCATTCATGCTGAGAATTCTAGGGATTCAAGTTCAATACTCCCTTCTTTTCTTCATATTTATTTGGGATACTTGCTCATGCTTAGTGATGAAAATCACTGTTTATTTTGAATTTTTGTTTTTTCTTTTGAGCAAGGGATTTATGTAGTGATGATAATCACTGTTTATTTTGCTTTTGAATTTTTCTTTGTTTAAGATTTTTGCTTGTTTTTATTAAATCAAGGGATTTCTTTGGGTAGGGATGAACTTGTCCTTTTTCCAATTCTTAGCATTTTTAAATCGATCGCATAGGGGGATGAGCAAGATAAAATTTTCACCTTAGGATACCTAATACCACTTCGTAGTGTTCATATTTCCCTTGTTCCAACTAGGATTTTAGTGTTTTGATTAGTGATAGGATTTTGAAATATACCAAGTGCTATCAAAACTAAACCTCACCTATTAGAAGCTAAGATAACTTTCTACAAAGTTTGATAAAACCACTAGGTATGGTTGAGTGATTAGAAAACCCTAGTATATTCCTCATAGCAATAGGAGGGGTTGTGTTGAAAAACATAGTTACACACATGGGTGATGGATGATGATGGATTTTGAAGATGCATGATTGATGTACAAATGTGGTGTCATTTGTAAGATTGTGAACACAACCTACTAAATGCAAATGCAATGGATGGAAATGCCTAATGCAATGCAACTATATGGATGCAAGTGCAAATGCATAATGCAAATATTTTTGTATTTTTTATGCTTTCAATTGTTTTTGAGTTTTGATTATTATGAATGTTTTTGAACTTTTTGATTTTAAATTGTTTTTGTGCTTTTATGTTTTGACCAAAGGGCTTATGATGCCTTTGGGAGCTTTTTGTGAGTTTGACCAAAGGGCTTTAAGATGCCTTTGGAGCTTTTGTGAGTTGACCAAAGGGCTTTAAGATGCCTTTGGAGCCTTTTGTGAGTTGACCAAAGGGCTTTAAGATGCCTTTGGAGCTTTTGTGAGTTGACCAAAGGGCTTTAAGATGCCTTTGGAGATTTTTGACCAAAGGGCTTTAAGATGCCTTTGGAGTTTTTGTGAGTTGACCAAAGGGTTTAAGATGCCTTTGGAGCTTTTTATGTTTTCTTGTTTGTTTGGATTTTTATGATTTCTATTGTTTTTGAAATTTTGAAATTTATTTGAATGTTTTTGATATTTTGTTGATTTATGTGTGAAATACCTTTAGATGAATGATGTTGAGAGGTTCTGGCTCCTCAACACCCTCTAGCATTGTTAGGTGATATGCCCTAGGCCCAATCTTCTTAGAGATGATATAGGGACCTATCCAATTGGCCATAAATTTGTCTCGTAGATGCGATGGTAGATTTGAGTTCTGTTGGTTTTCTTTAAGCACAAGATCCCCAACTTTAAAGTCTCTCAGGTGGAATTTATTGTTATAAGCTCATGTTAGATGATCCTGGTAAACATGAAGATGCTCAAGAGCATTGATGCGACGTTCATCCAGAAGGGTCAATTGATCCAAGTGAGCTTTCCATGTAGTGTCATCATTGATGAACTCTTTCAATGCGATGCACAATGTCAGAATTTCCAACTCTAAGGGCATAATGGCCTCAGTACCATATACAAGAAAAATGGTGTTGCCCTAGTGGGCATCCGTACGCTAGTCCTATAAGCCCATAATGCTAGGGGCAATTGTAGATGCCAATCCTTATGATTTTCTTTCACCATCTTCTTTAATATGGCTACTATTGTCTTGTTAGAGGCCTCTACTTGCCCGTTTGCCTATGGATAGTATGGTGTCACAAAACTATGTTGAATGTTGTATTTGGTCATTAAAGCTCACACATTTTTATTTTTGAATGATGGACCATTATCCGAGATTATCTTGAAGGGTACCCCAAAATGATAGATGATGTTGTGAAGTATGAACTCCACAATTCGAGGTCCAATTATCGAGGTTAAGGGGACCACTTCCACCCATTTGGTGAAGTACTCAGTGGTCATTAAGATGAATGTATGTCAACCCAAATATGGGGGAGAAATATTTTTGATCAGATCAAAACCCCACTGAGAAAATGGCCAAGCCACTTGAATGGGCTGTAAGGCCTGAGATGGCAAGTGCATCAGATTTGCATGTTGTTGACATTTAACACATTTCTTGACATACTCATAGCAATCCTTCTCCATGGTGGGCTAGTAATAACCCATTCGAAGGATGCACTTGACAATGGCCATGCCACTGAAGTGGCCACCACATGTACCATCGTGAGCTTGTAAAATTACCCAAGCTGATTCTTGGGGCTCTAAGCAATGAAGGAGGACTCCATCATAGCTTCGATGATACAATATACCTCCTAGCAAGACATATCTTATCACTTTTTCTTGAATGCTCATATTTTGACATGCGATAGTCCCTATGGGATAATTCCAAGCCTAAGGAAATCTTGTAATTGGGATAGCCAATCTTGATAAGCTACAACCTCAATAGATAAGATGACTTGTTCCTCCTACAATTCGATTTGCACAAATGCAGATTGAGAAACAACCTTATGGTGAATAGTGGTACCATTCTCCGTAGGACCCTACGAGATCAAGGACCCCCAAGGTGCCTTCTTTAAGAAGTATTTGGCTTTACAGAACTAGTCATGGTCTGGCTCTATGTGAATCATGTTGATTGATTCCTTGTTATCAAAAGCCTCACGTTGCATCGTTGAGTGTGAGAGCATTTTCACATGAATGGTAGTGAAATCAGTAGATGGATTCTGAGGGATCAAGGATCCTAGAGATGCCATGGTGTCTACAAATCTATTTGATGAATGAGGGATTGCCTCGATGTCATACCATTCTAGTTTAGCTAGATATGTGTCAACAAGCTCCTTGTAAGCTTTCAGGATTGGATCTCAACATTGAAATAGTCCCTTGACTTGGTTGACTATGAGGAGGGAGTCACCAAAGATATTTAGCCTCTTGATTCTCATGGTGATGGTTGTTTGGAGACCCAAGATTAGGGCCTTGTATTCGGTGTTGTTATTAGTGCATGGGAAGTCTAGCTTGAATGACAAGGGCATTGGAGCACCTTGTGGCATGAAAAAGATAATCCCTACATCACCTCCTTGCTCACACTTTGAACCATCAAAGAACAGAGTCATGTCAGCTTTATTTTCTGGTTCTTCAGGTTTAGGTGCTTCTGATAATGCAAAGACTGCATCATCAGGAAGTTCTATGGTGAGGGGCCTACTATTCTGAAGAGGCACCTCAACCAGCTGATCAACTATGACTTGTCCCTTGATGGAATTTTGGCTTATGAATTCCAAATCAAATTCTATCAATAGCATGATCCACTTTGTAGTACGTGTGTTATGATATGTCTTGCTCATCATATACTACAAAGGATTTTGTTTGGATATTACATATGTCGTATGGCTCAGCATGTAGTGGCACAATTTCTTGGTTGCAAAGACCACTGCTAAGCACAACTTTTCTATGTATGCATATCCTATCTCGTAGCTCACCAAGGTGTGACTAATGTAATATATCACTTGTTCCTTATCTTGCACATTCTTTTGAGCCAACATGGTGCCCAAAGCAAAGTCTGTAGTAGATATATATAGCAAGAATGGCACGTCTAGCCTTGGTGGAGCTAGGACTGGTGATGTTGCTAGGTACTCCTTGATTTTAGCAAAGGCTTGCTGACATTCTTCATCCCACTAGAATGGGACCCCCTTGTGTAGCAGTCGATTCATGGGTCGACATTTATCTGATAGTTGTGCGATAAATCACTTTATGGATGCTACTTTGCCCTATAGGCTCCTTAGTTCTTTGATGTTTGTAGGTGGGGCCATTTCTAGGATAGCCTTTACCTTTGTTGGGTCTACCTCGATGCCTCATTTAGAAATGATGAATCCCAAGAGTTTTCTTGAAGTTATACCAAAGATACATTTCTTGGGATTCAACCTGACATTGTGCTCAATCAGGTGATCGAAGACCTTTCTGAGGGTCTCAACATGCTCTTCTCATAGCAATGACTTGGCTAGTAAGTCATCGATGTAGTCTTCCAAGATCTTGTGCATGTAGTCATGGAAAATGTATGTCATAGCCCATTGATATGTGGCACCAACATTTTTAAGACCGAATGGCATCACTTTGTAACAGAATGTCCCCCATGGAGTGGTGAACATGGTTTTATGTTGGTCTTTGAGCTTAATCTGAATCTGATTGTAACTAAAAAAATTATCCATTAGGGAGAGCATCTCATGACCTATAGTTGCATCTACAAGAGCATCTATGTTGGGCAATGAGAATGAATCCTTTGAGGTTGCCTTATTGAGATCCCTAAAATCTATGCAAATGTAGATTCTTCCATCAGGTTTTCCTATGGGCACCATGTTTGATACCCATTCTGGATAGTCGATGGGAACAATAAAGACTACATCCAACAGTTTTTGCAACTCATTCTTAACCATCAAAGTGATGGTTGGATGCATATTTCTGAGCTTCTACTTGACCAGTTTCTTCATGGGGTCTAGCGAAAGGTTGTGGACAACCAATTTTGGATCTAGCCCCGACATGTCTTTGTAGGTCCAAGCAAAGAGATTTGGTCTCTCTTGCAATAGAGGAATTATGATGGCCTGTTCTTCTGGAGATAAGATTTCTCTGAACTTGAATTTCTTTGGTTGAGAAGGATCATCATTGATGTCCACCTTGAAAGTCTCCTCTATTGCCATATGTGACCCCTCCTCAAGCTGGTGAGGAGTGGGGATTAAATGAATGTCATCTATTAGATTTATAGTTCCCACTGACTCAAGGTCGAGACCAGTATGATAGACATCATGTGCGTAGCCTGGTGCAAAATGGAATGGTTGTAGCATCTCTTCATTAGGGAAGAAATATTCAGGCTCTAGGGGTGAATCAGTGTGATCCCAATCAATAGCATCTAAGTTAAGACACAATGGTTTTGAAGGATCTACTGGGTTATGGAGTGGAGTGGTCAAATCAATGGAGATCATGTTGATGGATGGAATGAAATCTCTAGGACCATACGGGTGAAACTCTTCATCAATGGTTTGCTCTCCATACTCATGATGAGGCTCTAGGGGCATAGGGATCTCAGGATCTGGTCTATGGATTGATGAGATGATGGGATCATTAGGCTACAATAGCTCTCTAAATGTAGGTGGATCGAGGTTGACCATGTGATGAATGACATCTAGATTTATTGGTCTCCCTAGGAAGTGAAGGTTATGATCTATGGTGTGAAGTAACACTTCTCTTTCAACAAGCAGATTGACTTGTTGTAAGTGACACTCAAGGTAAGCCCTCTCGACTTCATTCTCAAAGTCATCATTGCTTATAGGAAAACCCTTATTCCTACCCACTAGGGTTGGGTGTTGACTTACTTGCTGATGCCTAAGATAGGCCATTTTAGTCTCATCTTCATAATCATCATCACTTATGAAGAATCCATTGGCATTTATTTTGGGCCCTACCATTTGGTATGCATGTCTTATGAAGGCCATCTTAGTTGAGTCCTCTATCTCATAGCCACTCTCATCTGACATGTATCCACCCTCATCTAAGATGTATTCACTCTCATCTGAGATGTATCCACTCTCTATGTGGCCTATCCAAGCAAGGTTTTGCACATACTAAGGCCCATGGTAGGCTAGGCTAGCTTCATATTCATTCTCACTTGGGACATAATCATACTCCTCTCACTCATATCCATGCATTGGCTCTTCCTCCCATAGGATGGCTCTTGATGGGGGTGCTTCTAGAGAGGATTTAGGGTGATACTCATCAGGTGGTGTGATATTGATCATAGACACCCATCCATCACCCAAATAGTTTCTTCTAGGGGTTGATAGGGATTCTAGTCAATGTCCTCCCTGAACCCAATGCTTAGCCTATCTAGGGTGGCTACCAAAGAATCATCATGACTCTATATTTGATAGCCTAGACCACACCTATCAGTAGGTAGTTGGTATTATGGCTGGAATGGAAGTCGATGCCCTTGCTCATATAGGCCTAGGCCATAGCCATGCTAATGACACTACTCAAAGTATCTTAGAGCGAACTCAAGATTTGACAAGTAATGAACATTCATGGTGAATGGTTCATCCTCATCCCTTTCAATATTAGGAGCAATATGGGCATAATCTAGACTAACATATATAAATTTGGTTTGATTAGGGGGAACCCCTAATGGCACTACCATCCCTACTGGTAGATTTGGGACTCTTGGCCATCCCATGTCTTGTGCAGACTCAATAATTGGTATGAAAGTCATGTTCTACACAAGATATTCACCTAAACCTGTGTGGGCTAGGTGAACTATCACCTGGGGTGTAGATGATATTGTTGATGATGCAAGTGAGGTAGGTTGAGGTACCTCCTCAACTATTTCTTGGGAATGTTCCTCCTCCATGGGAGTAGGAATTCCTACAACTGCTATGGTCAGAATTTCCTTGGGTCCTTCCTCCACTAGGGGTGCTTTCAGATTTTGTTTATCTTTTGCCTTAGATGTCAAAGGCTTTTTAGAAGCACCAATAGTCTTAGAGGTAGGAGGTGGTGCCGATGTGGATGGGTCACCTCACATTGATCTACTTTTGTTCTCTGGTTGTGTGGTTGGGGATGAAGGCCTTATGTACAAATGCATTGATGGAAGGACAAAGTCCCCTAGCAAGTCAACTTGATGCACGTACTTGAATGACTCTTCATCGGATGGAACCACATGAACTTGTCCCTCATGCACATACTTGATGCATTGGTGCAAGATTGAGGGCATGCACTACATGTCCCTGATCTAGGGATGCCCTAGAAGGATGTTGTATTGCATCACCCCTTCTAACATATGACACATCATGGGGATGGTCTTATGTCCTACCTTTATAGGTAAAATGATTGTACCCACTATGGAGCACAATGCATCATTGAAAGCCCTCAACATGTAGGAAGTTGGGATAATGTTGGACTTAGGGATCTTCAGGTGCCCTATAGCCTTTGTAGTGATGATGTTGATTGATGAGCCCGTATCGATCAGAACCCACTTGAATGGTATGTCATTGATTGATGCAATAATATATAGAGGTGGGTCTTCTAGGGTAGTAGGAACTACCTTAATTTTATGATCATAAAAATGAATCATGAGCTCTTGGCACTATTGCACTTGCCCCACAAAATGTGTGAATGCATCTGGGTTCTAGGGATGGAGCTCGATTGATCTCAAAATCTCCATCAAAGTCTCCCTATGCCTAGGAGATTATTGTATGAGCTCATAAATTGATAACTTAGTTGGAGTCATTTGTAGATTTTGTTCTAGTCTACTTCGAATAGTTACCATAGGTCTCATTGGTGGACCTGGAGGATTGTTTTGCACCTGTCTCTATCGAGGTGTAGTTAAGATATTAATGGGAGCTATTAGAGGCTATGGTTGCCCATATCTCTGACTCTTGGTTGCCACGTTGACTATCTCAACCATTCTGATGCATCCTTGAATAGGTGGCTCAACTCGAACCTAGTTGACTTGGGTGCCCTGATCTCTAGGGGCCTCATGATTTGGAAATGGGTTCTTGAATATACCCATATCTCTGTTATCGGGAGCTAGCAGGTTGTCAACTTTTAGCTCTCCCTTTTCAATCATGTTTTGCACAACATTCTTGAATCCAATGCAATTTTTGATGTCATGCCCATGTATCCTATGATATGGGTAGTATTGATCTTCCCTATATCCCCTTGGCTTGGGATGGTTAGGGTCAAGAAGTTGTACATCAAGAAATATTATCCTCTATGCCTCACTCAACTGATTAAATATCGACTACATCGATTCGTTTAGAGGTATGAAATAATGAGGTGGTCGACGTTCCTTGTTTTAGCCCTAGTTGTTCTTAGGGTCATAGTTGGCTGGTGAGGGGTGAGCTTGATAATTCTAGGGTTGCTGTCCATTCCCCTCCTTTGGCATGGCCAATACAACCTGATTAACCTGAGCAGGCTTGGCCTGCTTCTACTTATTCTTGTCATTCTGATTGTTCTTGCTCCACTCTTTCTTGTTGTGGAGCTTGAGGTCTCCCTCATCGACCTTTATGTCTTCAATAAGCTTGGCTTGAGCCAAGGCTTCTTTGAATGATTCATATTACTATAGTTGTAATAATAGAGAGATGTGTTTTGCATAGCTCTTTGTGAACATTCGGATGAGTTCTTTAGTGGGGATGGAGAATGATAGTTTTGCCATGATTTTTCTCCACCTATCCCCATAGTCCATTACTAGCTCATCATCATACTACTTTAAATTAGCCAGATCGGATAGGTTCACCTTCTTCTTGGCATCGAAGGAGAAGCATTCAAGGAATGCATTTACCAGTTGCTCAAAACTGGTGATGCTATGCTTGGGCAACTGATTGAACCATTGAGTCACTACACCTGAGAACATCATGATGAAGGTTCTCAACATTAGGGCATCATTCTTCTCAAGGTGGAAGCACACATTCATGAATTTGGTCATGTGTTCTTGCGCATCTCCCTCTCCCTTAAACTTGTCTAGCCTAGGCATCTCAAAGTGCCTAGGATATGTAGGACTCAGGACTGAGGGGCACAGAGGTTGGTTGTGTATCTTGCTCAATATCGACTTCTGTCCTCCTATGTCCTACTTCTCGAGAGACTTGACTCTCTCAGTGAGTGTTTGGTATACCTTCAAGGAAATAATCTCATGTTCCTGAAGGTTTACTCATGGTGGTAAGGGAGGTAATCCTATGTTTTCTCGATTTGGGCATCTGTACTCATCTCCCATAACCATGGATGGAGGTTCAGGATATGTCTATTCTTGGTCTTCCATCCCTACCCATTCCTCATTGAATTGTGTTTGTTCGAGGTCTAGGTGTTGTTGATGTTGTGAAGTGTGGTGAGCATACTCATTTCCTTACCTAGTGCTTCTCTCCTATTGAGAATCGATACATCTCTCATGTTGGTATCTCTCACCACCTATGTGTGCATCTGCTCGAGCTAGCCTCTCTGCTAGCTCCTCATGCTCAACTCTTTCTTCTCTTGAGTATTGCTCTTGTAGGTGTAGGTACCTCTTCCTTCGCTCTTCTTGCTCAAGAGCTTCTACACACTCTCGCTCGATGCGTAACGCTTCCTCTAACCTACGTATATGGTCAGATCGACCTGCTACTAAAGGTTCATGCCTTTCTAACTTTGTGTGAGGAGTTCTAATGTTTAGGCCTCTTGGGAGGCTCCTACTGTGTGCTTGCCCTTGTCCACTAGGGTGACTTGTTCTGTGTATTATGTTATGGGTTGAGTACCCCCATGATCAAAAGTAGTGTATGTGTTATGGGGTCACTTTGAAGCTTCCCTTGGTTCATTGGTGCATCTAGTAGCTATGCTATATGAAATTCCTAAAGTAGAATGTTTGGTAGCAATACTTCTTGGAGTTGGTCTCGAGGGAACTCGATCCAACTCATCAAGTTGTTGGGTTCTCCATGGTTGATCCCATGGAGTCCCATTGGCACCAATGAGCTCATAATCCAAGGGTACCCTCCCATATGTAGGGAGGTTGTAGGATGTCTTGGGTCTATGATTGGGTGTAGCCCTAGTGTCTTACCCCTTAGTGGGCTGATCTATCCTATGTGTATCATGTGAAGCTTGGGGTCTTGCAACCCTTGCATGCCTATGTGATGATGGAGGCCTTGATGCCTCCTCATGTCGGTGTGATGATGGAGGCCTTGAAGCCTCTACATGTCTGTGATGAGGGAGGTCATGATGCCTCTGCATGTCGGTGTGAAGAGGGAGGTCATGATGCCTCCACTTGTCTATGTGATGAGGAAGACCTTGAGGCCTCCTCGTATCTATGTGATGAAGGAGGTCATGATGCCTCTATGTGTCTGAGTGATGAGAGAGGCCATGAGGCCTCCTCATGTCTATGTGATGAGGAACCAGGATGTGGCTCTCTTGTTGGGGTTTCTCGAGGAGTCCCCCAAGGGTTGAGTTGTCACCCCTAAGACTTTCTGAACTTCATTCGATGACACTATGGGTGGGTGGCTCAATGCTAGTGTGACTGTGAGTGTGTGGAGCATCCATTTCCACCTCGGTGGTGGATCGAGGGTGGTTGCTCTAAGTGTATACCATGGTGACTTATGAGTTATCTTCTTAGGTGAATTCCAAACCACACAAACAAAACAAGCAGATGTTTATCTCATTTTAAGGATTTATGTATGTGTTCCCTAAACTATTTGGTGTGTTTTGATTCATTGGATATATAAGCTAACTCTCATCATGTTTTGCACTTTTTTTGGATGGTATACTTAAATTTTTTAAGGGATTTCACCTATATACTCATGCAAGCTAAATATGGTGATGAAATCCATACTCAACGAGGTAGCATAGGTACTACCAACCCTCACCCAGCACCCTATGCATAGTGATACACCCCTCAAGGAGGAGTGCATGCTATTTTGCATGGTTAGGATAGTTCTTGGGTCGGCCTTGGCCATGGATGGGTCTCGATGATACTCTTTCTCATGAGCCAACCAAGTGGTAATGACCTCCACTGTTGGTCTCGATCAATGGGTTGGATGTGAGAGCCCAATGTCACTGATGTTAAAGATATGACGTGATGTGTGTGGGGTTATTTTTAACCTTGCATGTAAACAAAATGCATCACCAAGCAAACATGATCTTTCCTATATGCCTAAGATAAAATATGTTTCATTTTAGAAATATGCATGTATTCAACTTATATGAACTTTAAAGAATGCATTCTATTTTATGAATTAATGGCCATTGGTTGGGCCACATGCAAGCAAACTAAACACATAGAGGCCTAGCATATTGGAGACTAGGGTAGACCTTACAAGTAGAGGCCCGTTGTTCCTAGAAGTGCCTAGAGAAAACTAAAGAAAGTCCTAGGAAACATCAAATGCATTTTATTTTTCCATTTTCCTTTATATTTTCCTGATTAAACTATGATTTCGCTTGTTATTTTTGGAAATAAAAAGTTGTAGATAGAGAAAATAGAAAAATAGAGGATGGTACCAACCTTAACTCCTCATCTGATGATGAAATCCCTACCCTCTGCTACACTTTTCTATTGGTCATTGTTGACTAGAGTGGTTGATGCTAGTCGTTGACTATAGGAGTGGCTAAGATCTTCTGGTTGCTATCGACTAGAGTGGCCAAAACTTATGGGTCACTGTCGACTAGAGTGACCAAACCTACACATAGAAAACCTATGAATGTCAATAAATCGATAAAAAATAAAAACCTGGTGGGGGTCCCATCATGATCACCATCTGTGCGACCTCGAGGAGCGTGCACCATAGCCCCTCTTGTAATGAAATAATTGTTATATCAAATGGAAAAAAAGGCACAAAGCAATATGCATAACTTAAAAATAAAAATAACAAAGAAATATCCTCTTTTTATTAATTTCAATAATGAATCTAGTTACATATTCATCCCTCTGAGGGATACCTATTTTGATACAATCAATTACAAGCGGGACACATGGTGGAATAAATCCCCTCGCAAAGGGGTGGTGCACTTTCATAGGCTTCTCGATTTTACACATGAACTTGTCTGAGGGCTCATAGATGCCTCCTTCTCCTTCTCTCATCCAGGAGGGATCTCATGCTTCGAATGTCTTGATATGGTCCTGTAAACCTGTAGATCTGCATACATGGAAACAACAAAGCATGCTTAGTAGTCTGGGCTACCTCCTTAGATGAGGTTATTAGTATCAAATCTGATAAGCAAGATAAATAAGCATAATATGATTAAATGCAATAATACTAATGAAAAATGTGGGCATATCTCAGGGAACAATAATGTAAATGCATACAGTAAATCAGATCTATACTAGAAATAAATGTTGAAGTAGAAAGTAATCGAATCTAATGCTAAAATAAAGAAACTAATGTCAAAACCCTAGGTTATGCCTATGGGCCACTATCCAAGATAACGACCATGAAATAGACCTTCCTCCTCATGATCCAAGGGTTGTAGCACTAGGTTCTCTACTCAAATTGATGTTCAAGGGTCATCGGATGTGTCAAATACATGGAATGGTGGTGAATAATAATGGATGTGAATAGCGGATGCATAGTCTCTCCTCAGCTGGATAGCACTTCGTTGCTCCTCAAGGGTGCATAGATTCGCTCTCCAATATGATAGGGCTTCACTGCATAAACTCTAAAAATTATGGATCTCTTTTGCTCTTTGTGGGAGAGTCCATATGTAGACTTCCCTCTCTTCTAGATCTAGACCTTGGCTTCCTGGAGAAGCTTCAATCCAAATATCATGCGATTGACCATCTTGGGTGGAAAGCATCAGTCACAAACTAGCATTGAAGGGGCAGTTAGGAGGAACTCAGGTAGTTCCTCACCAAAATCCACCCATAAACAATGCAAAGGTGTAGTCAGACTACGTGATCTAGGCCCGTATTCATGGCCAGACTGTGCATGGTGCTAGCCACTATCAGGTTCAGTGGCTAGGTGTGGCCGTTGTAGTCTTCAGCGGCCAGATGTGGCGGTCGCTCTCTTGAGAGCGGCCAAGCCTGGATGGGCTAGAACTACCCTTTTTGAGTGGTTAGGACCACTGCTTGCTCTTGGAGAGATCCAAGAGGATTCATATGGTCTATGAATGTGTCCATATGGGTAGTCTCCTAAACATGACGTATTTTAGGTGTCTATAATAACTTTCTAGAGCAGTATTATCCAATATCATCAATTGCAATAAAAATATAATGCATAATTTATCACTCACATGAGAGACACAAATTTAATGTGGTTCACCCAATGTGGGTTATGTCCACAGAGAAAATATTTCTTATAAATTTTTTGAAAAAAATTCTTGGGAACCAATTCCTTATTACAATGTTTATGGACATTCACCCAAAGGAGACTCCAATCCCCTATTCTCAAATTCATGGACCTCTATCCACAGGAGAACTCAATCCCCTCAAATCTAGTTTATGGACCTCTATCCATAGGAGACCTCTATCCCCACTACTCTAGTTTGTGGACCTCTATCCACATGAGACTTTTTTCCCTACTGCTCTGGTTTGTGGACTTCTATCCAGATGAGACCTCTATCCCCACTACTCTAGTTTATGGATCTCTATCCATAGAAGACCTCAATACCCTCTGCACTTTATATAAGACTTGCATAATATTATTCCAAAACCTTCTCTCAACTATACTCAGATCAAATCTAATTCTTCACACAAGACCTGCTCAATTTTTATCACCAAAACCTGCTCTCAACTATGATCAAATCAGCTACAAGTCTTCACATAAGACCTACTCAATTATAATCACTAAAACCTATTCTTAAATCTGCTCATAACACCTACTCAAATTTTCTTATAACACGTGCTCGAATATTCTCATAACACATGCTCAAATATTCTCATAATGCTTTCTCAAATCTTCTCATACCACATGCTCAAATATGCTCATAACTCTACTCAAAATTGCTCAACTTTATTTCAAACCTTGTATATAAAAATTGTTTATCTATCTTGCATAATGATGTCATCAAGTGTTTTATCTATTCTTCAAAGTGATTTCCTCAACTAAAGCAGTTTAGACATATTTACCCAGAATTCATTTAACCTCTTGAACATATAGAGAATGATATGCACTAACAAATTCTCAATATGTTATTCACATTCATTAATCCTATCTCTTTCACATGTCTCACATTTATTACATTTTAAAGGTAGCTCTAGTCTAGCACTTGATAACTGACCTGGTATTTGTTGATATGCACCTTCACTTCAAAAAAAATCACAATGCACAAGTCCTTCTCATCTACTAACAAAACTAATCATGAAAAATAATGCACAAATTGCTTCACAAATATTATCTATACCTCTTGCATTTTCATTCCCAATATCACTCAAAACTAATGCTCAAATTTGCTTCACAAAACTGGTCTATAACTCTTGCACTTTCATTCCACTATTACTCAAAAATCATGCACAACTTGTTCTCAACCCCTAGCACATGTGTTTCTACTTTTATTCAACAATCATGCACACTTTGATCTCAAAATCCTAGCACATATGATTTCAATAATAATGCACAATTTGTCTTTCAAATTAAAGTACATATATTTACAACAATGCACATGAACTTAATCCTTATATCTTCTCCTTATGACATCAAAAATATTTACTCGACCAAAAACCTTAAGGAAAAAATAGATCACCATACCTATTAACTTGCTTTGATGAATATGTGCCCTCAAAAACCTGTCTCAAAATATTCTATCTTTCTTATGCCACTTCAATAGTTAGTAGATCTCTAAATCCTTTCTCAAAATATGTGCTCAAAAATCTTGAAGATGATGCTTTATAGCTCCTTTTAATTTCCTAAGATAAATATTTTAACAAATAACCAAAACCTTTCAAATTACCTTTCTCACCATGAAAAATATAAACAATAATTAAACCTTAATGACACCTTATAACTCCTACTTTCTCAATTGATTTGATTTAATAATGCCCACACACTAATTCTGAAATGCAATTTCTCGCACAGTACCTTTAAATTTAACCAACGTATGCAAAAATCAACCAATCCAAAATATATACCTTATGTCTCCCTAATGCAAATGAGTGCTATGCATACTTTATACCATGCAAAATATTTTAATCAAAATTTTGCCCTTACCAAAGTGTTGTCATCGTGAATTGAACCTGTCATCTCTTTTTGGTCTATGTCCTAGTGCAAGCTAGGCTACCACATGGGATATCTACCCACACAAGACACAAAGCATACAAAAAACCTTTTGAGTCCCTTATATGATTTCCTCTAAAATTAAAACTTCGTGATGTAGGAGCATCCAACAGTGTAAGAGTGATCTTGCATCACCTAAATTTTTATTTGTTTCATTTTGTTCTAAATTTTATTTAGTGTTTAGAGGATGGAGAAATAGATCCAATGCTAAAAGAATCATCCCAATATCCTAAGCGGTTTGAGAGATATGTAAATTTTAAGGTCTTCTACCTTGTCAAAACTAGTGAAAATCCTGCTAGTAAAACTTGGAGGTCAATTTTGAAGGCCTTAGAGGTATTTTTAAGGGTTGAAATATGGTGGTAATGTGTAGAAACACATAATGGGACGTAAAAAACTTCTAGAGCTTTCCAAAAACATGTGCCAATAGTTATTTCGAGAAACGAGTGATGAGTTATGACCTTGAGAAGTTTGCCCTCGAAATTCAAATTTGAAATAAATGGTTCTAGGTGGGAAAAGAGAAAACAGGGTATTTGATGGGGAATTTCGAATTTGTAATCAGTTGGTCACTATAAGCTCTATTTTTAGAACAATAATACAAGAAAATCTTTGGCTCATTTTGGCATTTTCTCTACTTTTTGTGGATTGTATGTTCTTGTTTAATGCAACTCTGCTTCAAGTGGTAAGTGAGTGTATAAACAGATCACCGAATGTGAGGCAGTTTACACTAGGATTTGTGGTTAGGGTTTGTGAGATATGAGAGAAAAATGCCTCCACAAAGAAACCATGATGGTAGAATAAATGCTATGGTGCCAAAAGAGGATTTTAGAGCTTTGCAAAGGCAATTTCAAGCTCTGCAAGAGGAGCTATGTAGAGGGTTTGAGCCAAGAAGAGAATATGGGAGTGAAGATGAAGCTAAAGAAGAAGATGCTCTATTTGAGGAAGAAGAAGAGGTAATATATCCTACGCAAGCCATATTGTATAAGTACATATCCCAGATTGGGAAGAGACCGAAGTTTGATGTCTCTACATATTCTGGAAATCTCAACCCAAAAGAGTTGATTGACTGGATCAATGATATGGAAGAATATTTCAAGTATGAGGAGGTGGAAGATCTTGAGAGGTTTAGATTTGCTAAGACCAAGTTGAAGGGTCATGCCAGTATTTTGTGGAAGGGAGTGAAGTTGGATAGAAATAAAATATAGAAGGAAAGGATAACAAGGTGGGAGCGAATGATGGAGAAGTTGAAGAGGAAGTTCATTCCAGCTAATTATGAGTTAGATCTGCTAAAGAAAATGTAGGGTTTGAGGTAGTCAAGCAAGTCTATCAAATAATACATAAAGGAGTTCTATAAGATCCTAATTAGAATATGTCATTCTGAGGCCAACAAGGAGAAGGTAGTCCATTACATAAATGGGTTGAGAGCAAATATTCAAGAGGAGCTAAGTCTAGTTAGGATGACCACCATAGAATATGCTTACCAGTTTGCCTTGAAGGTAGAAGAGAAGCTAAATAGAATATTTGAGAGCAAACAAAGAGGAAGGGGTCATGGTGGAAGAACTGGCGGGAAAAAAAATGGAGGATGAACTAAGGACCAAAAGAAGATTGGGAAAGCAAGAAATAGTCAAGACCAAAAGGGGGAGAATGCTTACCACCCTTGTGATTAGAATAATGGATACCAAAGAGTAAGAGGAAGGTCTAGACGAGGGCTTGGAAGAGGAGGATTTCGTGGAACCTATTTCCAATGTGGGAAAGAAGGACATAGAGCATATGAGTGCCCACAATACCAAGGGAGAATGAATAAGAGGCCTAAAGGTAATTCTTGAGCTATTATTGTAGATGAAGGTGATGAATCTGAGCACTCTAAATAAATAGAAAGAGGAGAATTTCTGATCACAAGGAGGGCCTTACTGAATGAGGAGAAAGATCCAAATCAGAGGAAGAGTCTATTATGCACAATATGTAAATGTGCAAGTAAGGTGTGTAATTTAATCATTGATAATTGTAGCACTTATAACCTAGTGTTAGAAGGGACGGTTACCAAGTTATAATTAGAGATAAGGAGGCACCCGTATCCATATCATATTGTGTGGTTGCAGAAGGACCATAGGGCTTTGGTCAGTGAGCAATGTTTGGTAAATTTCCATATTTGGAATTATCATGATGAGGTCATGTGTGACATCTTGCCTATGAATACTTACTATTTGCTATTGGGAAGGCCATGGAAGTTTGATTGGTGTGTAATACATGATGGGCATGCCAACACTTACTCCCTAACAAAATATGGAGTGCACCATAAGCTGAAGCCCCTGAAGGAGGTGAACGAAAAGGTATGTAGCATTGCCAAAATTTATTTAGTAGATGGTAGAAAATTTTTGGATGGTCTGAAGAATGAACATATGTGCTATGCATTAATTCCTAGATTTAAGGAAGATCAATGCAAAGATATCCCAGTAGAGGTCAAAGGTCTATTAGAAGAATTCCTAGATATTATATCAGATATTGTACCTGAGGGTTTACCACCAGCGAGGAAGATCAGTCACCACATATATTTGGTATCAGGAGCTAGTTTACATAATAAGGCAGCCCATATAATGACTCCTGTAGAAAGTGAGGAGCTAAATAGAGAATTCCAAGAGCTATTGAAAAAGGACTGATTCAAGAGATCTTAAGTCCATGTGCAGTACCTGCAGTACTAGCACCAAAGAAATATGTGGAGTGGAGAATGTGTATAGACTCCTGAGATATTAACAAGGTCACCATCATATATAAATTTCCATTGCCAAGGATGGATGATATTATGGATTGTTTGAGTGGAACCAAGTACTTCACCAATATTGACCTAAAGAGTGGGTACCATCAGATTCATATCAAAGAAGGATATGAGTGGAAGACAACCTTCAAGACCATAGAGGGTTTGTACGAGTGGTTGGTCATGCCATTTGGGCTAACCAAAGCACCAAACACATTCATGCGGCTTATGAATGAGGTATTGAAGGATTTTTTAAGAAAAAATTTCATTGTATATTTGGATGGCATTTTAATTTTTAGCAAGACTTTGGAGGAGCACATGTTGCATATTCGATGAGTTTTTGAGAAGTTGAGGGAGGAGCAGTTGCTCATTAATTTAAAGAAGTGCAGTTTTATGAAGGAGTTGGTGTATATGGGATTTTTCATCTCAGTTGAAGGTCTCAAAATGGACCCAAAAATGGTGAGGGCTATCATTGAACGGCCTATCCCAAGGAGCATTATAGAGGTAAAATCATTCCATGGTCTAGCCAGTATTTACAAAAATGTTTTTAGAAATTTTAGCAGTATTTGTGCACCCCTAATGGAGACAATGAAAGGGAATAAGAAAGGATTTTAAGTGGACTATAGGAGAAGATAGGATTTTTTATAAGTTGAAGAAGAAATTCATAGAGCAACTTGTTTTGGAACTTTCATATTTTAATAAGGTATTTCAAGTAGATTGTGATGCTAGTGGTAGCGCCATAGGAGCTGTATTGAGTCAAGAAGGTAAACCTGTTGCTTATTTAAGTGAGAAGCTTAATGATGCTAGGAAGAAGTATTATATCTATGATTAATATTTTTATGCTATAGTTCAGATTCTAAAGAAGTGGAGACACTATTTGTTGGCAAAAGAGTTTTTTCTATATATTGATCATCAGGCCTTACACTATATTAATAGTCAAGGAAAGCTAAATCATAGGCACTTAAAATGGGTTGATTTTTTGCAGAGTTATACCTTTGTGTTGAAGCATAGGAGTGGGAAGTCAAACTGAGTTGCATATGCCTTAAATAGAAAGTAAAATTTTTTGATAAAAATGAAGGTGGAGGTTATAGGGTTTGATGAACTTAAGAGTTTATACCCTAAAGATCTAGATTTTGTAGAGGCTTGGAGATCTTGTTTGACACCTGTTACTTTGTACAGGACTAAATGGTTGGATTTTCTATTCCAAGATGGAATGTTATTCAAAGGAAACCAATTATGCATTCCAAGGAGCTCAATGAGAGAGAATCTAGTCAAGCAGAAGCACAATGGAGGGTTGGTTGGGCACTTTGGTCGAGATAAGACCATTGCTATTATTCGTGAGAACTACTATTGGCCATAGTTATAGCAATATGTGAAGAGATTTGTACAAATTTTTAGAGTATGCCAGAGTGCCAAGGGTGTGAGGCAGAATATCAAATTATATCAACCATTACCTGTACCATAGAAACCATGGGAAGACATCAACATGGATTTTTTTCTTGGTCTACCAAGGACATAGAGGGGGAATGACTCCATATTTGTGGTGGTTGAAAGGTTTTCAAATATGGCATATTTCATTCCCTGCCAAAAAACTAATAATGCAGTTCATGTTGTAGGGTTGTTTTTCAAAGAGGTGGTACAACTACATGGTCTACCAAAGAGTATCATTTCAGATAGATATGCCAAGTTTTTTGGGTATTTTTGGAGGAATTTTTGGAAAAAATTGAAGATAGATTTGAAATTCAATTCTACATACCACCCACAAATTGATGGAAAAATAGAGGTGGTGAATAGAATTTTGCATAACCTAATGAGATGCTTAGTAGGAGATAAGCCTAAGGGGTGGGACTTGGTTTTACCATAGGCATAATTTGTTTATAACAATTCTGTCAATAGGAGTACTAATAAATCCCCTTTATAGATTGTATGTGGGAGTAGCCCAAGGAATGCTTCTAAGTAGAGGAAGATGGATAGAGGGGAAAATAGTAGTGCTAAGACTGAGGACTTTGCAGAGAACCTGAAGAGCTTGTATGAAGAAGTAAAGAAGCATATTACTAAGATGAACACTTAGTACAAGACAAGAGTAGACCAGAAGTGGTAGTTTAAGGAATTCCAAGTGGGAGATGAAGTTATGGTTCACCTACAAAAAGAAAGGTTCCCTGCTAAAACTTATAAGAAGTTGAAAATGAAGAAGTTTGGACCATGCAGGATCATAGAGAAATAAAATTCAAACAATGCATATGAAGTGGAATTGACAAGAGGGCTTAAAATATCACCTATTTTCAAAATTTTAGATTTGGAATAATACCATGAATAAAGGAGACAATGATGATGGACCAATAGCAAAATTTTAGAATATTCTAGCATCTATTCCAAAGAAGGAAGAAATAGAAGAAATATTGGATAACCACATTGAAAAAAGTACCATAAATAGGAAGTATGAAGAATAGTTGGTTAAATGGAAGGGTAGGCATGTTGAAAATTCATATTGGTTGTCAAAGATAGAGGTTGACCACCTTGGTTTTCCTCCAACAATAGAGAAGTGAAGGTCACTTCTGAATTTACCCTGGGTGTCTAATGTAGGAGCATCATTTTGTTCTAAATTTTATTTAGTATTTAGAGGATGGAGAAAAAGACCCAGAACTGAAATAATTGTCAAAATATCCTGAGCGGTTTGGAAGATTTGTAAATTGTAATGTCTTCTACGTTGTCAAAACTAGTGAAAATCCTGCTAGTAAAACTTGGAGGTCAATTTTTAAGGCTTTAGTGGCATTTTTAAGGGCTGAAATATGGTTTTAATGTGTGGTGACACATTTCCAAGCCACAAACCCCTTTGAGAGCTTTTTTAAAACATGCGCAAATAGTCATTTCGAGCAACGAGCGATGAGTTATGACCTTGGGAAGTTTACCCTTGAAATTCAGATGGTTCTAGATGGGAAAAGGGAAAACTGGGTATTTGAGAGGGAATTTTAAATTTGTAATCAATTGGTCTCTGTAAGCTCTATTTTTAGAACAGTAATACAAGAAAAAATTTGGCTCATTTTCTCTGCTTTCTGTGGATTGTATGTGCTTGTTTAATGCAACTCTACTTCACTTCAACAAAATGCACTCACTGCACCTTGAACCCATGACCTCCTCCTTACCAAAATTTTAGTGCAAGGCTTCCCTACCATCTGGGCTAGCCATCTTAATGAGAATACAAATTCACTATCCCTTATTTATCTATGAATTCAGTCCTATATTAAACAATGTGCAAGCTTCCTTTCTTACCTTCTCTATCCGCGATAAATACCACATCAACCTCTGTGCTTCTGCCTCTCTTGTTTTTTGAGATAACACCTCAAAATTTATGCTTCTACCTCTCTCATTCGTTGGGAGTTTTTCTTCTACCTCCACGAATGAATCATGAACGAATATCTCGATTACTGCATTACTCTAGAAAACCTTACGCTTGCAATATTTGGTGCTTCATATATATATGCTTGCACTCCTTTTTCATGATGTCGGCACATGAGATAATAATATAATTTTTTACTTTTATTTAGCTCCAAAACTTTTTTTGCCATTTCTTATTAAACTTTTATTTTATTATAATAATTTAAATCTAAAAAATTTAACTATTATAATTTAAACTTTTAACCTTTTGTCTTTTGCAATTGAAATCTTTTTCAACCAAATAAATCCTTGTCTTTTTCTTGCTAACATAACCATAGAGAATTTTTTTCTTTGACAACTATTGTACCTTACTCAAAAATAATTTCCTTGCTAGGAGTACCTTACATTACCTTTGGATCTTGCTATCAAACTTGTGAATATTATTCTTGACTATCATACACCTTTGATATCTCATTATTTTTGTATCATGTACCCTTTGACATCAATGACAACTCAATGTACTCAATATTTCCAGCATGGTGTTGAGACCGTCATGCCCCTAGAGTTATAACTCACTTATCTAAGAATATCATTGTAAGAATTCATCAATGATGACACTCTTTGCAAATCTCATTTAGACCAATTTACTCTTCTCGATAAACAACACATCAATGTCCTTGAAAATATTTGTGTCTATCAAGATTGTGTTCACTGTGCATAAAAAAAAAATACACAAAAGAGAATTCTAGGTAGAGGACCTTGTGTTAAAGGAGAACCAACAAAACCCAAACAAACTATGTCATCTACGAGACAAATTTACTCTTGGTTGGGTTCTTATTACACACAAATATGGTTCAAGCACTTATCGACTCACTAATCTTGAGGGAATGGAAAAACCTAAGCCCCTTAACATCATTCTTGTACATTCTATAACAAAAACAACAAAAATATAAATATAAAAATAACCAAAATGCAACACAACACATTTATCCACTCATATCTCTTTCCTCACATCTCTCTTCTTCTTCCTATCCATGGTGTATGGTCACACTTAGATCGACTACATACCTTGAGTCAAATTTCTATTTATTTCTTTCCTCACATCTCTTTATTCTTCTCCCTATCCTTGTTGTATGGTCATGCTTTGAGTGACTACATACCTTGGATAGATTTTCCATATTCATGTTTATTTTCTCACATCTATTTCTTCTTATTCATATCCATATTGTATGGTCACACTTTGAGCGACTACATGCCTTGGATAGGTTCTCCATGTTCCTCTTTCTTTCTTCACATATCCCTTCTCTTCCTCCTCTCCCTACTATATGGTCACACTTAGAACAACTACATACCTTGGATATGTTCTTCTTTTTTATCTTCTCACCAATCATTCATGTTGATATCACCAAACATCTACAATCACATCATTCATCACATACATGTTAGTATATCCTAGTACAACATAGTATATCCTAGTACCACTTAAGGGGGGTGTTAGAATAATATATCATATCCTAATTTGTTACTAGGATAAAGGTGAATGGCTAATATTAGATTAGTTAGTTATGATCCAATAGATCATATTTAATATTCCAACGGGAGAAGTTTTTTATGAATTTTCTCTTCAAATCCACCCTTGTCACTTGAAATAATGTTGTACTATTCACCTTCAGAGTCTTTTTGGGAAAAAATAGTTCCTGGTATTTTCCCTTTTCCTATGATGGATAATCATGGTGAGATATGACAAATGTTTGAAAGTAGCACCACAATCAGCTTGGTGCACTTAGAAAATTGATGTCTTAATTATGCCTTCATATGTGGCGTCTTTCTCTTTCGTTCATTGCTTCTCTATCGATGTCCATGGGAACACAATCCTCATGATTGAAGGTCTCTAGAATGGCCTAGTTTGTAGTCAAATGGGTAAATTTGGTGTAAGCTCCTTCTAGCACTAGTATGTTTTCATATATTCATAGGAATAAATAGTGCTATGGAGTTCATAAATTTAGCCACTACATGTTCCATGGCTTCGACGCTATGAAGTTTGTTAATTCATGGAGTAGACATGCTCAAATTAGTGGAGAAGCACTGGATGTTGAACAAGTTACTAGCACATTCGCTTGGCGTGCGCAACATGGAAGGTGTGACCTATTAAGATTCTATCTAGTGAAGTGGTGTATGCTTTCAAAGGCATCATGTTGGCATCAAATTTACTCCATCCATGGAATTTCTTACAGGACGTACACTGTGGATGATTTTTTCTTGCTTAAGCACATTGGAAACTGTATATTTACTTGTAGAGCAGAAGAATATGGCAGCAATGAAGGTTTCCATGTAGGGTGGACATCATGGAAACCAATTTTTTGAAGGTGGATGTAGCGACTTATGGACGTCAGGGTTCAAAGGCACTTGTGGAAGTTGGTTCTGGCTGGCAGTGAAAATAAGCAACACTGCTTTCAAGGTTTTCGTCAACAGAGATTTCCATACTTTTTATGGATTTGATAAAGTTTTTATTATTATTATTAAGTGGTCGACAATAGGCCCATTTAAATTTTTTAGCATTTATCAATTTTTATTTAAAAAAAAAAAAAGAGAGAGTCCACTTTAATTTTTATGCCACATGGAGAGTGGAAGGCCATCATGGCCCATGTATTTTTCCCTGTGAGAGAAAATTTCTAAAACCTACTTTATTCTGAAGGACAATCTCGAAGATTTTTTGTAAGGGAAGAAGACTATTTTTTTTCCTACAAGATAGAGGCCTCATTGAAACCAAATATAGGTGTATTTATAGTCGTTGAAAAGGTTTTTCCGATACGGACAACATGGTGCAGTCCATTTTCAGTTTTGAAATTATTTTCCATACTTTTTTGTGGCTCAAATATATTGTATCATGGAGTGCATTCTCGGTTGAACCCGACACTCCCAAGACATTTGTTAGAGTGATCCTAGTATCTAGTCATCTCCTCTATATCACCTAGCGGTTGCAGCGAATGGTTACTCATGTATTCTAATAGTATGAGGAGGTCACCATAAGGACACGTTCAAGCTACATTGGTACCCTTAATTATTTAATCCCTTTGTTTTGTTGTTTTTCCATAAGTTTTGAATATTTTTATTGGACCATTGTGTTCATATAGGTGGAAACCACTACTTATGCTTGTGGAGTCAATTTGGACATCCCTTGTGATTCTTGTGGTTCTTTCCACACTATCTTCACACTCTTTTTTTTGTGAGACACTTTGGTTTCAAGGGGTTTTATTTAGTGACATTTTTTCATGGTTCACAACCTTGATATTTGTCACAAGCACCAGTCTGGGAGTAATATTTCATTCAGTTTGGCAATGAGGCTTCTCTACTATTTTTAGAAATCACATGGATCCTTTGCAGACTTCTTTATGGAAGTTGTCCTAGGGGGATTGAAGAGGAAATATTCCTCTCATCCTCCTTGCACGCCTTCCTTCTTCTTCTTCTTCTATTTTGGTAGGTGGTTTTATCCCTTGTAGTTTTTAATCATCTTTCAGTAGATATTTCTTATGGATATACTATACATGAGCACCTTATTAGGCCTTGTTGTTGAGACTCATACTTGTGGATTTGCCACTTATTTTTTGTTTTGTTTTTATTTCACTATATCCTAGTATCACTTAAGGGGAGGTGTTAGTATATCCTAGTACCACTTAAGGGGGGTGTTAGTATATCCTAGTACCACTTAAGGGGGGGTGTTAGAATAATATATCATATCCTAAGTTGTTACTAGGATAAAGTTGAATGGCTGAGATTAGCTCAGTTAGTTATGATCCAATGGATTAGATTGTAAGCACTTGCTATTTAAGCAAGGTCATTTTAATTAAATAATTATCAAGTATTTTATTTTTCCAACAATACATGATATGGAAGAGATACTATGTTAATTACCTTTTGGTATACATGAGTACCCATTAACAAATATTACTTGGTTAGCTTAATCAATGACAAGTCCATAGCACATGTTCTTGTACATAAGTGATTCATTTATATGATATCTCATCAATATCTGCATTTCCATATCATTGTGTTCATTCGCTTCCACATAGGTATATTGCATTTCACACAATACCCTACATTAGTTATCATAGCTATTGTGATGTCGTATACAACCCTATGCATAGGTTGCTTGGTAATAGAAGTTTTTTTGTATTAGTCAACCAATTTATTTGATATTATCAACCTCTATCAAATATCATTAGCTTATAATACAATTTTAGGCCTCCCATTACTGACTAGAGTTATTTCATGAACCAAACACATGTGAAACACTAAAAAATTTTTGAGTCCAAGGAAGACAACACCTAGTGTACACTGGCCACCAAAATAAACAATTTCCTCTGCTCATCTTATCATTTGTATAATTCAATATTGAGGATCGACAAAAGAACAAGCAACAAAAAAGAGAACAAAAAGCTTGAATATCTAGTTTCCTCAAAGATATAAATATCATGGGGTTAATCTCTATTAGGGTTATAGATGCCTATATAGTAGTGGAGTATGCCTAACAAGTGGAGACACATCTATCACATTAGTGATATTCTTTTGTATAGACCATTTCCTGAATGTGGATGAGCTAGCTTTAATCGGATAAGTTTACAATGAGCTAGTCCAATATCACTCATAATGGATAAATGAACATCATTACACATAGATTGGTTTGTGATAGGCTCAACCTCAAACAATATGGACTAAATTTTAGCAGAATTCCACTTGACTAATATATGGGTTTGATGGTTAAAATCAAATATTTGACTCCCTAGAAATATTTTTAGCATATAAAATACCCTTAGCAAAAGGTATAAACACACATCATGCTTAGTTGCACAACTAGAAAGCCATCAGGATCAATATGCATTGTCCTTAGGTCAATTGTCTACATATTATCATAAGCATTTGCATACAACTATTTTTAGATTTGCATTCATCCTCCACATTGCATGTTTACCTATCTCTTTATTTCTTCATATGTTAATGTGACTACCAAATCATCATTGATTATGTTAACCATGCAATATTGTATCAATAAAATACACACATCCAAAAATATTTGATTACATACATACATTAGAAGTTTCAAATTACATTTACACAACCACCCAATTGCATTCATAACATTAATTACATAAAATGAATGGTAACTATTATATTACATACATATCAAATAAAACACATTCAATCATCACAATAAACCAAAAATCTACAGCAAAATCAAACCAACATGCATATATATATATATATATATATATATATATATATATATATATATCAACATGAATGTACACATCATCAAAATCATCGACTGGCTAAACTCATAGACATCATCATCTACACATAATACATCAATAATATTGCACATATGCATAATCTGTGGACATCATATACAAAAAGCATGATACCCCTATCACACCAAAAAAAAATTAGCCTTGTTGACGATTGGGAATATCCCCACTCCCTTCCTACTATCTAGGCATATCATCACCATTCCTATATGAACCCCCACCTCTTTGTATTGAGGCTAATTCTCCCACTTGGGATTCCCTTGGCCATATGTACTCTCAGATTCACTAATGTTGTACTCTTGTTATTGTGATTTGATATAGAACTCGAATGCAATGGAAGAGGTAATTTTTTTGTAATCAAAGATATTGCACATGCTACCACATAATCCTACTCCCATAGAAATAAAATCCCATACTCATCCATAGTCCATCACAACCATGTGATATTAGCCTGAGGAGCTTTCTTGGCCCCCTGCATCCTCAATCACTTTATATCCTCTTGTAGTTAATACAAATATACTACAATAGCATCATGCTCTTGTTGTAGCTCAACCACCTACACTCTAAGCCACTCTATCTCTCTCATAGCCTTGGTGGTGGCATCTATCTTATTTGTAATCACATCACACTATCTCTACAACTCTCCCATCCATATTTGTAGCTACGCCGTCACCACCTCTA
Organism: Wollemia nobilis; assembly: GCA_028583015.1. NCBI lineage: Eukaryota > Viridiplantae > Streptophyta > Pinopsida > Araucariales > Araucariaceae > Wollemia > Wollemia nobilis. Next base: position 3,354,902 of record JAQPPZ010002415.1, on the reverse strand, counting down.
TCTCTCCTCTCTTAGCTATCACTATATCTCTCTTAGTTGCAATAACATCATGCTCTCTACAAATATTCCATCCATGGCTATAGCTGCTCCATCACCATCTCCATATTTCCTCTCCTATTCATTTTTACATCTCTCTATATTATAGTCACATCATGCTCTCACTACATCTTCTCTATCCATACCCTCAGTCACTTTGTCTCCCTCTCCATTTCCCCTCTCCCAACCATATTTATATCACACTCTCACTATAGCTCCTCCATATGCACTCTACATTGATCTAGATATACACAATCCATCCCTCTTTTCCTTAGCCTACTCTACCCTATCATGCAATGTATCAACCTCATACAAATAATCTATCATCTCCTCCATAAACATCTCAATATCATCCTCTTGATCCACATCATCTCATGATGCCTCCCTCTCATTTTCTCATGAGGGCCCTACTCTTCTATCATATTGAGGTTGGGTTATGTATAATGGTGAATATTCATAAATTGAACAAATATTAGGATTTCCAAAATTGGAAATTGGCAAATATGAGGACCCTCAATGTCAGCCCATTCACCTAAAATTCTCGAGACCATTTTTTTCTTAGGATCGAATTGTGACAATATATATCTAAAAATAGGTATATTTGTACTCATTGGAAATATCTTTTCGAGACTGATCTAATCGTGGTATTTTTATGAAATTATAATATGATTTAATAGGTCAAAATTTACCCCAAATATGACCTTAATTTTTAGGGCTTCAAATGCCCCAAATTTTGGTGTGAATATGATTGATTTGATTTGCTTAGAATTCACCTTGATTCACTTTGATTTGGATTAGGATTCATAATTTTTACAAGTATATTTTGAGACCAAACCCTTATGCATAACCCTACATTGAGGTTACACACATTGCCTCAATGGTGACTCCTCCTAGGAGGCACCCTCATCATTACTACTAAATATCATAGCTACCCCTAAGCTCCCAAAACCTATTGCTATACCCTCACCATTGGATACTATCATGACTCTACCTATTGAATCATCCAATCCACCTACAACCACCCTTGGACTCTTAGGTACTACCTTTGGTCCTACACCACTAGCCCCATTGATCATACCCACTCTAAGCTCCCACATCTATGTTTCCCACTATGCATCATACTCTAGAGTGCCCCTCATGTTGTTAATATTAGATAACTATAGTATCTCATATAATAATGTATCCAATGTCCCTACCTATGGCTGCATACCACAATCTCCTTGGAACCTCCAAATAACCACTAGTAGGTCAAGAAGGTCGTATAATAGCCCAAAGTACCTCTAGATATGATTGAATGAAAAACACTCAATCTAAAAGACATATCGACTAGTCATCCACCTACCCTGTATAACCCAACATATATGTAGCATAGGGGGGAATATTCCTAGAAGGGGAGGTGAGTTGGGAGGTTTGGAGATAGAATTCAATATTTTGTAACAACTTTTGCCCAAATCATACAAGTATACGATTTACCTTTGAACGATATATAAATTCCCAAAAATGGTTGTATGATTCCAAACTAGTATAGTTGTATGATCCAAATCATACAACAAGCTGGCATGTATGATTTTCCACTTGTTCACTTTGCTGAAAGATGTTTTGTAACTTGAATCGATCAATTTTGTAATCGTTCTCTTACTAACCCTGATTTTTCTTAATTGGAAAGTTTAAACTACACAATTGCACTTCCAAATTGAGAAAATGATTAGTTGTACAATTTGGTGGTCTGGTTGTATGGTTTCACCCAACCCTTGCTGAATTATTCACTTACACATTTTACAATTTGTACACAGAGTCTTCTCCAAGAAAGGTTTGGGTTATCTTTCTAGTGCAATTGCTAAGATAGTTATATAACATGTAAACCTTAATTTACTGCAATTGAGTTCTTATCATTACCAACATTTCTATAAATCATACAACAATATAATAACATTTTTGTACAACAATAATAATGCACAAATTTAGTTCCCCAACATCATCCAAGGTTATGGGTTCATAAATAGTGTAATTCCATTGCAACAACATCCATATTCCACACCATTCTGGCCATACTTGCACAAAACACATGATATGGATTCACCATCAACATACACAATAGAATTTACAATAACTCATAATGCTATTTTCATATTAATATGGATTAATGTATGCACAATTACCAATGAACACTCACAATGAACAACAATCATGAACAATAAATGAACTACAATCCTCCATGGACAACTATTTCATAAGCATGAAAAACCATCAAAAAAATTAATGGAGGGTCCTTATAATGCTTTCCCAAGTTGTTCCAAAGTGGTTCTTGAGACAACCACTATTTACAACTACCATTCTATAAGACAACCAACTTGCATTAAGGTTTCCCTAAGTCTAATTTGATTATTATCAATTTCACCTTAAATGGGCGTGTCACTTAATTTTAGTGTAATTTCTAATTGCACATTATGATATTTATACAATTACACCCAATTGTACATTCTATAACTCCATATTTGTACAATTAGACCAAACCCTACATTTGTACATTTTAACAAACCATACATCTAACAAAATTAGCAAAACTGATAAAATTCTATAAATCCAGTTTTCACTTCTCTTCTAGGAGGTGGATTTGCTACCTACAATATCTCCACAACATCCTCTCGCTACATGAGTGCTCCTCAGCATGGATGTTAGATAATATCCTCATACCTCAAGTTCCCAAATTGGCCTTGGTAGTAAATAGCATTATTCACATGATCTCTCCTCATTCACTTTTCCATGTCATCCTACCATCACATAACATATGGTACACCTACCTCCATCAGTGCATGTGCCTTGAATGGTAACCCCTCTGATATCATAATAGTTATATGCTCCCAAGCCCATAGTTGTGTCAATAAATTTCTACACAAGGACATCCTCTTGGTCATATATACCCCATAAAACTCCTAATATGTGTAAGCCAAAAATAGGTGCCTAGGTAAAGTGCATCCCTTGCTCTACCATCTCACAAATGAGTCCAATTATATTTCAAGGAAACAACATCCCAAAAGCATCTAGAAACACATAGCTACATATCAAAATTATCAGTAAAGTATTCCGCTATGATAATTGCATGCTCTTATAATGATCCCATACATAACACCCCCACTATAAATCCTCATGGTCAACCAAGAAAAACCAAAAATCCTATGCAACACAGTATCCCTCAAATACCTACCTTGCATCACCATCATCATAACTCCCTCCATAGCAATCCTATAAATTTGGTAGATATCTTCTAGGGTAATCATTATCTTATCCATTGAGAATTAGAATGTGATCCTATATGGATCCCATTTCTCATATAGTACATCCAGATAGGCATGATCACATCACATGGTCTCAATGCATTCCACCCCATACAAGCCTATCCCCTTCAGCCATCGTCAATCTACCTCCACCAAAAACACCTTTACATCATCCAAAAATGGTAAAAATCAATGTTGTTGCCACAACTCCTTGATCTTTAACACCAAAAACAATCACATTAGTTCACATACATCAAATTTTCTATTTAACCTACCAAGTTGTTGGCCTTGCAAGCAACCCCATTATTTTTAACCCCAAGTGTTATTTTATTTTCCTAAGTCTCCCCCCATTTTTTTGTTGTTGTTTTAAAAATAGCATCCGAAGCCTTTTTTAATGCACCAATTTTTAAAAGGGTGTACGAAGCCTACGTATCCCTTGTTTGATTCATGCACCCCATATTTGATAGTGCATAAAGAATCTAAGGGGTGCGCGAAGTTTGCACAGCCCACTATGAGTTGTGTGCTCCATTTTAAGTGGAGTGCACAAAATTTATGGGGTACATAAAAGTTGTGTGCTCATTTGTTATTTGTGTGCTCCATTTCCAATGGAATGCATAAATGTTATGGGGTGTGCAAAAGTCATCTACCCTACTGTGAGTTGTGCACTGCATTCCCAATGGACCACACAAAGGTTATGGTGTGCGGAAAATTTGCACACCCCATTTTAGGGTCATGCACTCCATCCCATTTAGAGTGCATGAGAGTTAAGGGGTGTGCACAACTCATGCACCCCATTTTGTAGTCATGCGCTCCACTCTTTTTGATCATATAAAACATGTAAGGGGTACATAAAGCATGCATGCTCTATTTTTGAGGTTGTGCACTCTGTTCAGAGTGCACAAAATATAAGGGGATGCATGAAATTCATGCCCCCCCATTTTTTTTGACATGCACTCACTCTTAAAGGAGTGCACAAAGGTATTAAATGTACACTAGGTGCATGTGCCTCCCCTCTAGTTCATGTGCCTTGTCCCTCTTAAGAATTTATAACTCATAAAGGCACACAAATTTCATGCACCTCCTCTCAAATTTGTGTGCCTAAACCAATAAAAAAGAAGCACATGGATGGCCTGGATTATTTGGTACAAGGATTCTATTGAGCAAGTTGAAAGGAACTCCCTCCAACATAGATAAAATATGGATTCATATGCATAGCCCCCATGGCATGGTGAGCTAGACTCCCTCAGCCAATGAAAAAGTAGTGTGCCACCTACAATCATTAATAAAATATATTTAAAAAGAAATATGGAATGCTCTCTCGTAATTTAGATGAATGCAATCAAATAGGTGCATGTAAAAGATGTCGTGAGAACCAACTGTAGAGTAAAATTGAGTTGGTAAAGGAGTTGTAGCACACAAGAGCATCTGTAGTCTGCAATCACCTGACCTGATGGCTTCCACAAGCACTACATCAACTTATGTGATGGATGTAAAGACTCATATCAAAAAATAATATGGGCTTGGCCAGTGACAAAGAAAATGGGAAGATCCAAGGACCTGAAGGTACTGGTTGATCATTCTATTCTGAATAAGGAAATCACACCAAACCTGCAGGAGGAGCTAGAGAATATCACCATATATAGTTTTAACCTGACAGAGGAAGACAACCAGTACCACCTAACTCTACTTAGGGGATTTTTTATGAGGGTGTAGAGAGATTATGATGATTCGAGCTCTATCTATAACATATAGGCCATAAACCTAGGTAAATTGGTTTTCCCTAGAGTCTACCACTCATTAGACCTCCTCGAATGGTTTGGCAGTGGCATACAATCTCGAGAATAGAACCATCAGATATCATACCAACCACATGGTATTTAGGCATACAGTTGATAGAATTAGGAGAGTGTTCAATATTTTCACTACCTCCCTAATATTATATTTCTAGGTATTGGCCCTTCAATCCAACTTCATGCTCGATATCTCTTTCCTAGATAGACTCTGAAAGAGAAATAGGTCCATGCCCCCTAATTTTCTAATTTGCAAATCCATATTCCATCCTTGGGCTAAGTATTATGTGGATATGATCAACTTGGTACTGGGGATGAATGATTTAGAGCAAATCACCAAAGAGGTTATGCTTTTGATCATCCAATGCAATGAGAGAGATAAAATTCCTATTTATAGGTGGAAGGAAATCATCAGTGACAATATTAACTAAAAATTTATAGAATCATAGGAAGATATTATGGTAGACAAGGGTCTGCTTCCTCATTTCATGTATTACTCATTTTTAATTCACCTGGTCTTGGGGCAATTGGAACAATCTTCAATCACCAAAATATGAAGAGTCAGTGTTACCACTATTCAAGACCAATTATTGTGTATACAGGAGGGTTGCTCGAGTTATGCAACATTATTTGAGGAAGTCCTAATTATGGTCTATTCTCTATTATGTGGAGAAGAACTTAATAGAATCGGGGTCAAGATAAGGTCATTTATCCATGAGACAAAGGTAGGTGATTTCTTCTTCATGGAGGAATACACTTACATCAGATTGTATGGGTCAAAGCTACCCCCGAAGGCCTTTCCAAAGCATTACCCTACATCCATAGCCATCCTAGAAATAACCAGGTAAATTGTAGAGGAGGTAAAGGTCTGGTCTATAAGGAAAAAGGGAGGAGTTACCTAGTTGCCAATCCCCTGCACAATGGGCCCCTACACATACCTAGGCCACTTCAGTTTACTTCAGGCCATATGGAATATGGATACATACTATTTCTAGGATATCACCTAGAGGTCCTACGATCCTATTAGCTATCATAAATAGGCTATCATAGATAAATTATTCCTCTTACAGATTACACACAGGGAAGATGATTTTAAATACCAAATGCAGAAGGCTCTCAGGAAGAACCTATAACTAGAGCTAGTCTAGAGAATGAAAGATAGACCTCATAGCAATTTGGAGATAGTGGGTGATTACACTACTGATTTGAGAATGCATATGAGTTTATTAATAGAAAAGGTGTCCACATTGGTTCCCATTGCCTTGCCCAAGGATTTTTGGTATCCCACCCTCCAAATCATCAACCAAGATTCAAAATTATTTGAGGTAGCAATGTGAATCTCAGATGCAACACCCCAAGAGTAGGCAAGACTCCTTGCATCCTCTAACTCCCCCACTATGATGTCAAGGAGGAAGGAGATAGTGACTCATTATTCATAGCAGGAAAGAAGTGTAGTTACAGCCTCAGTCTAGACACTAATTTCTCCTTACAGCCAGACCAACCTGGTGGTTGGCCAATCATTCATGGTCTCCACCCTCATTTTGTTGGGTCTTTTGATATCATTTATAGGATAATTCCTATGGCTTACAAAGTCAATTTACCACCAACCTATAAAAGATCCATGATATTTTTCACATATCCTTAATTCAAAAGTATGTTGCTAATCCTACACATGTTTGGGATATTTCCAAATTGGAAATGGCAGATCCACCAGTCATTGAGGTGAGATTGGTGAGGATTCTAGAGTTTCATTCCAAGGCTTTGAGGAAGACAACTTTAGAATAGTGTAAGGTCTAGTGGGACCAATTATCAGAATAGAGTGCTAATTGGGAGAAAGTGTAAGACACATAAACACATTTTTATTATTTGTTTGAGTTAATTATATGTAAATTTTTGTATAGCAGGAAATATAGAGGACTGTGTTTAGCCTAGGGGGGAGTATGTCATGGCCCCCTAGGTAAGACTTATTTTGGAGATTATATATTAATGGTTGTATGTTCAATATTTAATATTGCTTTATAGTCATTGTTTGATGATTGGTTATATCCATTGGTTTCTTTGAATATAGTATTATTGATTTTTGTGTGATGGTTGCAGGACTAGGTACTCTCACGGGTGGAAGGTTATGGATAGCCACCAACGTTGATAATAAAAAGGGAAATTATGATGGGTGATTTATCATCAAATGATTTTTGGTATCATGAACTATTATTCATGTAGGTGCATTGTATTTTTCTTACTTATACTCTTCTTCACGTCATTGGGTAGTGATGTTTCTTGCAATGAGCCTCCTTAGAGTGGAAAGGTAATAGTTGGATCTATTTTAAAATTGGTTGCCCACTTAGGGATGAAGAACATGGACTTATACTGAGAGGGGGGGTGAACAGTATAAGACTTAACCAATTAATATTTTTAACTTTAGATAGCAGTGGCATCAACACAACATTAATCAAGACAGAAAGCATCACACATTGAAAGCCCATTTTTAACGTGGTTCACCCAGAATGGTTGGGCTACGTCCACAAAAATTTTCTCTAAAAGTTATCTCAAAGTTCTTTGGGAATCCTTCCCAATTACAATGTTTATGAGCCTCGGCCCAAAGGAGACACCTTCCCCCAATCTGAATTTATGAGCCTCTGCTCAAAGGAGATACCTTCCCCTCTCCTCTGGAAATGATCCCTCAGAAGATCAACTGCCTCTACCTCTTGCCAGCACGTGGAACTCCTTTCCCTCGAAGACCTCCTGTCCTCAATGCTTAGCCTAAGAGACCTCTGCCTTCTATGATCACGTCCACAGTAGCTCAGCTACCTATACCAAACACAGTCAGTCGGTCTAGTACAAGTCTTCCTCTGTCTGTCAGATCTGTCCAACACTTGAACAAATCAATCCTCTGCACACAAGCCTTCTCAAAGACTTGCCAAATCTATCCTCAAGTCCTCTGATAGAACTCTCAAAAACTCAGCTCACAAGTCCTCTGCTAGGACCTGTCCAAATCTGCTCACAAGTCCCCACCGGAACCTGTCCAAAACCTGCTCACAAGTCCCCACCGAAACCTGTCCAAAACCTCAGCAAGCTCACCAAGAAAAACTTGCTTAGCATGAACCCACAAAGAGAATTGTTAGAGACCCAATGTGATTCATAAACCTCATAGAAGCATAAAGAGAATTGTTAGAGACTCAATATGTTCTATACTTAACTCCCAATCTCAATCTCAAGTCTCATAGAAACATAAAGAGAATTGTTAGAGACCCAATATGTTCTATACTTAACTCCCAATATCAATCTCAACTCAATCTCAATCTCAAAAGAATAAGATAGATGTAGTATGCTTTTCTCAAGAATATGAAACACAACCCAACAATTGCCAACTATGCAATATCTCATATAACAATGATACTCATATTCTTTTCACCAACAACTAGGGTTTCATCATCTCAATGCAAGTAGCAAGACTTACTAACATAAACCCTAGTGCAAAAAATGCTTCCTCTTCCTCAACCAGAATTATGCATTCACCCAAAAACTCATCAATGATTTTAATGCATAAACAATCTTCAATATCCAGAAAATAAGATTTACACCAAAAATACCTAGTAGACAACCTTTTCACTCCAAACTCAATTTCAGAAAATATACCATCAACAATATACATGGAAGAAGTTGCCCATACCTTTACTTTGATGAAGAAGGAGAACTCAAAATCTGTCACAACACTAACTCTCAATTTGCCACCAATTAGAGTTAGCAACTATACAATAATAAACAATAATAAAGATCCAAATTAACACCTTATTTCTCCAACTTAATAAAAACCACCAGAAGCATAATATACATACAAAGTAAAACCTCTTTACACCTTATTACTCCACATAAACATTAAGCATCAATAAAACAATGTCAAAGCAAATATGATAACTTAACCTTATACCTCCAGCGCATTCACAGCCACTATCCTTTGCACACCATGACCAAAAGAAAATTACCCATGAAGAGAATCGAACTCGGCACCTCTACCTTCTAGCGCTTTCGCTTAAACGCCACCGTCGTTGGGTCACAAGTGCCCAATGAAGAAATACAGTGTTGCCCTATATTTTATCTTCCTTTGATGCCAAGAATCTAGAAAACGTAAATGTCTTCCACAAGCCACATGCAAACTGGTGAGCGCTGTCCAAAACGTAACTTACTGGGCAACAAAAATAATCATCCACACAGTGCAAACAGAAAACTGTTATCCTTCGTGCAATCCAATCAATCGTAGGTGAAAGCAAACTGTCGGATGTCAAAGCGCAAACTGAAAACGTAATTCGAGTGCAGTCCCAACAATTGTAGGTGAAGCGCAATCTGTCGGATGTCAAAGCGCAAACTGAAAATGCAAGAAATTACTTGGGCAACTCAATATCGATAATCAACTCTCAATGAAATACAACGCTTTCTCGAAGATCACAGAGCTACGATTTTCATTACTCGGAGTTACAATCACTTTAGAAAATCATCCCCACTTATATAGCCATTTCTCCTTAACCGTTTGACGTCGGCGCTCCTCCAACGATGGCAACACATCGGCGAAAGAATTCTTTTTCTCCGTCGCTTAAGGGTTGAAAGACCCTTTAATAATAATTAAAATAATAATAATTATTATTTTATTAATAATAAATTAAACTTAGACCCTTGTCAAAGGTTTGAGTTAATTTAATTATTAATAATAAACATGGACCTTCAAGGTTTTTCAAGAAGTAAAAACCTTTGCATTAAGTTAAGCTTGGTTTTAATAAAAACCCTTAATGAGTCCAAATGGTTTTAAGAAAAACCTTTAACCTTGTCACCATGGTTTTAATAAAAACCCTTTAACATTATGAAGCTTCTCAAGATATTTTTGACATCACACTCTTTTTGATATCAACACAAAAATGCCTTTTGACATCAATGACAACTTATACACTTGAGCAAAGGCAATGTACCCAAAGTACCCAAAATTGCCAACAATCTCCCCCTTTGTCATTGATGGCAAACCTTTACTGAAAACACTTCTCAAGAGCCAAAACTGAAACCAATCTGTGCTAACAACTCGACCAACTGTGCCCACAACCGAGAATCTTCCTTTGAAGTTTTGCTCCCCCGACTTGAAGCTTTCCTCTTCACTTTGAAGCTCTCCCCCTTACTCATATCTCTCCCCCTTTGTCATCAATGGCAAAGGGCCACCTTTGGGGCTCGGGACTAAGAATGAGCCTCTTAGCTTAGTCCCTCCCCACCTCCTGATGAGGTGATTAATTTTGGGGTGGGAGTACAACTCCCAATTTCTCCCTTAGATACTCAAACGTATCTCTTGGAAGAGGTTTGGTGAAGATATCTGCAATCTGCTCTTTAGTAGACACATACTCTACCTTGACCTATTTGTCTTGCACTTTCTCCCTTAGAAAGTGATACTTGATGGAAATATGCTTTGTCCTTGAGTGCATTACCAGATTTTTGGAAATACTTATGGCACTTGTATTATCACAAAGTATGGAGATGGGTTGTTCATGTTTGACTTTGAAATCCTCTAAGGTGGTTTTCATCCATAAAACCTGTGTACACCCAGCCACTACTGCTATGTATTCAGCCTCTACTGTAGATAAGGAAACTGAAGGTTGTTTCTTACTTAGCCAAGAAACCAAACTCTTTCCCAGAAAGAATGCTCCACCACTAGTGCTTTTCCTGTCATCAATACCGCCTGCCCAATCTGCATCTGTATAAGCTGTGAGGGTGAAATCATCACCTTTGGGATACCAAAGCCCAAAGTCCATAGTGCCCTTCAGATATCTGAATATCCTCTTAACTGCCATAACATGAGAATCTTTAGGAGCTGCCTGAAATCTTGTTACCAACCCAACTGCTTGCATGATATCTGGTCTAGTAGCTGTAACATATAATAAACTACCAATCATTGATCTGTACAACCTCCGATCTGCCATCTGGAGATTCATCATCTTTACTCATCTTGCATCCTCGTAATCATTGGAGTACATACTTGGTTTGCTGTCCATCATCCCAAATTTCTTCAACATTTCTTTGATATACTTTCCTTGAGAGAGAAATACACCATCTTTTGATTGAGAAATCTGAAGACCTAAAAAGAATGACAGCTCTCCAATCATAGACATCTCAAATTCCTTCTGCATGGTGTTAGCAAAATCTTTGCACATCTGAGTATTATTTCCCCCAAAAATAATATCATCAACATAGACAACCATAATCAGCATATCATCACCTTCATCCTTAATATACAAATTGCTATCTGCCACACCTTTCCTGAAGCCTTGCTCATGAAGATACCTGTCAAGTCTTGAGTACCAAGCCCTAGGTGCTTGCTTTAACCCATACAAGGCCTTTTTTAGTTTACACACATAGTCTGACTCTTCCGAGAGAGACACTCCTTCTGGCTGTTCTATGTAGACTTCTTCTTCCAACACCCCATTTAGAAAAGCTGACTTTACATCCATTTGATACACCTTGAATGATTTGAAGCTTGAAAGGGCCAAAAACATTCTGATAGCTTCAAGACGAGCAACAGGAGCAAACGTCTCTTCGAAATCAACACCTTCTACTTGAGCATAACCTTTGCAGACTAACCTAGCTTTGTTTCTGACAATCTTTCCATCCTCATTGAGTTTATTTCTGAATATCCATTTTGTGCCAATGACATTCTTGTCCTTAGGTCTTGGAACCAATTCCCAAGTTTCACTTTTCTCTATTTGATTTAGCTCTTCATCCATTGCTTTTACCCAAAACTTATCTGCACATGCTTCACCGAAATATTTTGGCTCAATTTGAGATAATAATGAAACATTTGTAGAATCATGTGAGGGAATGACTCTTCTTCTTGTTTGCCTCCTATTTGGATCACCAATGATCAAATCTTTGGGATGATGTTTCTGAACATATCGTGAAGGAGTTTTGGGAAGCAGTTGTTGTCTTTCCTCTTCTTCATCTGAAACCTCTCTGAATTCTTCTTGACAAATTTCATCATTGAGTTCCTGGATTGGTTCTCTTATCCCTGTCTTTTCATCAACAGTTACATTTATGCTCTCTACAACTGTATGAGTTCTTTTGTTGAAGCATCTGTAGGCCTTGCTTCTACTGGAATACCCAAGAAAGATTCCCTCATCACATCTAGGATCAAACTTACCCAAATTCTGATCTTCCCTTCTGATGAAGCACTTACTCCCAAACACTTTGAAGTATTTTACTGTAGCTGGTCTTCCTTTCCACAACTCATAAGGAGTTTTATGATGATTGACTCTAAGTTGGGCCCTGGTGATAATGTAGATTGCTATACTGACTGCCTCTTTCCAAAAGCCATCTGAAAGTTTTGACTCATTCAACATAGCTCTAGCCATATTTTCAATAGTTCTATTTTTCCTTTCAACTACTCCATTTTGTTGAGGAGTTCTTGCTGCTGAATATTCTCTTTTGATTCCTTGTTGCTCACAGTATTCCACAAATTCATTTGAAGTGAACTCTCCTCCTCTATCTGATCTTAAACATTTGATTCTCTTGTCAGTCTCATTTTCAACCATTTCTTTGAAAGCTTTAAATTTTTCAAAAGCTTCAGATTTTTCTTTGAGAAAAGTAACCCAAGTCATTCTAGAATAATCATCTATAAAAAGCATGAAGTAGCTTTCTCCCTGAATGCTCTGAGTTCTGGTAGGGCCACATAAATCAGTATGAATAAGATCCAATGGTTTTGAAGAAGTATACCCTTTTGATTTGAAACCGGTTCTGGGTCTGTTTTCCATGTTGACAAGGACCGCAAATGATGTTATGGGGCCTTTTTATTTTGGGCAAGTCTCTAACTGCTTCCTTGTTACTAATATTGACAAGATTATCAAAGCTCAAATGCCCCAATATTTTATGCCATAACCAACTCTCATCTTCTTGAGTTAGAAAACATTTTTCCTTTTTTATCTCACTTAGCATGTAAAGATTGTTTGGAGTCCTTGTAGCACTAGCAATGAGTTTTCCATTTTTTTCTTTACTTATCTCACATCTATCTGAAAAGAAAGATACTATGTGCCCTTGATCACAAAGTTGACTCACACTTAGAAGATTATGTCTTAGGCCTTCTACATAAAGCACATTTTCTATTTTGGATTTCCCATCCAAACTAAGAGTCCCTTTACCATAGATTTTAGCTGACCTGTTATCTCCAAAACTGACTGTTCCTCTGTTTGTTTCTTTTAAGACCAAAAACTTTTCCTTTTCACCAGTCATATGTTTTGAACAACCACTATCAAGATACCATTTTTCTACTTTGTCTAGAGCATGAAAAGCAGTTTGAGCTATCATTGACTTAGATTTGATCTCATTTTTCTTTTTAGTGAACTCAAGGCTAGATCTATCCAAACTGCACATCCTAGCAATATGCCCAAAATTATTGCACTTGTAACACATGACATCTTTATTCATAAGAGGTGCAAAAGAGTTACCATTTTCCTTACTATGTCTATTCACGGACTTATTGCAATGCATAGCTTTGTGACCAAATTTCTTGCAGGAAAAACAATAGCCATGGAAAGTATTATGTAACCTGTTTTGATGCCTTGGATGATTGTTCTTCTTGTGACCAACTGGAATCCACCGCTCTTCAGGATGAAGATTGATCTTGCTCGAAGACCCTATTTCTTGAATGGTGATACCATCCTTCTTTTGCTTTTCACATGGAGTATTCTATGTCCGAGAGCCAACTGTTCCAACTTCACTCTAAGAGACATAACTTCTTCTTCTAGTTTCTCGCAATCAGCTTCCTTTCCTTTGAGAACCTCTGTCAGAACCTGTTCAACCTTCTTCCCTTCTTCAACTAGAATTTTGAAGTCTATAACACTTTGAAACAATTCTGATCTTGCTATCTTTTCTTCTTGATATTGATGCTTGAGAACAAAATTCTCTTCCCTGAATTTCTCAAGCTTTCTCAAAGCCAAGAAGAATTCACCTTTGAGATCGAACTCAACCTCTTCATCTCTTTCCGAATCTGTATGATCCTCTGATAGATCCTTCTCCAAGATGTTAGGCTCTTTTTGGAGAGACCCGCTCTTATACCAATTGAAGAACATGGACTTATACTGAGAGGGGGGTGAAAAAGTATAAGACTTAACCAATTAATATTTTTAACTTTAGATAGCAGTGGCATCAACACAACATTAATCAAGATAGAAAGCATCACACATTGAAAGCCCATTTTTAACGTGGTTCACCCAGAATGGCTGGGCTACATCCACAAAACTTTTCTCTAAAAGTTATCTCAAAGTTCTTTGGGAATCCTTCCCAATTACAATGTTTATGAGCCTCGGCCCAAAGGAGACACCTTCCCCCAATCTAAATTTATGAGCCTCTGCTCAAAGGAGATACCTTCCCCTCTACTCTGAAATGATCCCTCGGAAGATCAATCGCCTCTACCTCTTGCCGACATGTGGAACTCCTTTCCACTCGAAGACCTCCTGTCCTCAATGCTTAGCCTAAGAGACCTCTGCCTTCTATGATCACGTCCACAGTAGCTCAGCTACCTGTACCAAACACGATCAATCGGTCTAGTACAAGTCTTCCTCTGTCTGTCAGATCTGTCCAACACTTGAACACATCAATCCTCTACACACAAGCCTTCTCAAAGACTTGCCAAATCTGTCCTCAAGTCCTCTGATAGAACTCTCAAAAACTCAGCTCACAAGTCCTCTGCTAGGACCTGTCCAAATCTGCTCACAAGTCCCCAAACCTGTCCAAATCTTCCACCATACTCACAAGTCCCCACCGAAACCTGTCCAAAACCTCAGCAAGCTCACCAAGAAAAACTTGCTTAGCATGAACCCACAAAGAGAATTGTTAGAGACCCAATGTGATTCATAAACCTCATAGAAGCATAAAGAGAATTGTTAGAGACTCAATATGTTCTATACTTAACTCCCAATCTCAATCTCAAATCTCATAGAAATATAGAGAATTGTTAGAGACCAATATGTTCTATATTAACTCCCAATATCAATCTCAACTCAATCTCAATCTCAAAAGAATAAGATAGATGTAGTATGCTTTTCTCAAGAATATGAAACACAACCCAACAATTGCCAACTATGCAATATCTCATATAACAATGATACTCATATTCTTTTCACCAACAACTAGGGTTTCATCATCTCAATGCAAGTAGCAAGACTTACTAACATAAACCCTAGTGCAAAAAATGCTTCCTCTTCCTCAACCAGAATTATGCATTCACCCAAAAACTCATCAATGATTTTAATGCATAAACAATCTTCAATATCCAAAAAATAAGATTTACACCAAAAATACCTAGTAGACAACCTTTTCACTCCAAACTCAATTTCAGAAAATATACCATCAACAATATACATGGAAGAAGTTGCCCATACCTTTACTTTGATGAAGAAGGAGAACTCAAAATCTGTCACAACACTAACTCTCAATTTGCCACCAATTAGAGTTAGCAACTATACAATAATAAACAATAATAAAGATCCAAATTAACACCTTATTTCTCCAACTTAATAAAAACCACCGAAGTATAATATACATACAAAGTAAAACCTCTTTACACCTTATTACTCCACATAAACATTAAGCATCAATAAAACAATGTCAAAGCAAATATGATAACTTAACCTTATACCTCCAGTGCATTCACAACCACTATCCTTTGCACACCGTGACCAAAAGAAAATTACCCATGAAGAGAATCGAACTCGGCA
This sequence comes from Wollemia nobilis, assembly GCA_028583015.1. Lineage (NCBI taxonomy): Eukaryota > Viridiplantae > Streptophyta > Pinopsida > Araucariales > Araucariaceae > Wollemia > Wollemia nobilis. The sequence continues at coordinate 3,339,065 of JAQPPZ010002415.1, read as the reverse complement.
CCTCTGCCTTCTAGCGCTTTCGCTTAAATGCCACCGTCGTTGGGTCACAAGTGCCCAATGAAGAAATACAGTGTTGCCCTATATTTTATCTTCCTTTGATGCCAAGAATCTAGAAAACGTAAATGTCTTCCTCAAGCCACATGCAAACTGGTGAGCGCTGTCCAAAACGTAACTTACTGGGCAACATAAATAATCATCCACACAATGCAAACAGAAAACGATTATCCTTCAGTGCAGATCCAATCAATCGTAGGTGAAAGCAAACTGTCGGATGTCAAAGCGCAAACTAAAAACGTAATTCGAGTGCAGTCCCAACAATTGTAGGTGAAGCGCAATCGTCGGATGTCAAAGCGCAAACTGAAAACGCAAGAAATTACTTGGGCAACTCAATATCGATAATCAACTCTCAATGAAATACAACGCTTTCTCGAAGATCACAGAGCTACGATTTTCATTACTCGGAGTTACAATCACTTTAGAAAATCATCCCCACTTATATAGCCATTTCTCCTTAATTGTTTGACGTCGGCGCTCCTCCAACGATGGCAACACATCGGCGAAAGAATTCTTTTTTCTCCATCGCTTAAGGGTTGAAAGACCCTTTAATAATAATTAAAATAATAATAATTATTATTTTATTAATAATAAATTAAACTTAGACCCTTGTCAAAGGTTTGAGTTAATTTAATTATTAATAATAAACATGGACCTTCAAGGTTTTTCAAGAAGTAAAAACCTTTGCATTAAGTTAAGCTTGGTTTTAATAAAAACCCTTAATGAGTCCAAATGGTTTTAAGAAAAACCTTTAACCTTGTCACCATGGTTTTAATAAAAACCCTTTAACATTATGAAGCTTCTCAAGATATTTTTGACATCACACTCTTTTTGATATCAACACAAAAATGCCTTTTGACATCAATGACAACTTATACACTTGAGCAAAGGCAATGTACCCAAAGTACCCAAAATTGCCAACAAGGGATAAAACAGTGGTGTTGACTATGGTTGTTTATGATTGCTTTTGTAAATGCTATGCTTCATTTTGTGAAATGGTTTATTTTATAAAGGGTCTAGCAAAAGACTCTTCAGATTAGGTGTTGATAAATATTGAGGCTTTATCAAACACCTAATAAATTGATATTCAACTAATAATCAATATTAGTTATGAATATTAATAAAAGTAGGATAATTCATTTATCTATCTTGTCTTTGCAAATTGCTAGAAAAGAAAAGAAATGTGTTTAGCTTTCATTGGTATAGAAATATTTTAATGATTTATTTCTTCATGAAAATATTTGTGTATATTAAAATAGGAGTGCTTTCCACCTCCATCCCTCCATGCCTTGTTAGTTGTGGTAGAAGCATAGTTTAAATTAAAAAAAGGATTGCTCTTACCTTTATCTCCTTGTCTCTTTCTTAGGAAAGAATAATATTTTAATATTAAGAATATTTCTCCTCTATCTCCTTTCATAGTTTAGTAATAAAAGGAGAGAAGGAAATCTCTCCTACTAAATATGAAAAATAGTATAGGTTTTATTTTAATATTTCCTTGCTTAGATATTTTCCTTATAATACAAGGTCTCCTGCAAGAAATATTAGGCTTGCTAGGTGAGATTTAAAATTGGAGATTTTTAGAAGGCTTTGGAGGAGAAGCATTTGCAAGCTTGGAGGAAAGAAACTAGAGAATAATTTTATAGGGCTTTGGAGGAGAAACATTTGCAAGCTTAGAGGAAAGAATCCAAGTTGTATTTGTTTGTTTCCTTCATTCTACCTTTGAATAAATTTATTTTCCTTATAAATGCCTTTAAAAATTATATATAAATTTAGATGTATTTTATGTTAAGTTTTCTGGTTTGAAATTAAAAAAGGGGTCTTTCAGCCCTTTGATTTTCCTTGGCTTGCAACCTGTGTTTATCATAGGGAGGCAAGTTTTATTAAATAATAATAATAATAATAAAATATATAAAAAATGGGCTTTAATAATATTTTTAGGCACTCCTCCCAAAGGTTTAGGGAGTCCTACCTGTTATTTCCTTACCGACATTGTAAGCAGGATGTCACTGATGTGATGTCCATGCTTGTAGGAGTGTGGACAGGGGAAGACCTTAAAGGTCTACCACTCCCATTAGTACCACATTGGGGATGTGGGGGGCATGAAGCATCCATTTAAGTTGTGCAACCCCATTAAGGGGAGACAAAGGAGTGATAGGGGACTTTGGTGCTAAAAAAATGGGTTCCTTATACCACATGGAGAATTTTGATGCTTTGCTTGAATAAATAGTTGATCGTCATGCTTGGTTTGATTGGTCGATTGACCAGTTAGTTGACTAGCTTGTGTTTAGTCATGGTTTTATTGGTCAGTTGACCAATCAGTTGACTAGCTTTTGTATAATCATGGTATGATTGGTCAGTTGACAAGTAAGTTGACTATCCACTCGGTTGACTGCTAAACATATTTTTATTGGAGAAAATTATGATTTTTATTTTATGAATTGTACAACTCAATATGACCTTTTCCTAGGTGGGGTTTCTAGGAGGTGATTATTTTATGTTGAGAGTTGTTTGGAATCCTATCAAATGTATGTACTCTAAGTTGAGTATTGATCTTGGTTATAAGAGAGAATAGATAGTGAATCTATTCTTGGTTAAGTAATGGATGCATTCAATTGATTAGAACAAATAGAAATTATTGCTATGTGAATTATTTGAAAAATGTTGTGATAGTGCTATGTACCTTTATGATCATTAAATTAACATTATGTTTTGGAAGTAATTTATGGGAGATACATTCTTGAAGAAATTATGAGATTCCTTCTTGAATTTGCTATGTGAAAAATGGTTGTTAAGAAAGTTGTTTTGTGAAATCTTATATGCCTTTGCTTAATAATTTAAAAGTATGTTACTTGTGAAATAATTGTGGTTCTTGCTTAATGCTATGTTGGAAAAATAGTTGGTAAAAGGGAAGGATTATACTTTTCTAAGAAATGATTATTTGGGAAAGAATGGATGGGGAATCCATTCTTTTGGAAATATTGGGATTTCCTTTTTGATGATATGAAAGTTTGATTAGTGTTATAAATATAATATATTGCATCATTTGGGTCATGTAAATGTACCTACCAAGGTACATACTTAGGACATTAGATTACTTTAGGGTAAATTTACCTAGTTTCTTCATGCAATGTAATAAATGCATAGGTGTCAATGTGCAATTTGTATATGTGCAAGTTGTCGCTTGCACAACTAGATAGAGTGTTGACCAAGGAACTTATCTTCCTATATAATGGCCTCATTATAATAGTAGATATATAGAGTAGAGGAGAGCATAGGAGTGCATAGTAGAGCATAGCATAGATATAGTCACCCATATTAGAGAGAGGTGTACTGTACTGTAGTAGTATTATTCATGGAGTGTTTATTTCCTCCATAGCTACATTGTATTCATTTTTATCATTTCTATTTATAGTATATTTCAGTCATCTCGCATATTTACTTTCTTTCATATTATTTATGCATCTTGTGATTGTTTTCTCCTATTACATACTGTATCAAAATTTAACAATAGTATCAGAGCTATGGTAGATATAGACATAGGAAAACCACCATCATAATTAAGTCTAAATTTTTATCAAACTGATGCGCTACTAGACCAGTCACTAACAAAACTCTTAGAAGAATCCAGGTGGTAGAATTAGGGAGAGCCACAAGTGAGGACTAAAATAAATCTTAGTTCCAAAAATACTGAGATTGCATTTAGCCAGAGTCTTTCCCCAAAGTTGTAGAAAAAACTCGTGAAGACTATGAATCAACATTCAATCCACTAGATTGACAAATCAACTAGTGAATATAATTCAAGATATTTAGAATTTCTTAACTATTGCCCAAAGTTTCTTTTGTTGAAGAAAACTAATTCTCATAATATTGGAATTCCTCATACAATAAAAAGCTAGGATACTTCAACTTCATTACCCAAAGGTCAATGTGCCTTCATAGAGCAAATATTAGTTCCTTTTTCAATAAAAGAATATTGTGAAATAAGACTTCTGGAGAAGAGTTATGGTGAATTTAGGAGACTAGAGATATCCATTACTAAATTGAGAACCTTACATAAGAAGAAAAGGCCATAGTAGCCTTTATCAAGAAGAAAAGACCATATTAGCTTTGATCCAAAAGAAAAGACCATAGTAGGCTAAATCCAGAAGAAAAAGGCTATAGCAGCCTTGATCCTAAAAAACGCCATTGAAGCCTTGATATTGAATAAAATACCATAAAATCCTTGATATTGAAGAAAATACCACATAATCCTTGATATTGGAAAAGGCCACAGAAGCCTTGATACTAAAAAAGACCATAGAAACCTTGATCTTGAATAAGAATATAGAAGTGAGTATTTGATTCAGAAGGAGATTAATATTTTAGTACTAATACTTTATTGCAGGGAAAGAAAATTTAGTTATTTGGGAAACTTCCTACAAGAAAGTTAGGAAGAGTATCTTCTTCAAAATCAATCCAGCACCTAAATCAAAATTGAAGGAAAAGAGATCAGGAGGAGATCTCATTGAAGAACTTATAGTTTTGGAAGAATATGGACTAAGAGAGTCCTTCTCAAATCCAGAAGGAGTAGAAACAAATATCTAGAGGAAGATCTCACCACCACACTTCTAGGAGTAGAAGTTTGAAGAAAAGGTATAAAGGAAGACCAAAAGAAGATGCAAGATCAAATACCTTAGGGAGGTCTCAATGAGAATCCAGTAAAAGGCTTGGAGAGCCTTACTAAAGAAATCATCAAAGAAGAACTCATTGGATAAATCCACTCCCAAGGAGTGATGAGCCCTAAAAATGGTCATTTTCGTACAAACTTTCCATATTTATTTTGGGATTTATTTTAATAGAAATATATGTTTTATGTAAATCTTATATGTATTTAACATTAGATTACGTATGTTGTCTAATATTTTATTTTGAGTGGATTATGTGTAAATGTAGTGGATTTTATAGTATTTTGGCATGTTTATGTCAAGGTCCCACTTGGACCAGGCACTTTTTATTTATGATGAAAAATTGAAGGTAAAAATATCTACAACAAAATAGTGATGAAGCTCTAAGTCAGGTGCTTGACTCTCGTTTAGGTGCTCAATTCATGTTTGGTGCTTGATTTCCATTAGGCATTTGAAACTTTTTAGGCACCTGATTCCTATTTAGGTGCCTGATTCCTGTTAGGTGCCTGATTCTCGTATTTTACAGAGATGGTGCCTAATTTCCATTGACACAAAAATACAATGTGATTCCTATTGTCAAAAAAATAGAATGGCGACTTCATATATGGATGCATATGCAATTGCAGTGATGGATGTGGACCAAGGACAATGTCAATGACCATATGTCATCTATTTTTTAGCAATCACAAAAAATCAATGTAATCAGATAGAACAAAATATCAGACGTATTCTATTTTGATACAAAATACACTCAATATATTTTAAACTTAATGTTTTTGCTTTATCTCCTTTATTCCTGTGTATTGTTGTAACAAAAAAATTAGAAATTTATTTGCTTTTATAATGTAATAGGGCATGGTCGCATATCTTATAAATATGTAGGCCACCCCTAAAAAATAGATCTTGGATTTTTTCTGTAAATTTCTGCTACATATTTCAATACAATACATTTAAGTCTTTTAAATCAAATTCAACTAGCATCTGGTGTATGACTTAACACAAGTGGAATTTAATAGAAGCATGGGCCCACTCTCAATAGTATTCCACCCTTATTTTACCTATTTTCTATAAATTTAGTTTATTTTCTATTTTTTGTAATTTAATTTAATACTGCAATTTCCCCTATTTTTCTATTAATTTCTAGCAAGTGTGTAATTTTGATTTCAAAGCATTTTAGTTCTTTCTTTGATAATGTAAATTATATTAGTGGTTTGGAAGATAAATGAGAACTCCAATGAAATAACAACATCCCCCCAAACCATAGGATCTAAGGGACTCATATGATTAAAGGGATATTACAGGCATATATTGTGTAGGGTTACTCACAAGTTTACGAGTTGTCCCAGGTTGAAAATTAAATGGAGGTAATGATTTATACCATAGAAAACTAACCAATATTTTTCCCAACATTTTGGCATCGTTGTTGGGGAGTAGTCGACTGTAATTTTTTGTTCTGAAGAAATTATGTTAGAAGTAGTTTAGGTTACTTTCTATAGAACCTCTTCATTCTAAATTTTGTATGAGTCCACCTAGAGTTAGAGGACCGAACGATCATTTTATCAAGAACACAAATATTGCTTCTTTAAAAATATCTATTGCAGCTATGCCAATTTCTCAGACTAAAACATATCCACCACTATATCCACCTGTGCAATGGAGTCAATATCCATTGTTTGCATGGGATCCTTCTGAAACGGACTAGCAAAACCTTAAGGAGGTATTTGAGATATGAAGAGTTTAATCTAAGGAAGATTTATTGAACCTTCAATGTTGGCAAGCAGTTGAGGAAGGGACTATTTCAAACACTAATTTGGTAATCCTTCTACAGGATTAAAGAAATGATATAGAAAACTTGAAATTTACCCTGAACACAATAGGTGTAGAAACATTGATAGTAAACAAGATGGCTGAAATAGTAGAAGAGGCATATACTAGTTTTAACTTCCCTATAGAATAGGCAAGAGGAGAACACAAGATGAAACATATCTCCCCTGCCCACCTTCCAATATTTAGAGGACTTTCAAAAAAATATCCTGACCTATTTCTTTTCAAATTTGATGTTCTATGCAAGTCGGTAGATTATACAACCAATGCTCAAAAACTAAAGTTGTTTCCCTCCACTCTTGATGATTCAAATTTGCATTGGTTCATCATTTTAGGGAATAAAAAAATAACTACCTAGGAATATATGAAAAAAAATTTCCTAGATCAATATCAGGACTTTGGCAAAGTAAGGAATTCTAGGGAAGAAGTCTTGAATATGACACAAAAGGAAGGAGAATCATTATAGGAGTATTGGGATAGTTTTAGCTTTAGTTTGTAAATATCATGCAAGACTATAAGATAGGTCCTTAGGAGTATCTTCTTAAAATGGCTTACAAATGAATCTCTTAAAACCTTAAACATGATTTTTGGTGGGGATATTTATCAACATAAAATGTCTGATATCCAGCAGTTGTGTTGGAACTTTTCAAGAAGAAAGGGTAATTTAATCCCTAGGAATATCAAACAATCAACCACTATCACTAAAATATAAATAAGGAATATGCTTGAAGATCTCAAAAGTGAGATGTTATCATCTCTGGAAATCCAAATGGACACCCTCCTACTTCAGAAAAAGAAGAAGGAAAATGACGTAACATTAGCCTATTTTTGTAAGAAATACATGGGAAAGCACCACAAAACCGAATTCCCTGAGAAAAAAGTCAGAGTGTACGTTGTGTGTTAAAAATATAATAAAACTAAGTTGTATCCACGGTTATCAAAATCTAGAGATGAACCAAAAGTAATGGAATCATACTTCATGGGTAATAGGAGAAACTAAAAACAGTCTCCTATAGGAAATAGCATGCCTGTAGGAATGACATCCTATGGGGGCGGTAATTATTATAACCAAGGTTAAGTTAAACCACCCAACATGGGCTGGTGGGGACAACAACCTTGGAATCAATTTCCCCAAGGAGAAAATCCTTACAATCCCTACCCATGGATTCCATACCAGCAGCCTGGATAGTAGTAGAGAAATTAGAATGCTTGGAACCAAACTCCACAACATCTTGCTTCAACTCCACTACAACCAAGTTTGCTAGTTCTCCCTACTTTGAGACCTTCTCAACTACCGACATAGCCTACTTCTAATCCAAACAATAAACCACATCCAGCATACCATATGGATAATGAGATGTACCCCATGTATAATATCAAAGTATATTGCAATCCAATACAATTAAGGTCAGGTAGATAGGTAGGTGTAGGAGAGTCTCCTCTAGTAGAAGAGGAGGAAAGAACAGAGTTATAGAAAGAAAAATCACATCTTATAAAAGTATAAGAGGAGTCACATCTTATATAATCAACAACTATAAATAACAGAGAAGGGGTTCCACCTTTTCCAAAAAGGTTGCAAGAACCCAAGAAGCCAATACAACCAGAATTTGATATTCTTTCCAGTTTGAAGAACTTGACAGTCACAATCCCTCTCTTTCAGGCCATAAAACATATTCCTATTTATAGCAAGGCCATAAGAGAGATATGTCTAAGAAAAAAAACACATACAATTAATTTGGTAGGACAACTAGCTGATCTTATGCTATGAAATACCTACAGCCAAAAATATCCAAACCAACGAAACTATTTTTTAACTATAAAAATTGGGGCTGTGTTTTACCCAATACATTAGTAGATCTTGGGGCTACCATTAATGTCATACCCAAGTAAACCATGCAAAAACTCAATTTAACCAATTTGAAACCAACCAAAATTATCCTTCAGTTGGCAAACAGGTATACAATACTCCCTTAAGAAATATTGGAAGACATAACTATCACAATAGATGCATGGGAGTACCTAACAAATTTCTTAGTGTTACAATCAAAGTTTGGGATGGGTGGTTATCCACTCATATAAGGTAGGTCTTGTCTAGCAATATTTTATGCCTAAAATAAGTTGTAGAAATGGGCAAATGACCATTTTTTATGATCAGAATGTAAAAAATATGATCATCCATCCACCTGCACAGTCTACATATTTATTGGGAGAACTTGAATGTGAGAACCAAAATATGAGTGGTCTATCAATGATTCAATCCATCATGGTACTTGATGAGTTGTAATATGAGAGTGGTGAGGATAGGATGATATCAAACTTTTTCCAAGGAGAACCATATTGTCCTCCTCCAGAGTTGCCATTAGTGGGAGGTAAAGATCACAATATTCAGAAAATAAAAGTTGCACCTAGGAGAGTATTAAACATAAATTATGGATTGAAATTTGGAAAATAGACTAAACTGAGAATAACATTAGTCAAACATCAAGGTGCCTTTTATTGGGAGTATTCATACATGAGAGGAATAGGTCCTAAAAATTGTACTCATTGAATATATCTAGAAGATGAAATAAAATCAGTAACACAACCACAACGAAGAATGAATCCAACTATGAAGAAGATTGTCAAAGCTGAATTGAAAAAACTCCTCATAGTTGGGTTCATCTACCCAATTTTGGATAGTGAGTGGGTATCACCTTTAGTGGTGGTACCCAATAATAATTGCAAGTGGAGAATTTGTGTTGATTACAAGTTGATGAATAAAGCAACCAAGAAATACCACTTCCCCCTACCTGTTATAGATTAGGTCCTTAACACCTTATTAGGTAATAAGTAATTTTATTTCGTATATGGGTTCAATGGATATAACCAAATTTAGATAGGGAAATGATATCAAGACAATACCACATTCACTTTACCATGGGGAACCTTTGCCTATCGAGTTTTGTCCTTTGGTTTGTGCAATGCACCTACCACATTTCAAAGGGTATTTTTGAGCATCTTCTCTGATATGATTGGAGAAATTGTGGAGGTATATATGGATGATTTCACCATTTATGGTGAAACCTTTGTAGAAGCCATAGAAAATTTGGAGAAAACACTTCAATGGTGTGAGCAAACCAATCTATCCCTAAGTAATCAGAAAATTTATATGCTAGTGCAGGAGGGGATAATTCTAGGACATCATATCTCTGCATATGGAATCAAGGTAGATAGGAAGAAGATAGAAGTTATCCAAAACCTGCCTACACCCAAAACTCATAAGGATAGTCGTAGTTTCCTTGGATTAGTTGGTTACTATAGGAGGTTTATAGCAGACTTTAGCAAAACTGCTAAACCCCTAAGCACATTGTTATCAAATGATATTGAGTTTGTTTGGACAGAGGAATATGAACAAGCATTTAGCACTTTAAAGGAAAAATTGATTACTTCTCTAGTGCTGAGAGTTCTAAATTGGACCATACCCTTTCACATATATTTTGATGCATTTAAAAATTCAATATGTTCAGTATTGAGACAAAAGGATGGTGATGATTTCTATGCGATCTACTATGTTTATAAACATCTCATAGGTGTTGAATTCAATTATATTGTCACAAAAAAAGGAATTTCTTGTAGTTATACATTTTATTAATAAATTACACCATTATATTATAGGATATCAAATTTTTGTACACACTGATCACTCAACTATCAGATACTTGAAAAATAAACTTGGAATTAGTCGTAGGATTATCAAATGGCTATTACTTCTATAGGGGTTTTATGTGACAATCATATATAAACCAGGAAAGGATAATGTGGTAGTTGATTTTCTATTCAAATTGACACCTCCAGATCATGCAGCTATAGATGACCAATTTCCATATGAGCATTTGTTTACTCTAAATGAACAAATACCATGGTATGCATATATGGATAATTATTTAGCCACTAGTAAAGTATCCTCTACACTTTCACCACGTGAGAAACAAACTTTAATTGAGAAAAGATGTAGAATTCTCATGGATTGATAGGTGTCTATTTAAAATAGGACTTTATCAGATCGTGAGAAGATGTGTTGTTGATAATGAGATTGTAGAAATACTAAAATATTGTTATAATGAACCTTGTGGTGCCCATTTTGTAGGAAAAGGACTGCATTCAAATTATTACAGGTTGGTTATTACTAGCCTTCACTATTCAAATATGTAGCCAAGCATGTGATCTAATGTGACCAATTTTAGAGGATGGTTAAACCTACTCTTAGAGATGAAATTCCACTCCAACCACATATACACATAGAGCCATTTGATAAATGGGGATGGACTTCATAGGACCCATTAATCCAGAGTCAGCAAGTAAGAGGTATATTTTAGTTTACACTGAGTATGTGACCAAGTGGCTTGAAGTGTAGGAATTACACGATTCTAAAGAGAATATTATAGAAAAAATATTGTATTCATATATTTTCATCGGATTTGGGGTTCCAAGGGAGATCACAATTGATCAAGAGCCTCAATTTACTTCAAATATGATTCAGGAGCTCATGCAACATATTAAATTCAGGCATAACAAAACCACTCCTTACCATCCATAGGAAAATGGGCAAGTAGAGATAACCAACCATGAACTGGAGAAAATTATCACAAATATGGTACAACATCATAGGAAGTACTGGGCCACAATATTACCAAAAGAAGTGTGGGCTTATAGAACCACCTATGGTTGGAGTAATACCAACTAGTTAGCCAAAACATAATTGGTAAGGATTACTAAGATGTAATTCAATAGCACCATATGGTTGGAGTACTACCAACTAGTTAGCCAAAACATAATTGTAGAGGTGGCTAACTAATTTGTGGCATCTATTAGGTATGGAGTTGTTTGCATGTAGGGACTATAAATTCCAGTCACTGAAGAGTACATTGCTATGATAACAAGCCTTCCCCAAATAGAGGAACATACATATAAGGAGGACAACCCAACATTCTATGTGCAAATATTCTTTGGGCATCCAAAACAATACTTGATGTACGCTGGTTTTCTAAAGCAGCACATCCACAAGCTCTGGAGGTCTATCTTTGAGAAGATTTCCTGGTTCTTCACTTGTACGGGTAGGCTTTCCAAACTAAAATCTAATCATTTATGTTTCCTAAATCATATACTTCATGGGGACAAGACCATTTTCCCTCATTATATTGCATGTGCACTCAAGGATGAGGCTAGATGGTACTAGGTAGGCACAACATCTGCCCTAGTTCACCATGGCTTGATTTTGACCTTGGTGCGATATGTCAAGTCACATAGAGATGTGATGATTGAGGAAGCTGAGGAAAATAATGCAATTCATGGGGTATAGTAATAAATGGTGGTGCAAGAATATATTGACCAACCAACTAATAGGATAGTAGAGCAAATAGAGATGGTTCCTACATCCTAGCTTAAAGAAATAACATGGGATGCAGGGCAAACTTCGTCCCTTGTTTTTCCTCAATTTGATGAGGATGCAGGATAGTATTCATCCCCTATTGGCCCTCAATTTTATTATGAGGTAGGGCATGGTACACCAAGCCCTACTTACATGTCAATTTTTACCAAAACCAGAAGTAGAAGGATGAAGGTGTCCATGGTGGTTTATAACTCATTTGATGATGATGCAATAATTGAAAAATTGAATAAGGATGAGTTCATGAACCATTTATTGTAGGATTTGTCCAAGGGCCATAATCCTTATTAGTAAATGCATATGAAGGATATATAGCAATAACTATAGATATTGAAAGAACAGACCTACACTTGGGATACTAAATACAAGAAGGTGTAGGCTCTTTTTCAAGAGTTCAAAAAAGCAGATGCAACAAAATTGCAGAAACTATATTGGACCATCCATTAGCTATATGAGATAATATCAAAATTGCAACTACAAGCCCAATAAACTAAGGCTATACAACCATCCATGGTAGAATTGGCAGTGCAAACTAACTAGGCTATGAAATTGTCCACTACCTCTTCATATTTAGAGGATAAAATAGCCTCCTCTAGTCCTTTTTTATTAGATGCAAGGAATTCCATATAGGAAGTTGAGGTAGGGGAAAAATCAGTGGCTTCTACTAAAAATATTTCTGCATGGAGGAGCCCTAATTCTTGGGCAAGGACCCCTACAATTATTATTGAAAGCATAGATGAAGAATCCTTCCTAAAATCACATGTAGAAGTAGAGTAGGAAACAAATGAAGTAATGGAGGTTGAACAACCCTATTCACCAACTTTTTCTACAAAATCGGGCTAGGAGCAAGATCCTAAATTTGATATGGGATAGTCCCCAACATCATATACCTCTATAGATATAGAAGTAAACCAGGAGAATGAAATTGAGGTCGAAGAACCTCAACTTTTAGAAAAATCTATGGAGGAAAACAAAGGATGAGAAGATGAAAATAAGGATGAAGAGCCTCAAATTTTAGATAAGGTTGCAAAGAAGGATCAGGGGGTTAAAAAATCTCAATATTTTACTCACTCTGGAGGCCAAGAACTAGAAGGAGATGCAGGGACTAAGCTCGAGAAAATTTAGGTAGAAAATGGGAATTTAGTTGAGATTCACCTACTGCATAGAATGTGACTAAAGAGTCACCTGAGAAAATGCCTATAAAGCAGGCACAAGAGAATAAAAAGTCTCCAATTTCTAAAGATAAAGTAGTAACAGTAGAAATAGTAGAAGGGGAAAATCCCCCTATTTCAAATATACCTACAAGCCCTGTAAGACAACCTAAGAAGTTAAGATCAAATAGGAAGGTTGTAAGGGGACCTCAATGAAGATCCAAAACCAGAGCAAGGATTGCACAACTAAAGGCATCAGGCATGGATTTTGATGAAGAGTGGGCAGAGACTTTGAAGTTGTTTGATGAGAAAAAAAAATAGTATGAAATGCTCAAGGTAGATATCAAGACAAATAAGGAGTATAGGAAACCCTCCAAGAGAGTGTCCAAGGAAACTAGAAAAGAGGCCAAAGAGGCATCCAAAACTCATAAGAAAATTGATTTTTCCAAACCAATGCAGTTCTAGGATTTGCATGGATCAATAAGTGATCAACCTTCAAATATGAAGGTATATTTCATGAAAATGGGACTTCTAGGTCCTATGCCACCTGCAACTCAGGCAATAACAAGCAAAGCTCCTATGGTAGAAGAAGCAAAATATGAATATGATGTTGAAATTGACCTAATGGTGGCCAATTTGCCCAAGGCTAATATTGTTGATAAATCCAACATTTCATTTGGTGATGAATATGTAGTGCTAGTAGGATAATATCTACCTCCTCACCATGAATATTGGAAGCAGGCAGAGCAAGCATTCCAAAAGTATAACCCCACTTTTACTGGCTACTACTTAAGGAATGTGGTAGGGAGGAAATTTTGGATAAAGGAACAACCAGGTGAAGGAGTAGGGTCAAGTCAAACAACTCAATACAGTATGCACTTGAAATGCAACAATATGAGGAAGCCACTCCCAAAACACCGAAAGGGTGAAAACCCAGAGACAAGAAAAATGCCAAGGCTGCAACCAAGAAAAGGAAGGAGAAAAATAGGGCCTACTAGAAGGTTGTAAATGAAACTGGTAGTTACCAGTTCAAAGTGATACAAGGACATGCCAACCCTTAAGTATGGGGGGATGATGAGACCTAAAAATGCTCATTTTTGTAAAAAAATTCCACATTTATTACTACATTTATTTTAATAGAAATATATATTTTATGCAAATCTTATATGTATATAACATTAGATTACGTATATTGTCTCATATGTGTTTTTGAGTGGATTTTGTGTAAATGTAGTGGATTTTATGGTATTTTGCATGTTTACATCAAGGTCCCACTTGGACCTAGAAATTTTTATTTATGATGAAAAATTGAAGGTAAAAATATCTACAAAAAAGTAGGGAGAAAGTGCTAAGTCAGGCGCTCAACTCCCATTCAGGTGCTTGATTCCCATTTGGCGCTTAACTGTTAGGTTCCTGATTCTTGTTAGGTGCACAACTCCTGTTAAGTTTTTGATTTTTTTTAGGCACCTGATTCCCATTAGGCACCTAATTCCTATATTTTATAGAGATGGCACCTAATTCCCATTAACACATAAATACAACGTGATTCCTGTTATCGGTAGAATAGAACGATGAATTCAGCAATGGATGTGCATGCGATTATAGCGATGGATGTGGAAAAAGGATAAAATCAACGACCATATGTCATCTATTTTTTAGTAATCATGAAAAAAATCAATGTAATCAGATAGAGTAAAATATCAGGCATATTCTGTTATGATACAAAATACACTGAATCTATTTTAAACTTAACGTTTTTGTTTTATCTCCTTTATTTTTGTGTATTGTTGTAACAACAAAATCAGAAATTAATTTTCTTTCAAAATGTAACAGGACATGATCGCACATCTTATAATTATGCAGGCCAACCCTGAAAAATAGATCCCGTATTTTTTTATAAATTCTTGCTGCATATTTCAATATAATATGTTTCAGTCATTTAAATCAAATTCAACTAGCATCTGGTGTATGACTTAATACAAGTAGAATCTGTTGGAAGCATGGGCCCACTCTCAATAGTATTCATCCCTTATTTTACCTATTTTCTATCATTTTAGTTTATTTTTTGTTTTTTGTAATTTAATTTAATACTGTAATTTCCCCTATTTTTCTATTAATTTCTAGCAAGTGTGCAGTTTATATTTCAAAGTATTTTAGTTATTTCTTTGATAATGCAAATTAGATTAGTGGTTTGGAAGATAAATGGTAACTCCAAAAAAACAACAACATCCCCCCTGAACCATAGGATTTAAGGGACTAAACTGATTAAGGGGAGATTACAAACATATATTGTGTAGGGTTACTCACAAGTTTACGATCTATCCCGGATTGACAATTACATGGAGGCGATGATTTATACCATAGAAAACTAACCAATGTTTTTCCCAAAAAGGAGAAGCTCTTGATAGTGAAGGAATTGGGATAATTATCGCCATATGACAACAAGCCCAAGAGAAGAATAATTTGGCAAGGAGTGTCAAATCCTAGAAGAAGAATCCAGTGAAGACATCGATACATTCAAAATATTTAGAAGAAGATCATGTTTGAAGTTAGAATTCGATAAGAAGACTTGAATACATGATAAGCCCACAATATCCAAGAGATTTGAAGGTTTCCTCTAATAGAAATAAGGCACCATTTTAGAGACAAAGACTTCTTCAAATCTACACCAAAATGAGGAGACTACAAAAGGAGAACAAGCCACCAAATCCCAGGCTCATGAAGGAAAGTTCAAGACCATATTTTGGTGAAGAAGGAGATATTTAGGATAATCTACAGAAAGTAGCAAAATATACATTCTCCATAGAAGAGGTAAAATAGCTACAAAAAAAAATAAAAAAGGCATGCAATTATTAGTGCAAGTAGACTCATTAATTGGATTACTTATCATATTTATTAAAGCATCTTAATTTGGATCAAATTTGCAATAAGAAACATTGGATTATAGTCATCAAAATTTCAAAGATAACATTTCATTTTAAGTTTCATTTTCACATTAGGATTTGATTAGATTTATGCATTACAACTATCTATCAACTACTTATCATCTACTTTGGAAAGCAAAAGAAGACTAGTCCCTACAACTTTATTTGTAAGGAAATTATAGAATAATTTTGAAGATTCATTTTAGATTATTCTTGATTAGCTGTAGTAAATTGATTAAGTGCATTAATTTTTTAGAGTTAATTGGAGTGATAAGGTGAAATTATTAGTGCATTAAAAATGAAATATTATTAAATTCATTTGCACTATTCTATTGCTCTCAAAATATTATTGTTTGTGTTCTTGAGAAAGGCACAAAATCAGAATTTGTCAAAGTTTCCAAAGATACTAGTAGTGCATAGAAATATGCAATATCGAGTGGCCTAGAGAAGCTAAAAAATCAGCTCAATCCTCCAAGCATTGGAGAAGAAAGTAGCCACCAAATATCAGAAAAGGAATCCTCGAATCAAGACTTGGTGAGTCTCAGATTCAAAGCACAATAAGTTTTTACAAAGAAATAGTGTAGAAAAATACAGAAAAAAGAGAGCTTCTATCAAGTGGTTACAAGCTTGGGTTCATTTTTAAAATATCCAAGAAAAAAGGGGAAGGTGTCTAATCAAAGAGACAACCTTGAAACCCCTATATTGCATTCAAAATTTTGCCACAAAACCAGAAATTCAGACCTAAAAAAGGGGTGCAAAAGAAGGTGCAATAAAGGCTATTTTATACATAAATATATTACATTACATTGCACTATCCTAATATGGTTTATACAGGAAAAGAAGGCAGATTTGAAGTTGTCTAAAAGGCACATCCACTGGAAAAACTAGCCGAAGTGTTCAGCGTCTTTCCAAGCACAAAAATTGAGCCACTCTAAAGGCTCATACTCCCTTCATATTGGATGGCCGAACTTGTAAGACACAAGACAAAATATCAAAGGGAGAAACACCATTATAATCAAGAGCAATGTTGTCTACAAGGAGGACCTATAACAGGTGAGAAAAGAGGAAGATAAAAGCACCATTGGAGTGTTCCAAACTCCACATCTTCAAAGCTAAAAATTGGTGCTCAAGCCTCCAAATCGTCGCTCCTCAACTCAGCTGGAAATAATCTACAAGCAAGAGCTATTGATAAAAAAAGGAGCAGAGAATGTTACAGGGTTTAAAGAACCTCCAAAGGATACATTGAAGAAGCATTATAGAAGACGTCCATGCACAAGGAGGAAGTGATATTTATCACTTGAGAAAATACCCTAACGCTCCTCACATGAGCACTCATATTCATCATCAAAGGAGTTACAAGCTACAGGTTGGTGCAATGAGTATATGAGAAACACTTGTTCGAAGAGAAGCCAAGTGCTCCATTGAAGAACATAACGTCCATACATTACTCAAAGGGTGAAATAAGTGTTTTCTAGAACCTTCTACTCCTCAAGCACTCAAGGAAAAAATTGAACGTGCCACTTGGAACTCAACACAAGATTCTCCTCTATTTTAATAGCGTTAATGACCAAGGCATTTAGTAATCATTTACATCCAAAGTCTGTGCACACAGGGCATAGTAGTAGTGTGTAAGCAAGGTGAAAGAGCCTTCAATGCTCTGGTGAAGGAAGGTCAAAGGAAAATATCAAAGACACCATATTTGGAATGTCAAATCCCATGAAGGTTCCAAGAAATACCATTGGAGGGAACAACCAAAGTAACAACGTCAATATTGCAGCCCTTGCATAACAAAAATCAATGCCAACTATTGAATGATATAAGGTAAGGTTTATTCCCACTATAATATGCTTTCATTTCTTGGGAGTTATAAGGTTAAACTTAGAGGAATTTAACCATATTGAAAGCCATATCTTAAAGGGGAATAATTTATCAAATCAATATAATATTTGCAATATTAAACATAGGAGCAATAAGGATTTCTATTGGAAATTATTTCTAAAATATTTGCAAATATTATTGTGGTCTAATTTTTCCAAAATTTGGGAGTTATTTTTTTTACTACTTTTGGAAATATTAAGTATATTGGTTGTCATTGATATCAAATATTAAATGGTTGATAATTATCGTCAAGGTTGAAATATTAAAGTGCAAGACATTTATCTTCAAATGGTACATGAGACAATGTCAAAGATACAAAAGTTGTCAAGGCAAAAATATTCTCCATGGTTGTGTTTGTAAGAAAAAGACAAGGCTTTATTTGGTTAGAAAATGTTTTAATTGCAAAGGCCCAAAGGTTAAAATTTTATATTATAATATTTAAATATTTTAGATTTAAATTATTTTAATTAAATAAAAGTTTAAAAAAAGGGTGGCAAAGAAGCAAAATAAAAAATTATTATTTCAAAATTCTAGTGTCGACATCATGAAATCGAAGGGCAAGGACATATATATATGGAGCATAAATTATTTATGAAGGCTAAGGTGGAGTGCAAGAGCCATTTGAAATATTTTATTCGTATTTCGTTCATGGAGGCAGAGAGGAGAGAAAGGACAAAGGTGCACATTTTTAAAGTACAAATTTGCAATTCAAAAGGGAGTGCACGTGGTGGAAGTTTCATCAAGGTAGCTATCCCAGATGGTAGGGAGTCCTTGTGCCAAGTCACTGGTAAAGAAAAGGTCATGGGTTCAAGGCACGACAAGGTCATTTTTGGTGAATATTTTTGCTGAGATAGATATAGCATTGTAGAGGTAGATTGAAAGCACTATTCATGCGCTTTGGTTGTTATGTGGGTAGCTAGCCCACGTGGTAGCCTAGCATTAAGCTAGGGCACATACCAGAAAGAGGTGGTAGGTTCAATTTACGATGGCTACAACAGTGAGGGAAATTTTTTTGAATTAAATTTATCCTAAGGTCTAAGGTATGTGCTCCATTTGCTTGCATTAGGGAGTCTTAAGGTTAAAATTTTTGTTTTATATTTTTAGGTCAAAAGGACAACGTGAAATTTAAATTTAGATCTCTGGCTGTGAAATGTGCATGAGATAGAGTTTATATTATGATTTACACCTTAAAATTTTGAGTGCATTAAAAAAAATTATTTCAAGTAGGAGGTATATGGTGTATGTGGTAATTTCAATATTGTAATTTGTGCCTTGTAATGGTAATTATATTGAAAATTATTTTATGAAAGTAGGAGGCATGAGGTGTATGTGGTTGATTTAAATAATTGTAAATAGTACCTTGGGTTGTTAAATGCTATAAGAAATATTGTGGTGTGTTGATAATTATTTCTTGTGAAAGGAGTTATAAGGTGTTATTGTGGTTCAATTTTTTATTGTAATTTTTGTGTGGTGGAAAAGAAATTTGAGAGGTTTTTGATGCTTTATCTTTTGAGAAAAAAAGGAGAGTCATAGAGCATTACTTTAAAAATCTATTGAGAAAATATTTTTTAGGAAAAACTTAATGTGGATGATTTGAAAGAGAGATCTACTAACTAGTTTTGAGACACGTTTATGAGGGCACACCTTTAACAAAGAAAGTTAAGAGGTATGGTGATATTATTCCTTCTTTAAGGTGTTTGGTTGAGAAAATACTTCTGAATCATAAGGTGGAGAAATAAGGATTATATATGTTCATTGTTGGAAATATATGTGCTAATGTTTGAGAACAAGTTGTGCTTAATTTTTGAACTAGATTGGAAACATATGAGCTAGGGTTTGTGAACAAATTGTGCTTCATTGTTGAATGAGATTGGAAACACATGTGCTAGAGTTTATGAAAAAATTGTGCTTCATTTTTGAATGATATTGGAAACACATGTGCTAGGGTTTGTGAATAAATTGTGCTTCATTGTTAAATGAGATTGGAAACACATGTGCTAGGGTTGAGAGCAAGTTTTGTGCATAATCTTGATTGATATTGGGATAAACTAGCAAAGGTCAAAAAGTATTTTTGTGAAGTAATTTGTGCATTGGCCTTGAGTGATATTTGGAAAGAACATATTGTGAAATTATATTTCATATCATTTTCTATGTGTTCTTGAACAAGAATTATGGGTAGAATATGTCTGAAGTACTTAGATCAATGCATGTGTTATGAGCAATTTTTGAGCATGTGTTAAAGTAGATTTAGGCAGATATGAGTAAGTCTTGTGAGAAGACTTGAAGTAGGTTTGAGGTGAATTTGAGCAAGTAATGAGAGAAGACTTGAAGCAAGTTTGAGGTAGATTTGAGTAAGTCTTGTGAGAAGACTTGAAGCAGGTTTGAGGTAGATTTGAGCAAGTCTTGTGAGAAGACTTGAAGTAGGTTTGAGGTAGATTTGAGCAAGTCTTGTGAGAAGACTTGAAGTAGGTTTGAGGTAGATTTGAGCAAGTCTTGTGAGAAGACTTGAAGTAGGTTTGAGGTAGATTTGAGCAAGTATTGTAAGAAGACTTGAAGTAGGTTTGGGCAAGATTTGAGAGTAGATTTAAGCAAACCTTATGAGTAGGCTTGGTGAATATTTGGGTAGATTTATGAGCAAGTTTTATTGCTTATTTGAGCAAGCCTTGTGAGTAGGCTTGGTGCATATTTGGATAGATTTGTGAGTAGGTTTTATTGCTGATTTGAGAAAGCCTTGTAAGTAGGCTTGGTGCATATTGGATTAGTGATCTGAGTAGATTTTGTTGTAAATTTGAGCAAGCCTTGTGTGAAGGCTTGAAGCAATTATTGAGAAAAGTATTAATCTAGATTTGGAGTAGATCAAAGCTGAGAAGATAGGTATCTCCTATGGATAGATATTCATGAACTAGAGTTGAGGGGATAAAGTTATCCTATGGATAAATTTCCATGAACCAGAGTTGAGGGGATAGAGTTCTCCTGTGGATAGAGTTCCATGAACCAGAGTTAAGGGGATAGAGTTATCCTATGGATATAATTCCATGAACCAAAGTTGAGGGGATAGAGTTCTCCTATGGATAGATATCCACAAACTAGAGTTGATGGGATAGAGTTCTCCTATGGATAGAGATCCATGAACTAGAGTTGAGGGGATAGAGTTCTCCTATGGATAGAGGTCCACTAACTAGAGTTGATGAGATAGATTTCTCTTGTGGATAGAGGTCCACAAACTAGATATGAGGGGATAGAGTTCTCTTATGGATAGAGATCCATAAACTTGAGCATAAGGGATTGGTGTCTCCTTTGGATAGAGATCCATAAACATTGTAATAGGGATTTGGTTCCCAAGATATTTTTTGAGAAAATTTAGAAGAAATATTTTCTCCATGAATGTAACCCACATTGGGTGAACCATGTTAAATTTGTGTCTCTCTTGTGTGTGATGATATGTGCATTGCTTTGCTACTACTATTGATGATATTGGTTAACACTACTTTGGAAAGATATTGCAATTGATAATATTGGATAATATTGTTTTGAAAAGAAAACAAAAGTTTATCTTATATTGTTCACCCCTCTCTTAGTATAAGCTTGTGTTCTTCAATTGGTATCAAAGCGGGTTCCTTCAAAAAAGTATAAAATATTGAAGGAATATCTTACATGAACACAAATGGCTTCTTAGAAAGGATCTTCAACAAATAAGACTCCAATATTTTATGGGAATAATTATGCTTTCTGGAGTATGAGGATGAAGACTTATTTGATGGTAGAAGGATATGAAACATGATAATTTGTTGAGGATGGGTTCCAACCTACAACTACTTCTCCCATATATAAGGATGGAAAGTCACTATATGTAAATAATACTATTGTGGTTGTTCCACCACTAGCCCCAAAGCTTGGGGACCCACTTAAAAGTTTTAGAAAATTGAACTAATGGGACATGATTGAGCAATTCGGTTCTCACGAGTCACTTTTGACCCAATTGTCCAATGATTTTGAACATATAAAAAGAATAATAATGGGGTTATACTTGATAAAAAATTTAGTGAAGGATGGTTGCTTGATTTATTGCTAGTTTGGCTAGTAATATTTTTGTTATTTTTATTTCTCAAATATTTTGTTTCTCGTCCCTTTGGTTAGTTGTGTTATTTATTGTTAATTTGTTGTTAGCAATGTTTTTGATGATTTTTATTGTCAATTTGTTGTTGATAATTTTTATTGTTAATTTGTTGTTAGCAAGTTTTTGATGATTTTTATTGTCAATTTGTTGTTGACGATTTTTATTGTTAATTTGTTGTTAGCAATTTTTTGACAATTTTTATTGTCAATTTGTTGTTGACGATTTTTATTGTTAATTTGTTGTAAGTTTTTGATGATTTTTATTGTCAATTTTTTGGTGACAATTTGTTTTGTTAATTTATTGTTAGCAATTTTTTGATGATTTTTATTGTCAATTTGTTGTTGATGATTTTTATTGTTAATTTGTTGTTAGCAATTTTTTGATGTTTTTTATTGTCAATTTGTTGTTGACAATTTTTATTGTTATTTTGTTGTTGACGATTTTATTATCAATTTGTTGGTGGTAAACCATATCTCAATTTAAAATAAATTAAAACATAAATTAAAATTAATAAAGATATATCTATATATATATTCTTATATATATATATTTATTTATTTATCATAACAATAAAAATAAAAATAAAATGATAATATAATGATATAAAAGGGGTAGATCCTCATGATTATCTTTATCGTATTAATATGGGTTCATATTTATAAGGTCTAATATATGGATGTTTTATCATGTGCAGAAAGAAGTCCAAAAATGGAGGACAATGGATTCAGAAGATTTGTGAGGGGGGTCGATAGTAAGGCCAGTGGTAGCGATGATGGTATTCTGCTAAGGGCTCTACGACAAGATGGACGTACAACATGGTGGGATCTCAGTGCATGTTTTGAGGTGAATCAAAATTCTACCAGCTTGAACTCATAAACTCAGGTGACAAGAACGACGAGATGATGATAGGGAATAGTTAGGAGCATTGACGGGATATATTGTTTTATCCAGTAATAATATAGGCAACCATAGTGGTGAATAGGAGCATAACATGGATTGAGAAATCAAATGATGGAATCTTAGAATTGCTAGATGAATGGAGCTCACAGGTGCCAAAGTTTTCTCAGATAAGTGCATAATAATGATTCATCTCATTCGATAGAAGAAGTCATTTGCCTCATTGGGTGGATCATATCCCATACAAGATATTTGGATATGGTGCTACATGGGTAGATGAAAACAGACAATGGTAAAACAATGTGGACAACTTCAACTAATGAGAAATTCTTGTATGATAGGATGTGTGTAGAGTGAACTATTAGAGGCCATTGATTGGTAGAACAAACATGACATAGTGAACAAAGTTGAACAACGTGTTCACTATGTAATGGAGGTTTCTTATTTTTAGTTATGCTATACAGCCATGCTAGAAACCAAATTTTGAAGTATTTTGATGTTTGTAGCATGAACTAAAGATGTATTAAAGTAGAAAAAAAATCCAATAATTAAATATGCCATTGGAAATAAACAACTATGATATGGCAGTGGCATACCCATGCATGACAGGTTTGAGCATAGTGATGTGGGGAAGTATGACTTGGTGATGAAGAGTAAACCTAGACTGGCAGACAATGGCATGAACAATTAAATTGATGAAAGATTAGAATAATGGACGAATTGGGTTTGCAAGAAGAACATCTATAATACAACATGGGGAATGCTACTAAGGATTGTTCATATATCAGTGTGATATCAAAGCACCAAAATTGATTGAATAGACAACGTGGTGTGTAAATGATAGTCTACTGTGTCATGATTTTTTGTTTCGAATGATTCAACATACTACACAGTGACATGGTGGGTGTATACAACTTAGACAATGACTAGATGGATTCATAATAGCACACCTATTGGAGAGCATCATTTGACAGGTTATACGGGCGATGATTCAGAGTAACAAGAGATTTATTTTAAAAGTGCTTTTAGCTTGAGTTGTTGAAACCATGGTACGGTGATGCGACAAATAAAGTAGCACAAATAAATACTGCCATGACATTCAAAATTTGGGTTAGAAGGTATTTTCTATTCTTTGATCACACGAAATAAGGTGATATCATGACATTGGGCACAATGTGTCAAATTTTAGCAGCTGAGCTAGTGTTGTGGTCAGTTGAAATGAGTTCATGCAGTAAAAATAGGAGTAATGATAAATTTTCCAAAATCAAGACATGGCCAATAGTTTACAGATGATCGAATGAATGAACCATCATGTACATACATATTGCAGTTTTTACAATGAGCAGTTCTAAATAGAAAGACTTGAAATGTGAATGCGACATTGGTGGAACTAAATACCAATGACATGGATCAATTCGACATGAAACTGTGATATGGATAATATTTTAATTAAAAAACATGGTGCATTGTGCGTCTTGGTATTTTTGGATGTAACGGTGATAAAGCACGTGGATCAAATTATAAGTCTTGAATAGGCTGCAAGTAAAACCTTTGTGGAGCCAATTAAAATATATGTAAAAGGTATTAGTTATGCACACCATGAGGTATGTTCAAAATGATAACTGGTAGTATAGACCCTAGTATAGTTTCAAGTAATATGAGTGCTAAAGGAATCAAAGTCATAATGTCATAGTGAGAAGCATCACGTGGCGAGAACATAAAGAAAAAAATGAAAATGTTATTTGACAATAGAATGACATAGACCAAGGATGTAAATATAGAAATTTTTGGTACCATAGATGCCTTTTCGAAATCTGAGTTAGTGTGATTGGCATAACACATAATAATTCTCCATAGGGAACCGATATAAAAAAAAACATACATGGCATAGGATAAACTTCATACATGATAGGGCTAGGTTAGGATTTGGAGTTACAAATGATTGAAATAATGAATCTCAAAATTCACAAGACATAAAATTTAGCATCTCAAGACTTGATGCATATTGACATTGTTTGATAACTTCCAATTGCACAACCTAGACCTACTCAAGTACTTGACATGCTTGGAAAAGACAACCATGAGGTAAACCCACTGATAAGACCTATCTTTGGATATTGCATACTTCACAAAAAGGAAATGGGAGAACCAAATGACAACACTTATAGCAAGGTAGAGAGTCACGCTAATCAGAAAACTTTTGCCATAATAATTGGAACCAAAGAAACACATCATGTTGAATCTCATCCAAAGTATCTTGTCCAAATAATCTCGTCCAAAGTATCTTCCAAGAACAAGTGGTGAAATTATATCATGTCTTCAAATTCATTCTCTTCCAAATTCACTTTCAACCACTTCATTCAATTTGATGGTAGGTTATGTCCTATCACATATCTCCTAAATAGTTAAATTTAGGATACAATTATTTGAATAATCATGCACTTTTGGAAATAAATCCATATTTACACAATAATCATTGGTGTATGTTGGCTTGACAACTTGCACCTCCTCTTGGGCAATATCTAAGGTGGTTATAAAGTTTAGACATTCAAATTCATCCCCTTGATCATTCACCTTAGGTATCATTGGAGTGGAGGGTGCTATCTTAGATGGTTGGTGTAGGTTGGCATCAATAACTTTAGAATAACACTCTCTTATGGGAACATGTTGTGTCTCCACTTGCCATTGTTCTACTATCTCACAGATTGTAGCTAAATATGGGTCATCAAGATTTTCCCTCAACAATGTAGCAAGTACAGGAGGTATGGCTCCCATGTATACTTGAATAGCTTCCTCTTCTATTATGTCATGATATTCCCACACTTGAGTGTACAACTCGTAGAACCTATCATTAAATTGACTCATGGATTCATTAGGCTCTTTGCAAATAAAGTCAAACTGATTTTTTAGGTCAGCGTGTTTTCCAAAATGGTCAAGAAATGTTGCTTCTAGTTGAGCCCAAGAAACCTTAACCTCAAAAGGTAATTGGCCATACCAACCCATTGCTTTGTCCTCCAATATGTAAGAGAATAACCTACAAGCAACATCCTCATGGTAAATTTGCCATTGAAATAATATGCTCTTGTAGATATGCAATTTTTGTATGTATCCTAAAGTCTTATTTTGAATAACTTTCGTAGGAACTCCAATACAGTTTAAGGAATTTGATGGGGTACTCTAGGTATTTTTAAAAGACCATAATAGTCCCCTAACGAGGATACCATTGTTGCTTTTAGAGACACCATTTCTACTCTTAGTTCATCCATTGTCGCCATTAGTGAAACTCAAATAATAACTTCACCAAATTTGCTAGTCAAATAAAAATATCTTGCAAATAAGCATAAAATGACTAACAATTCTCAAATGAGTAAACAAAAAAGATCGTCATGTTAGTATCAGCCAAAATATATGCATCAATTAAATCATGACATGAAAGAACATTCTCAAATTTGCCAAAAGGTTAGTATTAACACATCATCACATAGAGAATGTTAGATTCAATGAAAGTGATCAACAAAATTTCATTAGTCAAGACCAATGTATTTGGATAAATCTTTCAAGTAACATGAACAATTTAGAATCTAAATAGCAATAGAATAAATCAACTCAAACCCTCTTAGCTCCCAAAGTGTTGAGTGCTAAAATATTACCAAAGATGCTAATCAAATGAACTTGAAATATTTAGCAATTAAAACTCTCAAAGTTACATCAAATCACATCATTCATATATGAACAATCCAAAAGCGTTAGATCAATGAAAACCAATGCATGAATTTCTTAGCATAAATAAAATAAACCAATTCAGGCCCTCCTTTTAGCGCCAGAAAATGTTGACTAGTAATTTTACCCAATTGTGAAATTACACTCTCCCTTAGGGTTTGGATCTTGAAACCCTCTCTTGCAAAGAAGTTAGACAAAACAACTTCTCCAAGGTCTCTGCTATATTAGCATTTGCATATGTGTATTAGTAATCTCAATAAGACTAATAATAAAATTCTAGGAACACCTTAGTGATTGCGAGTAACTGTAAACAAGGGGCATGTGTTGGTTTATTTTACCATGCTACTTTAATGATTTTCATGAAACCAAAATAAAAATAAATCTGAATTGGCCCTCATATGACCATGATGTAGTGCCTTAATTCCTTTTATCTTGAGGATTTTAAGGTAGATTTTATCTTCCCTTATTACGTGGATTTTAATCAAGCTTTACCTTGCATTAAATCCTACTTTAACTCTAAAAGTGAAGATGAAAATATTTCTATGAATGTAAATCCAAAATGATAAACAGACTCATGAAATATAGCTTCTTATCGTGAAGATAAAGATAGTTTTTGATATGAATAATAAATTATTCCTCTTTGGTGAAATTAATTTTCACAAAGAGACAATAATTTATAGCCTTAAAACAAGGGCTTTAAAATGTCATTTAATTATCCCTCTTATATGAAATAATTTTCATAAAGAAAAATAATTTAATGCTTTAAAATAACAGCCTTTTAATATAACATGTAAAACTACCCCCTTCAATGAAATCAAAATTTTCATGAAGAAAGGTGCATTTATTACTCCAAATATGGTAACTTGTAAAATACCATAAACATAATCCCTTCAATGAAATTGAAGTTTTCATGAAGGAAATGTCATCATAGGCTTATGAATGAACATGCAAAATTTAGAAATCTGATTTACCTCCAAAACTAGAAAAAAATGAATTTCTGAAATTATAAAACCCTTGAAAAATAGCAGTTTTCAAAAATTAATATAAAATCGAAATGACATTGGAATGAGCCCAAATATGTTGCGTATTGAATATTGATGATCATTCTAGGCAGCCATGCAATTATTTTTAAATTTTGAATTTTTTTTAATGTTTATTTTAATGCCTGAAAATAAAAATAAAAATTCTGAAAATAAAAGTTTGAAAACTGAAAAATAAAAATATGAAGTAAATTAAATGCTAAAAACATAGAATTGCAAAGCTCCATTAGTTTGATAGCACCTCGTCCTGCAAAACCGAATATGTGAGAAATTCATACATGCAACCTAGTTTATTCGACCTACGTTTGCACAACCGAAATAAACTAAGTGCTAGCTCCAAGGGTTCAAAAATAAATTCTAGATTTTGACATTCACATGAAGTAACCAAAAAGTTGCATAAAATTCATCTATAAATCTAGAATATGAAAGCAGAAAGATGAACAATTAAATTCGAGCATGCAGAAAAAATATCATTCTTTCTTGCCAACAAGGCCTAAAATTTCTGAAAAAAATCCTTTCATTAAAAATATGTTTCCATTTTTACATTTCAAATTTGGCAGCATTTGGCCTTCAAAAGGTCCAGCCCCTGTGCAAGCATTTTGATGGGTTTTTTAAATTTTCTTCCTTGTCTTTCACTTCTAATTCCAAAAACCCTTCGTTTCCTTCAAAAATCTTCATTTGCTCTTCGTTGTCTTTTGGTTTGTCTTATCTGTCAATGCTTTTGGTATTCGAAATATTTAATTTTATTTTCCTCATATTCTATTTACGCATCCGTTTTCTTTGCCCATACTCACTGCGTTTCCATTGTAACTCCTATTTTAATCTTCATAATAAATCTACTTTATCTTTTATTTTGGTAGTACATCATTATCCATCCGTTTGTGGCTTTCTTAAATCCCCATCCACATGGGGTGACAAACCTTCCTCGTGGGTCACCCCTTGAACCTCTACTTTACTTTTAATGCCTTCACTTTAATTTGGCTATGCCATGTTTGGAAAAATTTGACAACACAAACTATTTACCCCCACCCCCTGTTTAAATTATAAGGTAAAAGATAACGTATTCATCCTTGACATCTCGAAATTTCCACATCTCATGAATGGGATCTAGTCATCACTCATCGAGGGGTCTATGCTGAGCTACCTTGTTGTCAAATACTATGCTGGTGTTGTGTACTCACCTTGAATTTTTCTATATAATCTCTTTGCCCACGTCGACTTCCCTTTATCTATTATGAATGACATCTTCGGATTCTCCACATCACCTGTGAGTGTGTCTGAAGTAGTTATTTTCTCACAGCCTGTCCATTTGTGCGAGGTGTTTCTCTATGTTTGTCTAGTAAAAACTACCCAATGCCATTCTTTGGTGATGCGCCACGAGCCCTACCATCCTCTACTGTTGTATGACATATTTGTCATTCTTCGATGGAGCCCCAACGCTCCCTACATTGTTGTACTTTCACATACTATGTAATAAAATATTCCTTACTAAAAACCCATGTTTTTATTTTGTGTCTTGCATTTTGGATACGTCTCCAAACTCTGCATCATATCTACACTTTCATCTTCATCATATCATGACCATTCAAAATATTCCATTCCTAACCAACATTGTTTGGTGACACACCCCATTAGAATATACTGAATCACACTGAAGTTCGACCCACTTGCGAGTCCACGTTTTGTCTTGCGCTGGCCTTCTGTCACTTTATGCTAGATTTTATGCTGTATGACCTCACTATGCTTTATGTGAAATGGTCTACCATTGTCAAATGAAATAGACGATATACCATGTCTTCCATGTTCATCCTTACATCCTAAACTATTTTCACCGTTTACCCTATCTACCGATGGGATAATCCATAAGTCTACTATTAATGCTTCACTTTCTCGTTGATTTATTTGAATTTCACTGTCTATGGCTGCATCTAAAATCTCTACCATGAGATTTCTAGCTCCCATGATTTATCTAGCTTTATCTACTGTGCATACTCCTTTTCAGTCATTGATGCACAATCTATGTTATTTGGACCAAGCTTTATCAAACTATGAATATCCACTACGTAAGATCAATGGCTTTGAAATTTACACGTGCTCAATTCCCCTTGATTGGCCGTTGTAATCAATAGATATCCCCAACCTACTCATTCGCTGAGCTAGGCACCATAGATACCCTTATCATCATTGTCGACCAAACCCCATGATATACCTCCAACCTATTGTTTTCACTGTGTTCGCTGGTATTGTGATGCTGAATCGCCCGACCAACCATCGATTATCACCAATTGTCATGTATCCAAAATATTGTGTGCCCATATGTTACTATTCATCACTTAGTTATCCTTTCTCCAGTCATAGATCTCAATAGTGCTCCAGTGAATACCTCTATAGAATTGCCACAATGGTAAATCTTGGTGAACATCATCACAACCATGGTAAAATTTATCTAGTACTTTCTAACTTCCCCGCTACTCATGACACAAGTCTCAAATTTTTCCTAGCCTTGCACTGCATCATCAAAATTTTGATACTGTGAGGATATACTATCGGGTCTGAGTCATCGTGGAGGCCCTACAAATGGCTTCATCACATTACATGCTCTCAACATCCTATTATGGGTGGACCAATACTTGTCTAAATTAGAACATTAAAATATGACCACTATCGTGTCCTTATGTACTTGTTATGTTTCGTAACTTCCTACCTACACTGAATTCGAGAGCTCAGTTGAACTTGAGTTTCTCTCAGCTTCCCCATCGTGTATTTTGAAAGAGTCCTTGGCAATGGATAACATCACTAGCTCCTTTGCAGCTATTTATCACCTCTTGAATAGCGTTGTGATTTACAACATTAGTCCTCCCTAGAAATGTTCCCTGGTTCATTACTTTATCATTCGCTGTAATTCCCATTGTCTCACCAAAAAAAACTTCGGTCTTTCACCAAAACACCATACTGTAGTTGTCGTTTGCTAGGTCTATCTTCATCGGGGA
Source organism: Wollemia nobilis (assembly GCA_028583015.1). Classification (NCBI taxonomy): domain Eukaryota; kingdom Viridiplantae; phylum Streptophyta; class Pinopsida; order Araucariales; family Araucariaceae; genus Wollemia; species Wollemia nobilis. Next base: position 3,308,381 of record JAQPPZ010002415.1, on the reverse strand, counting down.
TAAACCTGACTTATTTAGCTCTTCACTGGGTTCCAAGCAGTGATCGATCAAAAACTAACCTTCAGCTAAAACCTCCAATGACTCGATCAAAGCCTCATTCTCAAACTGCTCACACGTTGTCCATGAGGGTATCCGACGTACACATACTGTGTGATTTTGGTCAAAATCCTGTCTATGGCTGCTTTGATGCCAGATTTGTGCCTACGTCAAGCCAATACACACATTGCTACTATCGTCCACCTTTATTACACGTACTCTCTGCTTGGTAGTCCACGTCGGGCCTGCGGTCATCCACCTTTATTCAAATCATCATTGGTGATTAAATTTTTTCCCACATCTCTGAGATGGTCCCTTTATGGATAAAGCCCACACAACGCCCTAGTTTATCTGCTGATATGGCACCCAAATGCCACATGGACCAAACCTCTATGCCACCGTAGTGGTCCACCTTCATCATGGATATCGAATCCACCTTCGTATCTGACTCCTCCTCACCACGTGGGTCCCAGTAGATCACCACATTTGTGTGGGCCCACATCACATGACATCGTCACCCGCGCTCGACTCCACTACAGTCCGAGCTGTCCTATTGAGTTGGTTTCGAGTAACATATATTGTTTTGCGGTTTGTCTGCCTTCAAACTCTACCATGGATCTATCTCTCCCACATACATCGTTGCACATCGTCAAAAAAAATTGCCTCTGCCAACCATTTTCTATCACCACGAAACCGCCGCTACCTGAAACAAAATCACCAAATTAGTAAGAATTTTTTTTTCATTTTCGTTTTTTTTGTTATACATATATATCATAGAATATATATGTAAATGTTTTTTTATTTTTATTTATATTTTATTTGTTTTATTCATTCATTATTATATATAATATAATAATAATAATAATGATAATTTTATTTATTTTATTTTATTTTATTTTTATATTGTTTTTATAAATGATTTCTTAACTTTTATATATATATATATATTTTTTATTTAATTAATGTATATATATACATATATATTTATCAAGCTTTTTTATTTTTTATTTTTATTATTTTTTTATAACTTTTTATTTCGTAATATGAAATTAATACAAGTGACACCTTTTATTTAAAATTCATTTAATTAATTCAAATATTTGAATCTAGATTAACCAAATTCAAATGTTTGTTTTAATTAAATTTTAAACACCAGAAACAAACCACCCTAAACTTTAAACAAAAAATTACAACATAACACGAAAGAGCAACTACAAGACACTCATGACAAACCAAAATACCAAAATGGGAAAACTAAAAGAAACCAACGAAAGCAGGGATCTGAATAACCAAGGTGACCTCCTCCATAACCATCATCACGAAACCACGATTAGAGAAAATCAATTCGAAGCTAAGGTCTGTGTGCAAGGATTTCAATCAAGAAGCCCATAAGAGATTAGCGGAGGACACCTATAAAGTGTCACTCAAACCAAAACTTCAACCAAACATGAATTAAAAAGGTGGGGGGTCCCCAATTTTGGGGTATGTTGTGGAGCAACCACAACACATACACCACATCAATATCGTGCAATCATCCACATCCTTTCTTCATCCACATTTGGTTAATTGGCTTGTGGGTTGCATCCTTTACCCATTCACCAATTGAGGGGGTAAACAAACAAATTAAAAATGTCATCAAAATTTTCAAAAATTATTCATTCTTATACATCAAGAAAATTTGAGTCCATTCATTCAATAAAGATAGGTGTCATTGGTTTTTGTACTGCATCATGTTTTACACAATGCAGTACAAAAAGGGGCATTTGTAGACACAAAAACCTTGGCATCCCAAAAATCACATTTATCACCCCACATAAAATCCTACATAGTAAAATTATATACCTAAGTTTAGACTTAGGTATATAAAATCCTGCATATTATCCTATTTTCCAAATTTATTAAATCAAGAAAATCAGCCTAGGATACCCTGCCTACCCACTAGACATGTATCGTATCCACATCACCAACATCCCTTGCCACATCTCACACACCCTTGTCCCCTTTTTCCCTTTACATGGGATAAACCTTACACCTCATTCCACTTGCAGCCACATCACCCCAGTTAAGTGAGACACTCAAGGTGACTCACTTTAATTACCCCCTCCATTTGGAAACCCTAGATTACCACTTGGCAATCTTGGATTGCCACCTCCCATTAACCTCCAAAACCCTAAGGGGCCTATAAAGGCACCTTCAATCCATCAAACAAAGGAGGATAATTACATATACCATCAAGTTTCTGAATTTGCACCAGAGGTTCCCATGTATCCCGAGGAAACTCAAGATCTAAAGTTCAAAACCATATTTTGGAGCATTCTTCCACTCAATCAAAATCGCCTATCCGTGGTTACACAGTTGAAACCACCCTTTCATGGTTTTCCCACCATACTTGCATGGTTTACCAATTTGCACCACGCATCCATGATTTCTTAGATCCAAAAAAACATGACCATTCATGATCAGTAAGTTTTGTTTCAGCAAAGCATTTGGTTTAACTTTCTCTATTTTCTACAACTTTTATTTGATGGTTTTTATTGTATGGTTTTCATCCTTGTATACAGGTGCTACTAAACTTTTTTTTTCCTTCTTATTGTGTGTGCAAGAAATAGGTATCTTGGAGAGCTACTAAAGCTAGAGTGGTCCCCACATTGGATATCAGAATCCCACTCATCCCTCTAAATTTGTATCCGAAGAATGAAGAACACGAAGTTTGTTGAAGACTTGGAAGATACCCCATTTTTTGTTTCAGCAAAGCATTTGGTTTAACTTTCTCTATTTTCTACAACTTTTATTTGATGGTTTTTATTGCATGGTTTTCATCCTTGTATATAGGTGCTACTAAACCTTTTTTTTCCTTCTTATTGTGTGTGCAAGAAATAGGTATCTTGGAGAGCTACTAAAGCTAGAGTGGTCCCCACATTGGATATCAGAAGCCCACTCACTCCTCTAAATTTATATCTAAAGAATGAAGAACACGAAGTTTGTTGAAGACTTGGAAGATACATATATATTTATCAAGCTTTTTTATTTTTTATTTTTTATTTTTAATATTTTTTTATAACTTTTTATTTAGTAATATGAAAGTAATACAAGTGATACCTTTTAATTAAAATTCATTTAATTAATTCAAATATTTGAATCTAGATTAACCAAATTCAAATGTTTTTTTTAATTAAATTTTAAACACCAGAAACGAACCACCCTAAAACTTAAACCAAAAATTACAACATAACATGGAAGAGCAACTACAAGACATTCACGACAAACCAAAATGGGAAAACTAAAAGAAACCAACGAAATTAGGGATCTGAATAACCAAGGTGACCCCTTCCATAACCATAATCATGAAACCATGATTTGAGAAAATCAATTTGAAGCTAAGGTCTGTGTGCAAGGATATCAATCAAGAAGCCCATAAGAGATTAGCGAAGGACACCTATAAAGTGTCACTCAAACCAAAACTTCAACCAAACCTAAATTAAAAATGTGGGTCCCCAATTTCGAGGTATGTTGTGGAGAAACCACAACACATACACCACATCAATATCGTGCAATCATCCACATCCTTTCTTCATCCACATTTAGTTAATTGGCTTGTGGGTTTCATCCTTTACCCATTCACCAATTGAGGGGGTAAACAAACAAATTAAAAATGTCATCAAAATTTTCAAAAATTATTCATTCTTGTGCATCAAGAAAATTTGAGTCCATTCATTCAATAAAGATAGGTGTCATTGGTTTTTGTACTGCATCATGTTTTACGCAATGCAGTACAAAAAGGGACATTTGTAGACACAAAAACCTAGGCATCCAAAAAATCACATTTGTCACCCCACATATAATCCTACATAGTAAAATTATATACCTAATTTTAGACTTAGGTATATAAAATCTTGCATTTTATCCTATTTTCCAAATTTATTAAATCCAAAAAATCAACCTAGGATACCCTGCCTACCCACTAGACATATATCCTATCCACCTCACCGATATCACTTGCCACATCTCACACACCCTTGTCCCCTTTGTCCCTTCACATTGGATAAACCTTACACCTCATTCCACTTGCAGCCACATCACCACAGTTAAGTGAGACACTCAGGGTGACTCACTTTAATTACCCCCTCCATTTGGAAACCCTAGATTACCACTTGGCAATCTTGGATTGCCACACCCCATTAACCTCCAAAACCCTAAAGGGCCTATAAAGGCACCTTCAACCCATCAAACAAAGGAGGATAATTACATATACCATCAAGTTTCTGAATTTGCACTAGAGGTTCACATGTATCCTGAGGAAACCCAAGATCTAAAGTTCAAAGCCATATTTTGGAGCATTCTGCCACTCAATCAAAATCGCCTATCTATGGTTACACAGTTGAAACCACCCTTTCATGGTTTTCCCACCACACTTGCATCGTTTACCAATTTGCACCACGCATCCATGATTTCTTAGATCCAAATGATCAGTAAGTTTTGTTTCAGCAAAGCATTTGGTTTAAATTTCTCTATTTTCTACAACTTTTATTCGATGGTTTTTATTGCATGGTTTTCATCCTTGTATACAGGTGCTACTAAACCTTTTTTTTCCTTCTTATTGTGTGTGCAATAAATAGGTATCTTAGAGAGATACTAAAGCTAGAGTGGTCTCCACATTGGATATCAAAAGCCCACTCACCCCTCTAAAGTTGTATCTAAAGAATGAAGAACACGAAGTTTGTTGAAGACTTCGAAGATACCCCGTTTTTTGTTTCAGCAAAGCATTTGGTTTAACTTTCTCTATTTTCTACAAATTTTATTCGATGGTTTTTATTGCATGGTTTTCATCCTTGTATACAGGTGCTACTAAACCTTTTTTTTCCTTCTTATTGTGTGTGCAAGAAATAGGTATCTTAGAGAGCTACTAAAGCTAGAGTGGTCTCCACATTGGATATAAAAATCCCACTCACCCCTCTAAAGTTGTATCCAAAGAATGAAGAACACGAAGTTTGTTGAAGACTTCGAAGATACCCCGTTTTTTGTTTCAGCAAAGCATTTGGTTTAACTTTCTCTATTTTCTACAACTTTTATTCGATGGTTTTTATTGCATGGTTTTCATCCTTGTATAAATGTGCTACTAAACCTTTTTTTTCCTTCTTATTGTGTGTGCAAGAAATAGGTATCTTGGAGAGCTACTAAAGTTTGAGTGGTCCCCACATTGGATATCAGAAGCCCACTCACCCCTCTAAAGTTGCATCTGAAGAATGAAGAACACGAAGTTTGTTGAAGACTTGGAAGATACATATATATTTATCAAGCTTTTTTATTTTTACTATTTTTTTATAACTTTTTATTTAGTAATATGAAAGTAATACAAGTGACACCTTTTATTTAAAATTCATTTAATTAATTCAAATATTTGAATCTAGATTAACCAAATTCAAATGTTTGTTTTAATTAAATTTTAAACACCAGAAATAAACCACCCTAAAACTTAAACCAAAAATTACAACATAACACGGAAGAGCAACTACAAGACACTCACGAAAAACCCAAATACAAAAATGGGAAAACTAAAAGAAATCAACGAAATCAGGGGCCTGAATAACCAATGTGACCCCCTCCATAACCATTATCACGAAACCATGATTTGAGAAAATCAATTCAAAGCTAAGGTCTGTGTGCAAGGATATCAATCAAGAAGCCCATAAGAGATTAGCGGAGGACACCTATAAAGTGTCACTCAAACCAACACTTCAACCTGAATTAAAAAGGTGGGTCCCCAATTTTGGGGTATGTTGTGGAGAAACCACAACACATACACCACATCAATATCGTGCAATCATCCACATCCTTTCTTCATCCACATTTGGTTAATTGGCTTGTGGGTTTCATCCTTTACCCATTCACCAATTGAGGGGGTAAACAAACAAATTAAAAATGTCATCAAAATTTTCAAAAATTATTCATTCTTGTGCATCAAGAAAATTTGATTCCATTCATTCCATAAAGATAGGTGTCATTGGTTTTTGTATTGCATCGTGTTTTACATAATGCAGTACAAAAAGAGGCATTTGTAGACACAAAAACCTAGACATACAAAAAATCACATTTTTCACCCCACATCAAATCCTCCAGTAAAATTATATACCTAAGTTTAGACTTAGGTATATAAAATCCTGCATATTATCCTATTTTCCAAATTTATTAAATCTAGAAAATCAGCCTAGGATACCCTGCCTACCCACTAGACATGTATCCTATCCACCTCACCAACATCCCTTGCCACATATCACACACCCTTGTCCCATTTTTCCCTTCACATGGGATAAACCTTACACCTCATTCCACTTGCAGCCACATCACCCCAGTTAAGTGAGACACTCAAGGTGACTCACTTTAATTACCCCCTCCATTTGGAAACCCTAGATTACCACTTGGCAATCCTGGATTGCCACACCCCATTAACCTTCAAAACCCTAAAGGGCCTATAAAGGCACCTTCAACCCATCAAACAAAGGAGGATAATTACATATACCATCAAGTTTCTAAATTTGCACCGTAGGTTCACATGTATCCTGTGGAAACCCAAGATCTAAAGTTCAAAGCCATATTTTGGAGCATTCTGCCACTCGATAAAAATCGCCTATCCGTGGTTACATAGTTGAAACCACCCTTTCATGGTTTTCCCACCATATTTGCATGGTTTACCAATTTGCACCATGCATCCATGATTTCTTAGATCCAAAAAAACATGACCATTCATGATCAGTAAGTTTTGTTTCAGCAAAGCATTTGGTTTAACTTTCTCTATTTTCTACAACTTTTATTCGATGGTTTTTATTGCATGGTTTTCATCCTTGTATACAGGTGCTACTAAACCTTTTTTTTCCTTCTTATTGTGTGTGCAAGAAATAGGTATCTTGGAGAGCTACTAAAGCTAGAGTGGTCCCCACATTGGATATTAGAAGCCCACTCACCCCTCTAAATTTGTATCTGAAGAATGAAGAACACGAAGTTTGTTGAAGACTTGGAAGATACCTCATTTTTTGTTTCAGAAAAGCATTTGGTTTAACTTTCTCTATTTTCTACAACTTTTATTCGATGATTTTTATTGCATGGTTTTCATCCTTGTATATAGGTGCTACTAAACCTTTTTTTTCCTTCTTATTGTGTGTGCAAGAAATAGGTATCTTGGAGAGCTACTAAAGCTAGAGTGGTCCCCACATTGGATATCAGAAGCCCACTCACCCCTCTAAATTTGTATCTAAAGAATGAAGAACACGAAGTTTGTTGAAAACTTGGAAGATATATATATATTTATCAAGATTTTTTATTTTTATTTTTTATTTTTTATTTTTATTATTTTTTTATAACTTTTTATTTAGTAATATGAAAGCAATACAAGTGACACATTTTATTTAAAATTCATTTAATTAATTAAAATATTTGAATCTAGATTAACCAAATTCAAACGTTTGTTTTAATTAAATTTTAAACACCAGAAACAAACCACCCTAAAACATAAACCAAAAATTACAACATAACACGGAAGAGCAACTACAAGATACTCACGACAAACCAAAAAACCAAAATGGGAAAACTAAAAGAAACCAACGAAAGCAAGGATCTAAATAACAAAGGTGACCCCCTCCATAACCATCATCACAAAACCATGCTTTGATAAAATCAATTCAAAGCTAAGGTCTGTGTGCAAGGATATAAATCAAGAAGCCCATAAGAGATTAGCGGTGGACACCTATAAAGTGTCACTCAAACCAACACTTCAACCAAACCTGAATTAAAAATGGGGGTCCCCAATTTTGGGGTATGTTGTGGAGAAACCACAACACACACCACATCAATATCGTGCAATCATCCACATCCTTTCTTCATCCACATTTGGTTAATTGTCTTGTGGGTTTCATCCTTTACCCATTCACCAATTGAGAGGGTAAACAAACAAATTAAAAATGTCATCAAAATTTTCAAAAATTATTCATTCTTGTGCATCAAGAAAATTTGAGTCCATTCATTCAATAAAGATAGGTGTCATTGGTTTTTGTACTGCATCATGTTTTACACAATGCAGTACAAAAAGGGGAATTTGTAGACACAAAAACCTTGGCATCCAAAAAAACACATTTGTCACCCCACATCAAATCCTACAAAGTAAAATTATATACCTATGTTTAGACTTAGGTATATAAAATCTTGCATATTATCCTATTTTCCAAATTTATTAAATCAAGAAAATCAGCCTAGGATACCCTGCCTACCCACTAGACAAGTATCCTATCCACATCACCAACATCCCTTGCCACATCTCACACACCCTTGTCCCCTTTGTCCCTTCACATGGGATAAACCTTACACCTCATTCCACTTGCAGCCACATCACCCCAGTTAAGTGAGACACTCAGGGTGACTCACTTTAATTACCCCCTCCATTTGGAAACCCTAGATTGCGACTTGGCAATCCTTGATTGCCACCTCCCATTAACCTCAAAAACCCTAAGGGGCCTATAAAGGCACCTTCAACCCATAAAACAAATGAGGATAATTACATATACCATCAAGTTTCTGAATTTGCACCAGAGGTTCACATGTATCCTGAGGAAACCCAAGATCTAAAGTTCAAAGCCATATTTTGGAGCATTCTGCCACTCGATAAAAATCGCCTATCCGTGGTTACATAGTTGAAACCACCCTTTCATGGTTTTCCCACCATATTTGCATGGTTTACCAATTTGCACCATGCATCCATGATTTCTTAGATCCAAAAAAACATGACCATTCATGATCAGTAAGTTTTGTTTCAGCAAAGCATTTGGTTTAACTTTCTCTATTTTCTACAACTTTTATTCGATGGTTTTTATTGCATGGTTTTCATCCTTGTATACAGGTGCTACTAAACATTTTTTTTCCTTCTTATTGTGTGTGCAAGAAATAGGTATCTTGGAGAGCTACTAAAGCTAGAGTGGTCCCCACATTGGATATCAAAAGCCCACTCACCCCTCTAAAGTTGTATCTGAAGAATGAAGAACACAAATTTTGTTGAATACTTGGAAGATACCCTGTTTTTTGTTTCAGCAAAGCATTTAGTTTAACTTTCTCTATATTCTACAACTTTTATTCGATGGTTTTTATTGCATGGTTTTCATCCTTGTATATAGGTGATACTAAACCTTTTTTTCCTTCTTATTGTGTGTGCAAGAAATAGGTATCTTGGAGAGCTACTAAAGCTAGAGTGGTCCCCACATTGGATATCAGAAGCCCACTCACCTCTCTAAAGTTGTATCTGAAGAATGAAGAACACGAAGTTTGTTGAAGACTTGGAAGATACCCCATTTTTTCAATCATTGAAGCATTATATCTCAGAGAGAGAAAGGAAGCATTGTAACATTATCCCCATTACATTTAGGGTAATTCAAAATTCATTGTAACATTATATCAAAATATCAATACAAAGAGCATTTTGGCAATCTTCTCTCTTTTCTATGTTCATCTTTATTTTTGTTCAATTATTTTCCTAAAGAAATGTTGTAGACACAAAAACCTAGGCATTTTCAAAATCACATTCACATTGCATATTCCAAATCTGCATAATAAAATATGTGTCTAAATTTTGACTTAGGTATATAATTCCTGCACTTTATTCATTCACATTGCACATTGTAATTTTTATGTAATAATAATGTTCCTAAGGTTTGACTTAGGCATATTAGTTCAAAATATTATCTTATTTTCCAAATTTTAATAAATATGGGAAATCCCCTAGGATAAAAATTCTCCCCATGTGACATGTATCCTAGCCACCACTACCCCTCACCTTGCCACATGTCATACACATCACTCCACTTCCACCTACCCACTTGCCACATCTCACACCTCACTCCACACTTCACTCCACTTGCACCTATCCACATGCCACCACTCCACCTAAGTGAGACACTCTAAGTGACTCACTACAACTACATAGGATAGGTGGCTGCCCAATCATTGCCACTTGGAAGCCCTGGCTTGCCACCTATATTTTCCCTCCAAAATCCAAAATTACCTATAAAAGCAACACCATTCCATCAAGCAAAGGGGACTGAAAAATATATTGTTAAGCTACCAAAATCATTGCATGGAATCACCAACATTCACAAAGTTCATGCCATCGAGGTCCTAGATCTAAGTTTCAAGATTTGTTCCATATCTGCACAACCACACATCCATGGTTACACAGTCCCAATCGCTCTCCCGCGGTTTCTCAACCGCCCTCCCATAGTTACACAGTCAAAATCACAAGCCCATGGTTACGTAGAAACTACCAAACTTGTTTTGGACATATCTCACTCATCCAAACTTGGATTGATTTAAAATTTTGAGGGTAAATTCGTAACATCCCCAAGGACATCATAAATTTTCAAGAAATTTGGACCAGTAGAGATTAGTAAGTTTATAACATGTTAGCAAGGAGTTCTGGTTTTAATTTCTATGTTTTCTACAAGCATTCATTCAAGGGTTTTCATTTGCATTGGTTTTCAATCATTTATACAGGTGCTACTAACCCTTGTTTTGTTTCCATGTATGCAAGAGATAGGTATTTGAGAAACTACTAAAGTTGGAGTGGCTCATCACAAGATACGCAAGCCCACTCACCACTTGGTTGTAGAAGAGAATACCAAAGACACCATCATTATTTGTATTTGATAAATAGGGGCATTTTATCCTTTCTTTGCCCATTGTAATTTGAGAGCAAGCATAGTGTAATCATTCCCTTGTAAATTCGAGGGAAATGCATTGTAAAAAAAGATCAAGGCTCCATTCATATTTAATATAAATATCATTTTTTTTTTTTTGAATTTACATGGTGGAATCGGTAGTCGCCACGAATGCAGGCTGTCCAGCTTTTCTTGGCTGCCATAGTATTCTACGCTATCCGCCCTAGAAGCTGCCACATAGATCTTCACGTAGTCTGCCCCTATAACCACCATGCCACAATAATTTTAAACCTTTTACACTGCTAAAAGCACCAGGAAAGGGACAAGCATTCAGTCCGGTGAGGCCCGAGATTTGAACCTTGGACCTCCGCCCCCATTATGGGGTTTGTATGAACCAATTGGTCTACACCTCAGATCTTAAATATCCTTTTTTTTGCACATTGCTTGTTCCTTTATTTTATTATCTGGTGTTGTCTTATTTGCTTACACATTTTAATTAAAATTTTAAGCATTTACATCCATCATAGACATTGCATTTGGAATAAAATTGTATTCATACATTCATCATAGTTTATGCTTTCAAATTTAGTTTTTTATTGGTTTGTGATGTATTCATTCACTATTTTTGTATGTTGTTTGCATTTGAAATTACAAAAGCATAAAATAGCTACATAGTATAGTTGAAATATCTCATTTTTACTTTTCTAAGTTGGAACAAGGTCACAATATTTAAGTATACTCGTATTGTTGGAATCACTTGATAATTTAGGAAAGAAGAACTAGATGAACCCTCCACTGTTGGAATCACTTGATGATTCGGGGTGGGTCTTAAGTGGTGTACCCCTAAGTTCTTTTGAGGAGATTAGTGTTGATGTTCTTGGATTCTAGATTAGATGAGTTAAATAGGTGTGTTTTTAACATTTATTGAACACAATAGATAACACAAATATTAAAATGAATCATAAACCTTGCATGTTTCACAATAAACAACAATGAGTTGGAATTTATCACCAACCATTGTTTGATATTTGGTGATCGTGGGCTTCATCTCCATCTGTAAATATCTTCCCTTAGCAACCATAGTCAGCCATGAGAAAAATTTATATATTTCATCACCAATAAGAATATCATTTGCCATCCAGCCTTAGATTTCACCTTGCATAGTAGTTTAGTTTAGCACATTTACAACACAAAACCTACAAAAAATTTATAAAAATTAAAAATTAAAAAAATCTATTGCAAAGCATAGGGTTAAATTGCTTGTTTGATTTTATGTGTTATTCATTTGCATTTTGTTCCTACATATTCCTCCCACTTCACCACCTTCATATGACTCATTAGCTTATGGTTTCAACCCGAAGCCAAATAAATATTTTGATTCAAGCCCTTGCTAGCCAAATCACTTCATCCATGGAGTGTTCCACTTCTTCACCTACCACTTCTATGGTTAACCCTATTAGTGTGATACAGATAAGTTGTTCTGATTTGTCTACAGTACCATTACACATTATGTATACCTCAAACATTCATGTGTTGCACAGAGCCACCAACATTCCCATTTCAAAAATTGAGTCATCATATCCAATAGATCATAATATCACCAACATAGATATGGGTAAAGTTATATGTTTTATTAAATCTATCAACCCTATTCTAGAATAAATTAGTAGTCCACTTAGGCATGATCCTTATTTTTAGTAGGAACTTACCCATTCACAGCCTTCTATTTTCACCCAGGTGTATACTAAACATATTTTTAAGGTGTCAGCTACATTAGTCCATTCCAAAATAGTCATGTGCTCAAAGCACTTCCATTCCATATTCATATACCACTACCTATGGAAATCCATTGTATGAAGCACATGTCAATGTTGCTTCACAAATGCTAGCTTCCATTGTATCCATTACCCCACATTTAGTTGCAATCCCTATTGCAACTTATCCTCCACTCACTTCATTTATTCCAACCACGTCCACACCATATCTTCGAATAGGGCCATACAAGATGCATGGCAACACCTTAATAAATTTCTTAAGAAGTGATAAAATGCTCAATCTTATCCCCAACAATAAGTACAAGTGGTAAATCTTAAGCCTCAACCCACTTCCACTTAGCCTACATTCTTTTTATCAAATATATCATGGATATGACAACCTTCTACGGTTTCCATTCCCACACCTTCATCAATTCACACCCATTCCATTCCAATGATTCAACATATTCATAGTCCTCAAACATCATCTCCATTCCATAATTTACAATCATTCAATCATCAACATCATCAAATTCAATCTAGTCCATCAAATCATCAAAATCTCATCACACCTCAACCTTTTACCACTCCATATCCACAAAATCATCAAGTGATTCAAGGCTTCCACATACCTGGGGAAGACCCTAGAATTCAAGCAATGCAACAACAAATTGATAGCTTGATGCAACATACTCCTTATATGATGAACTAGAAGCCAATTTTGAGATAGCTTATCAATCAACCAATTCACTTTTTGGTACCATATCCAGAATATTTTACAATACCAAAATTTGATAAATTCAAAGGGACTGAAGACACTAGAGAGCATGTGAGCACATTCATCCATTCATGTTCCAAAATTCAAAATCAAGATGCCCTAATGCTCAAAAAATTTCCTCAAATATAGAGGGAAGATGTCGTAGAGTGGTGTAACAATCTACCTCATCATAGTATTTATAATTTTGAATAGTTGGTAGACTAATTTATCGAAATATTTTCCCTCAATGTTTGAAAGAAAATTTCACTAGATGAAATATATAATCTGAAACAATATTACGATGAGTCAATATATGAATTTGACAACCATTGGAGGTTTGTTATCACAAAACTACCATTCTACCTACCAATGGAAGAGCTAACTTGACTGTTTACCAAGATTTTCTTAAAACCCATATTCTGGTTATTGCAATTACAACAGTATAGATCATTTGAAGAAGCTCTTTCCTAGGCTACCATAATTGAGGAGATCAAAATCCAAGAAGTTGTGCTAAATTTTAAAAAGAAAGAATGGCAGAATAAGGGTCAATCCAAAGGAATATATTCTAGCCAATCCAATCCAAATCATGCTAATCAAGAAAATCAATTAAATCAATTGGTCATGAGCTAGCCAATAGTGGCTCAACAACAATAACCCATGCAACGACAATCGTAACAAATTGCATATCAAGTGGTTCCCCCACCATCACAAGTTCAAAATATAATGTCAACTATGGAAAATCATCAACGTCGATAATATGTTTGATAAAATCACTAATACACCCCCTTAGCTGAGTCATATGCCTCCATATTTTGCAAGTTGTATGACACAAACCAACTTGTCTTGCCTGAGGTCAAACCAGATGATCCCACCACACAGAAAAAACTATCAGGAGCATTTATTTTACCCTTATCATTGACATAATGGGCATGATATCAACAGTTGTTATCAATTTAAAGATATAGTGCAAGACTTAATTGACTTAGGGGCCATCAAGCTTGATAGTCCCTTAGCTCAACAAAACCAAAACATTGGCATCTATCAAACACCACTTCCTCATAATGAGGAAGCACAACCAACAATAGGAGGTTCAAATACCAAGACACCTCCTAATAAAGTTAACCATGTTCAACAATACCAAGATTTTGTGGGTGCTATTCATGTAGTCACCCGAGGTCAACAGTGCATAAATAAACAAAATGCACAACTATAGCCTGTTTAATCTTCCATAGCACCACAGTAAAGTGTGTCTCTATAACCTACCAATTCATCATCTCCCATCCAGTTCTCTGCCAATCCTTCCCAACCCATTCATATTCCAAGTCATCCATCTCCACTCGTTCATCCTCAAAATCATCTATCAAGGTCAATCATCTCTATGAGTAGTCGGTTAACCACTAGCCTTAAAATGGCTTCAATAAAATTATGTATTTATGATCTGATTCAACAATATCCCCACATCGCAAGGCATTAATGGAAATTTTAAAATCCATTGAACTACAATATTAGGATGCCAATGAATTAAACAATTTTGTGGAAAATATCAGAACATGTGTTGAGCCCACCATTACATTTGATGATTTTGAAATCAAACCAATATCATCAGGATCGGTGGACCCTCCATTGTATAGCATGGCTAAAATTGATAGGAAGCCATTCAAACAAGTTTTGATTTATACCAGTTCCTCTATCAACATCATCACCAAATCTGCTCTCCAACATCTTAAGCTTCAACCATCTCACATCACTAAGTCCACCTTCACCTTGAAAGAATTTAATGATGATCTATGTTCCATAGTTGGCACTATAGTTTTACCCATCGAAGTTGTGGTAACAATGTTGCACACCATGTTTCACATGTTGGAAGGGTCCATGGCTTACAATGTACTCCTTGGATGTCCTTGGATAAGGGAAATGAGATGTGTCCCTTCTATACTTCATCAATGCTTGAAATATGTACATGAGGGATAAATTCATTGCATACTAGAGGAAATCGAGTTGTTTAAGTATTAAAATTTCATTTCAAATCCCTACAAATCCAATGCTTCCATAAACCCATATTTTTCTCACATCATCCACCATACCATCCACTTATTCATATAAAGTTCCTATTCCTGAGGAACTCCCCATCACTACCACACATCAAGATTCCATCTTCGTTCCCTCATATTCATCATCATTGACTACA
This sequence comes from Wollemia nobilis, assembly GCA_028583015.1. Classification (NCBI taxonomy): domain Eukaryota; kingdom Viridiplantae; phylum Streptophyta; class Pinopsida; order Araucariales; family Araucariaceae; genus Wollemia; species Wollemia nobilis. The sequence continues at coordinate 3,292,955 of JAQPPZ010002415.1, read as the reverse complement.
TGTACATGTGGTCAAACTCAATCTACATAAACCCCATCATAATCATTAATATCCTCCATCATCATTCCTTCCATGTCATCACCCATTAAAAAAATAGCTCAACCAAACCCACATCCATCCACATCAGATGATGTCTCACTGTACGACCAAAAAGGCATGCACCTAATATTATAATTGCATAAAATGAAATAACATGGATATTCACACACAAATTGACAAATAAAAAAACAATAAAATAAAATGCATATTTATGTCTCTTTAAATCAATTCATGTTTTACAAATGAATCCCTCTTAGGGATACCCTTTTGATACGCAATTACAATGTTACAATCCCCTCAAGGATAAATGCACTTTTCAAGCCTTTAAGGTGACATGAACTGCTCTAGGGTGGAGTTGACCCTCTTCTTCGCGTTGAGGAAGGAATTGAATGATTGAATCTCCTTCAATATTTGTTCCCTGCGATCAAGAAACAACAATAACATGTCAAAAGCAAAGGTAACCTCTCTTGATGAGGTCTTTTAAGGAATTTTCACAAAAGGATGCCATGATAAGCATATAATCAAGAAAATGAGTAAAGCATGGTAAACCTATGTTAATCATGAAATGTGATCATTAAGCATATTCAAGAAAACATGTATTATCTATCTACTATATTAGTTAACAAATAGGAAGCAAAGGTGCATGAAACAACCTACAATTACACCAATTATCAAATTGACAACATGAAATAAAACATATTTCAAATGTGTAATCCGACTAGTCATATGTCTCTAAAACACTAATTGAACCCATATTAAGCCTAACATGATATAAATAATTAATTTGCAAGAAAGGAAACAAGCAGATATATGGCCATTTGCTCACTACGATTCTGAGATGTGGTCAGCACTGTAGATCATGGCTGACAACCACAGTGAGACTTTGAATAGATTTACCCTCAGAATTAGGGCTTCCTCTATGATCTGCCTTGTCAAATTGATGGTCAAGGGTTTCCTTTGTGTCCTCTAACAGGTTTGGTGGTTGAATCCCACAATTGGGCCTCCATTTTCCCGAATTCACATTTCTTGGCATTCTATCTCCTTAGGGCATCCATGGCACAAGTTGACATGATGCTTGATGAATTAGAAAATGAATTGGCAACAAATATCTCTCAATACAATCAAGTGAGTATACAATTTGACAGGGCTTCATTCTTTGATCTCAATGCTCTCTCTCTTCTTTTGTCCTAATTTGATCGGGTACTTATAGTATTACCCAAGGGCTAGGGGTAAGAACCTAACATAAAAATACACAAAACCCAAAAATTAAAATTACAAGAATCAGCAAGTATCCAGAAAATGAAAGTAGTCCAAAAAGATATGAACCATCGAAATCATTCAGAATCAGCACAGTGTTTGCAAAGTGATTCATTATTTATCATCTAAAACCATTCAACATTCCATCATCATTTTCCCATGGATGTTTATATCTTTATGATTTATGCATATGATATATTATGGATGATTCATGCAGGATTGGATGTATTGACAGGATGCTATAACATGAATGACCTATTTTACAGACTCAAACATTATAGTACCATTAACAAACACACTAAAACTATCTAACCATATTAGAATAAAATGTGTGTGCAGTGAATTTATTTACCAGATCAATAGCCCAATTATGAACCACTACAATCCAGACCCAATGTGTGTGCAAGTGAACTCAAAGCTTTGGGGAATCAGATTCTCAATCTAAGTATGATGAGAATTTAACCCTATCCTTACTACTCTGATATTTTAATTTGTTACCTCATTTTGACCAAATTGGTTAAACCTATTATAGATGAAACCACAAGGCTAGCCTATCCATTTGACTGATCAGATGTCTCAAAAATGAGAAATGTCAGCATGCATGAGCATACTCCACTACCATTCAAGCGTCTATAGCCCCTATGGAGGTTAGCCCCATAGTCCATAGTTTTTTTCTTGATTTCTTGAATCTTAGGGATGACTAACCATCATTATGAGAGGACATGTAGTACAATCCTTACAATCCAATAGTCAGCGGTGTGTGATGCAAGTAGACTCAGAGCTTTGGGGAATCATATTCTTAACCTAAGAATGATGAGAATTTTACCCTATCCTTACTATTCTATTTTTTTTTAGTTTCAATTATTGTGGAAGTGGTGAAAACCATTGTTCTATGGACTATGTTGCATGATAGGACCGACAATGATTACTCTTTTTGCCTCACATTTTCTTCCAAGGATGGTTTTGGCCATTTTACCCAAAATGCTTTTAATATGTGCAAATTGTGTTTGGTTCAAGATAGTTTCGGCATCAGTTCCCAATCTCAAGATCTTCTTAGTGTATATCATGCAATTATCCTAAGATAATTTGACATGTTTTTTGGTGATTGTCTTTGAAATATAGATGCAAGTGAGATGCAATGTTTATGCAATGTGAAATGTACCATGAAATATGGATGAATGAGATAAAATATAAAAAATATTTTGCCCTAATTTGCAAAATTGATGACTTCACGCATCCCAAGTTTCAAATGATATTCTTTAATGTGTTTGTGGTACTCGTGGAGCCTTCTACAATACAATTCTGATGCTTCATATTCTCCTTATCTTAGTTAACATTCATGAGGACATGAGCTGACATATCACTCTAAAATACTAGAAAACAACCAAAAATTGGAAGCGAATGAATACAAAACACACAAATCAAACTTGCAAACATAAAAATAAAATCCAAACCCAAAACCGAACATGAAAACCAAAATCTATATACAAATGTACAATATGGTACAAGATGGTGCAAATCTTGAACTATCACTTCCCTGGATCCCAAACATGATTAGAGCATTTCAAAAGATAATTAATAAGATACGCATGCCCAATGTTGTAGGAATACAACAAAATTCAACTTGCCTCGCTCACCCCACCAATTTAGCATAGTTCCATTAACAATCCCATAGGTGATATTCAAATCATTAAATTTATTAGACAACATTTGATTTTCAATTGTTTCTTGTCTATTCTTTAAAATGTCAATTTCACAACTCAATTCTGAATTTAGAACTAGGCTTTCTTTTTCAAATATGAAATCTTGCAAGCAAGAGCCTATTTCTACAAATTTCGAAGCCAATTCATTATTCATGTTTTTAGGCCAATCAAACTCATGCAAAAATTTACAAGCATCTAGGATATCTACTAAATGAGAATCATTATAAGTTTTTATCCTAGACTCCATAATTAATTGTTGATAAATTTGATTCAACAATTAAAGAGCATGAACTTATTTTTCATTCATCAAAGCAGTATTATTAAAGGCGTAAGTAGAAATTAATCCTTGTTCTTCATTCACCTTCAATGGCATTTCATCATAAACATCATTCAAATTCAATAAATGGACATACAAATTTTCACCTGAAGCTTAGATGCTTGAACACAAAAGGTTGGATTTTACATTTTGCACATTTTCATTTACCAAAGCGTGGTGAGGATTTGCAATTTCTTTATTGATTACATGTTCATAAAACATACCAAAATTGGTCATCCAATTGAAAACATGCTCATCCTTTTCAACCCTTAAATCTTGTTGGTCAAGGTGTGTATCAAGTAATCCATATTGATAATCAATAATTTGAGTTATTTCCAATAAATCAACCTCTTTGTCATTTGATTCCAACTCCTTGTTCACTATCCATGGTATCTCTTCATTTGAATCCTCAAAACAATCATGCGAAATAGTATCTGAATTTTCAATATCCCGAAATGAAAGAGCAGATTTTACCTCTTCCTCATCCAAAATAGATGAGTCATAGGAAACTTTTACCATTTCTTCCCTTTCTATTTCAAAAAAAATTCAATGAATTTATGTTCAACATGATCATATTTTGTAACCTTTTCGAATCTTACGAATGTAATATCTTCATGTGAAGTATTAGTTTCAACATCCTGCATATCAAGTGGAATAGAAATTTCATCAATAGGGGTGTGAGAAAAAAATACATCTTCGTATCTCCCCCAACCATTGTAAAAATTGTCATCCAAATTCGTGGGATGAAACTCTACGATATCCATGACATGATATTTTTATTCATCCCTCAATTCTTATTCTTCTTTTTCCTTGGTAGTAGGATCGTTATTATTTTCTAAAATTTGATGAGATTCCAACCCTTCTTCCAAAATATTCTCAAATTGTGTAGGAGTTGTAATATCTTCTTGTGAGAAAGTGATTGTGTTATCCTGCATATCAATTGACACAAAGGGTTCATTAGAAGGTTTAAAGTGAGAATATTCATCCAATTTATTCCAAGAATCATAGTGAACATCTTCCTATAGCACCCTAAAACTGGTCTAGTTAAACCATCAATAAAAGATTAAAAAAATTGAATTTTAACCTCGAAACCACCCGTTAACCGCTCACCTCATTTTTCATGTCATTTTTAGAAGTTGTTTTGACCGTTGGACGATATCGTCACCGATCTGATGATATCGTCCCAAATCGGACGAATTCGTCTGGAATAGAACGTCCAGAAGATTTCATCCCAAAACCAAATTTTCATAATTAGCTTCTGTTTCAAAAACCTCTCCAACTCGGGCAGAAGTGTGTCTGCACGGTTGGAGATTCCTACGTTGGATATATCCCATATTGAGATGATCCCCAACCTCCTAACCTCCCCCTAATCCTATATAAAGTTGGGATTTTCCCAGTTTATCCCCCTGGCTGATCATTTCCCTACAACTTTAGTTTTTGTTGTGTTAGAACATCCTATCCCCCATCATTTGCACTTGTGTTTTCAAGTTTTATTGCAGGATCTCACTGTGTTTTAGCCGGAGGAAGCTCGGATCATCGTAGGAGATTCAACCACAATTTTGGATGATCTTGTCGAGATCGACGATGATCTCGTACGATTGCAGACGATTTTGACTGCAGTTCATATTGGGGGCAATTAGAGCCCTGAGTTTGCATTCTCTATCTCTTTTTATTATTTAATTATGCATTAGATTAATTCACTTCTATTCTGCATCTTGGAGTTCACCTCATTTAGCATATTTGCATGATAAAATTCAAAATAAATTATTAAAACATTGAATCCCATTTGATTTGATATCTGGATTTATCATTTAAGCATTTATATTCTTATTTCTATCATTTTGTATCATTCTTGCAATTGTATTTTTGGTTTTTGGTGTCTATTTTCATGATTGTAGGTTTTTGATGAATTCGTCTGATGAATTCATCAGGTCGTTGATGATCTTGGATGATCTCAGACGATCTCTTGTGATCTGGATGATTATGTACAATTACAGACGATCTTGTCATATCCGGGACGATCTGGACTCCTACAAGCTTCAGAATATTCATCAGATATCAGAAATCAGGTGCACTCTTCTCCATTTTAGATATTTTCTGTATTTAGTATTCATTTATGTTTGTTGTCTTCATATAAACCAGAAATTTCATATAGAATAGCTTAGATTCATTTTGGCCAACCTAGGACTCCGAATGATTGAACATAAAATGAACACATCAAACCCATTCTCAACCTAGGCGTGGAAACTGCCACTCAAAGTTTCCTGGTGAACCCCACCATCCATCAAAAATTCACCCTTATACCCCTCCCCCGAGAGGTGGGACCTTCAAAGGGCCTCTCCGTCCGAGGTATTATCCCATCCTTCTCGTATCCCCCTTCTGGGCATGGATTCTTTAGCCTGAAGGTAAGGGTGCAAAAAATTTGGGCGATACATTTTGGTGAACCCAACGTGAAACTAAAACACCTTTTGAAAACAATCGAAAAAAAAAAAACACATTATTAAGAACATCTAGAATCATTAGACAATCGTTAAATTTGCATATCATACTTAGATGGTAGATTATAATAGAAGACGAGTTGTCACCATAAATGTTGAAAATCAATTAATGGCCATAGAGATTACTTTTGTGCTTAGAGTACCTCAAACAAATAGAGCCCAATATTTGTGGGACGAACTTTATAGGAGATTGGGTATTATTGAATCCAGATCTGTAGAACTTAGGAAAATTAAGAGGTTTGTCCTAGATAGAATCCTGGATCCTGATTAGGTGACTTTGTATCATGAACTTCAGAGAGCTTTCCATAGGTGGTTAGCAGATAAAAGAGCACTTTTGTCTTCTGAATTATACACCTTTGAGGAATACCTTGAGAACGCAGTTGTAGTACATAAATTTCTATCTCGTATAGAGGATCAAGAAGTCATTCTTACGGATAGAAAAATATGGAATAGAGTTCCTAGAGCTATGTTGTATCGAGAGTATTGCCATGAACTTTATTTTTACATGTCAGGGTCTGAAATAGATCATATTACCATAGCACACTTTGTCAAATTCTTGGAAAACCACTTCCAATTTGAGGAGGAGCATTTCATGACTCCTGATGAACTTGACCCTATCAATGATATCCATAAACTATTCATAGAAAACTAATTCATTCTTTTTACTATTGTTATTTCTTGCAACTAGCATGTTGTTTGTTATTTTTATTCTCGTAAAATAATAATATAATCACACAAAACAAAACAAAAAACAAAAAAAACAAAACATTTTCCTTTTAAAGTATTATAGTAGGTATATAGTTAAAATATATACCTCTCAACCCTACCACATATATATATATATATATATATATATATATATATATATATATATATATATATATATATATATATATATATATATATATATATATATATATATATATATATATATATATATTATATATATATATATATATATATATATATATATATAAAGTATATATATTTGCTAAAACCTAAGTTTAGCACAATGCCTAGAATTAGGAATGGAAAACAAACCAAAGAAGATGAAGATTGGTTAGGAAGACCATTAACTGACCAAAATGTCCCTCATGAGGACCAAGTTTCGGAAGAAGGAACCCTAGACCAACAAGAAGAAGAGCTTGTTGTAGGAAATGAACAAGAATAAACTATTAGAGAGGAAGGATCCTCATCCCCTAAAATTTCTCCGGGAGGAGCTATCACTTTTGAAAACATGGAACAATTCTGGAAGTTCATTAACACTAATATTGGTGTTTTTAATAAAGCAGCCCATATGGACAAGGATCGAATTAGTGACACTCAAGCAACTCTAGAAGAATTATTTCAAACACGCAGTAATCCCTTGTCCTTTATTGATCAAGAGTGTGATCAAGCTGAACCATCCAATTTGGATATGGTAGCTGTGATTCAGAACATACAACAACAACAGGTTACCCAACCATCTAAAGATGCTTGTTAACAAGCCTAAGATCATTCCCGCACAAAAGAAACCATCATTTACTGCTCTATTTCGCCAAGCTCTTGATCAACATACCTCAAATCAATAAAAACCTAAAACAAAACCAAACACCAATTACCAACAATCTGGGGTACAACATAATACTATTAAAAATCCTCTTCATAATACTCTTCCTACCAACATTTTTCATAATAGCAATATAGCATCTAATCCCCCCCCCCCGAGGAGAAGAGAGGGCCGCCCCCCACGAGAGGGGTCCCGGACACCCCCAACCCCCCCCCCCCCCAGGGGACCGACGGTGGGGCGCCCGGGGAGCCGGGGCTTCAAATCAAAAGCTTGGGAGGAATGGCATTAGAGTGGTATTATCAATTACCCAATAATTCTTTGAGGAATTTCGAAGAAACTACCGAGTATTTTGTTCATCAATTTAGTTCCTACATCGAAAGACATGTGACCATTAAAGATTTGTATAACTTAAAACAGGACAAAGATGAATGCTTTGCTGATTTTCTAGCTAGGTGGAGGCAGTTGATAGGAAAATTGCACTTTGTGTTACCTTATAGGGAGATTTTGGACATCTTTATTAATAATTTGCAAGAGCAACTATCTTATGAATTATCAACTGCTACCTTGACCACCTTCGATCAGGCTATAGACTTAGCCCGAAGAGTGGAATATGCTCTCATTAGGAGAGGCCAGCTTAAAAATAAAGACGATGAGAAAACATCCAAAAATAAATATAAGAATAAACAAGTTGTGGGTGATGGAGTCACCGATAGCAAAAATATTGCTAATGTTAATGCTACAAAGACAACGAAGAAGTTTGTACTGAAACCTCCTGATAGACCTCCTCAAGAATTTACTAGGTTAAATCAACCTTTATCAACTATTCTACCATAATTATTAGAATGAGGTTTGATTCAATTACCAAATATCTAGGAACTTGATCCAACTATACCTAGATACAGAGCAGATTTACACTGTGACTTCCATAGAGGACCTGGACACACTACCAACTCTTTTAAAATATTAAAACATAAAATATAGGACTTGATTGATAACAATGAGATGGAGGTGCAAGCATTTCAACCTAAGCAAAATCCTCCTAATAATTTTCAAAAGAACACCCCATAAAACCAGAATCAGAACGCCAATCAGTCATTAGACATCTTTCAACATCCCTTACCAAAACATGGTAAGCAGGTGGCTAATCAAATTGAACATCATAATGTCCCTCCTCCTGCCCGATATGTAGGAACTATTAGTGGGCATTTACTTGCTCATGATCTGGAAATCTTCAACAAAAATTTATTCATGGTTACAACCAGGCCTCTATATAATATTCAGATACCTGATCTTAGTGATACAGAATACGAGACTGAGAATGATATGGAAATCACATCAAATCAATCGAATAGTTCTGAAGATGAATTGAATACTATTCACCCTATCACAAGTTATATGGTTCCAGAAGAACCATTTCCAATAAGAGTCACTACTAGACCATCGTATCACCGATTACTTTCTAATTAGCTAGCTATAAATGCTAGACCAAGACCCATTCGTCATCCGTAGAATAATATTGTGGGTACCATCGGAGCTGTTACTAGACAACAGGCTCAAAATTATCAACAAGATCAAATTCATAATGGTGGATCAACTCCATTTGTTTTTAAGGTTCTTAATAAAGGGAATCATTCACCTAATGTTCAACCTAAACCTCCTTATAATATTAATGAACAATTATCAAATATTATAGCTAGAATTTCCCTCTTGGACCTTTTAAGATCTTCTCCTACACATAGAGATGAATTAATGCTCACATTAAACCAGATGATGGTACCACAAGACATTCAACATGAAGCCATGGCCAATACTATAATAACTCGTGAAGTTGATTGTATTGACTTTCGGGATAGAGACATACCTCAACATAGTTTACATAAAGATAACCCCTTGTATATTATTGCTTTAATTGGAGATGTAGCAGTCAAACGAGTTTTTATTGATAATGGTTCATCTTTAAATATCTACACTTTTGACTTCTACCAAAGATTTGGGTTTAGAAGTGATGAAATGAAAAGAACTTATATGATCATAAAAGCTTTCAATGACGAAACACAAGAAACATGTGGAGTTATTACCATTCCATTGCAGGTTGGTCCAAGAACCTTGGATACAACTATGTTCATTGTACATTGCCCTGCATCGTACAATATACTCTTGGGTCATCCTTGGATCAACGCAATGCGAGTTGTTCCCTCAACCTTACATCAATGTGTTAAGTTCAAATTTAAGAATTAGTTGGTTACCATTCATGGTGATCCAAGACCCTTTGATATGTGTGCTTTGGCATAACCTATTGGAGTTCAATTTTGCCCTGCTCTATCATCCACACATCCTAATTCTCATTATCCATATAAACATGTGAAACTCACACCAAAAAAATCATCTACTTCTTCTCCATAAGTTGCACCTCCACATATAGCTCAACCATATTCTGAAAAAACTGCATTAGAACCTAAGAAAGATCCTAATCCCACAACCAATGTCTCTTGTTCTACTCCTATGACTTCCATACCTTTAATAGACCCATCTATCGACTCCTCTACACCGTCTACATCCACCAAATTCATATTTTCCACATTAGAATACGTAGGGAATGTTCCTTCTACCTCTTATGCTCTTACTGACGAGCTCTTACCCGATCTATCTAAAATCCTTATATCAGAAGAAACAAATACTTCTATGCAAGATTCCCTTATTTTAAATATTTTTTCGCCATATCCTCATACCTTGGGCCTCCCATAGCCTATGGAAAGTATTTACCAAGTCGGGAGTTGTGCCTTTATTTATAAGGGATATGACTGGGGTAGAATACCCAGAAACATCAGAACTCATTATGATGGATATGCTCGATGTTATTTTACTAATGAATATATTAAAGCCAAACCTATAATGCTTAAATTGGGATATAAAGGGAAAGGTTTGGGACCTTTCCAGAATGGTATGAAAGAACATTTTGAGGTAGAAGCGTGGCCCGCCCGATGTGGTGTGGGCCTATTTCCTAGTAAGGGTTAGCCATTCCCATTTGAGGATGATGACCAACTTATATGTTACCAAGATTATTTAGATGCACACGATGCCTTGTGTTTAATAAATAAGACATTCACATGTAATATGCTATCTATAGCTTATCTTGAGATGATCGCTGAATCCGACGATGAGTTGGAGGGAGATATCTTTCATGATGTCTCCGTTGAGGAATTATTACATAATGGATTTTATTTTGATGGCTCTATACCTAGTATAGCCCAGCTTGAGGCCATGACTCCTCAAGACAAATTATCCAAGCTAACCTTGGAAGAATTACAAGAATTGGGTGTTTCACCCACCCCACCTAATTTTGAGAGAGATCTACACATGGAAGTAGAAAATTTCATAAAAATTAACATTGGAACCGAGGATAACCCCCACATAATCAACATTGGATTAGAATTGAGTCAAGAAAAATAGGATAAATACATTGCATTTCTTAAAGAATATGAAGATGTCTTTGCTTGGACATATGAAGATATTCCAGGATTAGACCCTTATGTAGTTATGCATCACCTAGTAGTCCACCGGATGCTAAACCTGTTAAACAAAAACTTAGAAAAATGCATCCTAAAGTGGCCTTACTAGTCAAAGGGGAGTTAGAAAAACTCCTGAATGTTATTTTTATACAAGCCATTGATTATGCTGAATGGATCTTGAATGTAGTTCTAGTAACTAAGAAAGAAACTACTAAGGTTAGGGTTTGTACAGACTTTAGAGATATTAATGTTGCATGCCCTAAAGATGATTTTTCCCTTCCCAAAATGGATCAGATCATAGATTTTACTATTGGGAGTGGAATGATATCCTTAATGGATGGATTTTTTGGTTATAATCAGATCAAGATAGCTCCTGAAGATCAGGCTAAAACAACCTTTATTACCCCTTGGGGGACTTTCTGTTGGAAAGTGATGCCATTCGGGTTGAAGAATGCAGGTGCAACCTATCAACGAGCCATGACTTATATCTTTCATGATATGATGCATGATATACTACATGATTATGTAGACGACATTATAGCTCATTCTACTAAAGAAGATGACCATTTAGATGACTTGAGAAAAGTATTTGATCGGTTAAGGGAATATCTTATCCGATTGAATCCAACCAAATGTATATTTGAAGTTAAGTCAGGTAAATTATTGGGGGTTATAGTTTATTTATGTGGCATAAAAATTGACCCTCTCAAGATTATGGCTATCACTGATATGCCCGCACCTACAAATATATCTGAATTACTGAGTCTACAAGGTAAGCTTCAAGTTATCTGTTGCTTCATCAATAAGCTGGCAGATAAAACTAGACCCTTTCTTAATATTATTAAGAAGGATGTCTCTTTCCATTGAGACGATGAATGTCAAGAAGAATTTGAACTCCTCAAACAATATATTCTTAACCCACCTGTACTTTCACCACCTAAACCTGATCACCCATTTATCTTGTATATTTTTGCTTCAGATTTTGCTTTAGGAGCTATGTTAGATCAACTTGATGATGAGAAAAGAGAGCGTGCTAATTATTACATTAGCATAACATTAATTAGTTATGAAACCTGCTACATAGCATTAGAGAAGTTATGTCTAGCAGTCATATTTTCTACACAAAAACTACGCCATTATATGCTCAGTCAGAAAACATACGTTATTGCTAAATCCGATCCCTTGCGGTATCTCATGAGTCGACCTTATTTATCTGGTTGCACAACAAAGTGGGTTCTTGTGCTAAGTGAGTTTGAACTCATGTTTATAGGATAGAAGTCTATTAAGGGTCAAATCATAGTAGATCAATTAGCTGTTGCACCCTTAGAATCCACCCATCCCCTCATCATTGAGTTTCCTGATGAATGCCTTAAACTAGAGGCAGATTATTCAGAGCAATGGTAATTATACTTTGATGGAGCTTGATGCATGAGTGGGGCTGGTGCAGGTATTATTTTGATATCTCCATAGAAACATCTCATACCTCTATCCTTTAAATTAACGTTTGCCTATACTAGTAACACTGCTGAATATGAGGCTCTCATCCTTAGATTACAAGTAGCCCTGGCACTAAAAATTAAAAATCTATTAGTTTTTGGTGATTCTCAACTTGTTATAAATCAAATTAATGATGTTTATCAGACTAGAGATGATAAATTGTGCCCATATAAAGCATATGTATTACAATTAATATCTTTATTTGATCAAATTACCTTGGAATCTATTCCTAGAACTAGTAATTGTGCGGCTGATGCCATGGCTGCAGCTGCATCTCTTTTACTCTTGGAGTTAGATGACGAATATGCTACCATCATTATTCATCGACTCCAAGAATCTTCTTCAATTAAATCATGCTTGGAACCTTTGGACATGTTTCTAATCAACAAAACTACTCCTGAACTTTGGTACACTGATATCCTCAATTTTCTTCAAAATGGGACCTTCCCTGAAGGTTTTAATAGAAACCAACGTCGGTTATTACGTAGACGAGCAAGTCGCTTCGTCATAATTGGCAATACCTTATATAGGATATCTTTTGAAGGTATCCTACTGAGATATTTGAATCTAGAAGAGTCTAGATCAGCTTTGAGTGAAGCCCATGATGGATCTTGTGGGGGACACTTTAGTGGTAGTGCCATTGCTAAGAATCTCCTTAGGATAGGATATTTTGGGCCTACCATGGAGAATTATGCACATGATTACATGCGCCATTGCAACAAGTTCCAGAAACATGCTGACCTTGTCCATGCACCTACACAAGAACTGCAGGCTATTTCATCTCCTTGGCCCTTTTCAAAATGGGGCTTAGACATCATCAAAAAAATCAATCCTATGTCATCTGATGGACACAAATTCATCATAACCGCCATCGAGTATTTTACGAAGTGGGTTGAAGTTATGCCCTTAGCTTCTTGCACTGGAACTCAAGTTTCCAAATTTATTTTTAATAAAATTATTTGTAGGTTCGGAATTCCTACAAATCTCATCTCAGATAATGGAACTTGTTTTAAAAATAAAGATGTAAAGAAACTATGTCAAAAATATAAAATTCAACATCATTGGTCCACTCCCTATTATCCTCAGGGTAATGGCCAAGCAAAATCATTTAATAAAACATTAATTAAAATCCTCAAAATACTGGTCAATAAATGCGCCGTGATTGGCACATTCAATTATATCCTGCTTTGTGGGCTTATCGAACTAGCATTCATACTCCCACGGGCACTTCACATTTTGTTTTGGTTTATGGCACTGAAGTTGTTTTTCCCTTTGAATTAGAAGTTCCTTCTTTGGCTCTGCTACTTCAAGATACTGAAGTAGGATATGAATATCATGCTAGCAGATTTAGTCAGCTAGAATTCCTAGATGAGAAGCACATTAATGCTTTGGAGCATCTTCGTGCCTATAAGAACAAGCTCAAATGAGCATATCTCAAGAAAGTTCATAATCGATCCTTTGAGATCGACAACCTCATCTAAATCAAAAAAATACTAATGCAACTAAAGACCTTAAAGGTAAATTTGAGCCTAACTGGCTTGGGCCATATATTATCACTGCTAAATTTGGATCAAGAGCATACATATTAGCTACCTTAGATGGTAAATATCTTAAAGAACCTATGAACATTATGCATCTTAAGCGCTATTATGCATAAATATGGTAATTTCATCACTGTATATATTATACATATTGTCTTATTTTAGTAATTCATATAAAAATTTCAAAAATAGTAATATTATGTATTATCTTAATTCATAAATTATAATCAAAATATAAAAAAATCAAAATCATCAAAATCCTCAAAAACATCTATTTTTGCACCTGTCAATTCTTGAATTATTGCAGTTATATTTTTAGTTATTTTGGATAAATTAGCATTTATTTGGAATCCCTCACTTTCACACTCATAAGAATAAATATCTTGATCTTATTTGGTATGATTATTAATCTCTCTTATATCGAAGTCCATAGTTGAATTAAATAAATTTTTGAGCATAGATAACTGATCTTGTTATTTACTTGAACCAAATACACCTTTTCACATTAAAATGATTTCATTGCAAATTCAAAGCGATGTTACACAGTAGAAGTGGTCTCTTGAGCGAAAAGTCTCCCCTGCTATCCTATCATGCACATTGTCTAGAATATTTGAGAATTGACAAAAGTACAAGCTCACCCCTACCCAGAATAAAAATCCCTTGCTCTACAGCCAATTCGAGCAAGTATCCCTGGTATAGAAAGAAGAAAAAAAAAAAAAGGAAAGTCAAGAAAAATAATGAGAAAGAGAAGCATTGTTTCAGTATCATTTTGTACCACCTCAACAATATTTCAGCATTATCTCAGTGTCAAGCAAAAATACAAAAAAAAAAAGAGAAAAAGAAAAGAAAAAGCAAAAAGCAATAAATCCCTTCCCCTACCCTTTGAAATAAAAGAAGGGTGAATGAGCTTGAATCCTTGGAATTCTCAATTATTTGAAAACTATGAGGTAAGCCCCATAACAGGTGGTTTGTGCCCAACCTGCTTGGCCTTGGGTAACTCCTAGCGTGGTGATATGTCTGTCACATTAGCAACCTTCTTTTGTATAGACCTATGTCCGCTCATGGATCAGCTAGCTCTTGATGACCTAACTTACATAGTAGTTTGGTATGGTTACATTCATATAAATCATGGTCAATGAACACTCATTTGGTTAATTCAAATTACTTGTATCAAATTATCTTGCTCAAAATTGGTAAATGAACAATACAATTGCACACACATTTGTGTTTGAGAGATTTTGTATCATTATGATAGATCAAGATCGGCAATGAACTCACATATGCACATGGGGTTCCTTATAAATATAAATTTTGTCTTTGAGATAATTTAAAATATTTATACAAATCTTCTGAATAATTTGATTTTCTTACTTGAGAATATTGGCTTAGCGTAAAAATAATTAAATACATTTTTTTCAAAAATCCAAAATTTCTTTCAAAGCATGTTCAAAAATCTAGCAATAAAGTCACATTTATATATTTTCGACTTTTGCAACGATGGTATAGTTCCTAAATCTAAATTGGAATTTATGCCTAGTGAAAGTCCTCATTTTTATATTTTTTATCTCAAAATCAAAAATCAACTATGCAATAAAACTATTACATCAATTTCTTCTTTGGATTTCACAATTATGGTATAAGTCTATACCTAAAATTCTATGCCTAGCGCAAGCCATCGTTCTAATTTTTTCTCTCATTTATTTAATCCATAAAAGCATATGGCTTAAATCATTATGTTACACAATTGTTCTTTAAAAAGAATGAAAAATTTTCTATTTCATTTCATTATGTCAACATTCAGTTTTGCGACGATGGTATAATTCCTAGGCAATTGTTCAAATTTCTATCACACTTAGGAATTTTATGACTAGCAAAAATAATATTTTTAATATTTCATGCATAATATTTTCATGGAAATCTGAAAAAAAATCATCACCATCATCATTTTTCATCATCACAACACAAAGTCTTAAGAAAGTCTCTTAAGCACCCTTTTACTTTTAGCAATATTTCTCTCATACCGGGATTAGCTTGATGACCTAGCGAGCGGTGACTCCATGAAATGGTCATGTAACAATGACAATGTCCTTTGTAATTATTGTTAGAAGTCACTTTATTTTTCATCAAATCATACCACAACAACCAATTTGTTTACATAAGATTATTTCATTTAATTTTATAGCATGACATAAAATTATAATATTTTCAATGACATAATTACATGAATAGTCAAACAACAAATATTAAAGCATCATAAAACATATGCACAAGTCATATCACAAAAAGAACATATATATATATATATATATATATATATATATATATATATATATATATATATATATATATATATATATATATATATATATATATATATATATATATATATATATATATATATATATCAAGAAGTCTATACATCATATCAAAATGGATTGGTATGCCACAATCTATACCCTGGCATACTCAATCCTCTAAAAAATATATGGTCTATGTACAATGAGCAGTTAGTCTCGATAAGCCCTTGAGCTCTCAACCTCATATCCTATCCTACCCTGAGGTGGATGAGGTGGTCCCATCAGAGTCTGTGCTGTATCGTGGGTCCTCGATGTCGATCATGATGATGTCCTCGATGAACCCATCATGATCAGCTCCACAATGCTAGCTGGCATCGGTATCCTCTGCTCCTCTGGAACCACATGATAGTACAACCCCTAGTAGAACATGGTCTATGCAACAACCCGTGCTAGCTCCAGAATGCTTGCCCCTTCACTCCGAGCCCTGAGCCGTGTCGCCTCATCCTGAAGAGTCTGCACCTGAGCTCATAGGCGGGCATTCTATGCCCGAAGAGCCGTCATCTCGTTGCTCTCCCCCACTTCAACACCCTTGCCCTTATTGGGCGATGGTGGCCTATCCCTCTACTAAGAAGGGAGTCTCTCCCTCCTCTCCAGCTGCTGCTATCTCTCCAGAGCCTGTGGTACTCTCTGATATCTCTCTTGAGGAGGCCATCACTGATCCCTCCCTCTGTGACCCCTCCCTACACTGATGGCAGCCTGGCGCTGCCTCTCCATTCGTTGCACTACAACGTGCATCAAAACCTGTGCCCTCATCATCCAAGGAGGGTAGATGCTTGCATACTAGACATCATACCCATCTACTACCCCCGCGTCATCCCCATCCACTGGTTGAATGGGGGCATCATCAGTGTCTTGACTTCAGAACCACTGCATGTTTGGAGCCCCGCTCAATGTGGTATTATACTGCATAGTCTGATAGTACTCATAATCCCTAAGATAAGGGATCCCCTGATGTAGATCGAACTGCCTCAAAACTTGATCATAGCGGTGGAGATCTACCTCTCCTCACTCTGTCCTCGACCAGATGACTTGCTTGATGTGAGCCACCTCCTGTCCATCCTCTACCCATCCTGGATGCTCTCTCCATGGTCTCCAGGTGATCTAATATAGGGTGATGTCATCTAGAAACCTCTGGGACATCGGTAGATCTATTAGCCACTATGACCCTCTCTAGAGCCACCAATAGAAAACCCAAGGTCTTTCTCGATCAACTCATGTCAATGGAAGACCTACTAGCCTCTGCATCGCAATGTGCTCCCAACACCAAACCTGTAGCAGCGATGTCAGCACTAGAAATCGACCTCCCATGTATATGACCCCGTAAAAGATGCTACACAAGTGGCATAATACAAAGCTACCCCAAGAAAACCTATATCCATGGTCTATCATGTCGTAGACCACATCTGAGAGGAGCTACAGTAACCTGCATCCACTCTGGTGGCATAGAAGAATGCCACCCACCACCCCTACCAAAACCTGGGTCAATCGAGATGCCCTAGGCATCTGCCTCAAAGCCTTGATGTTCACTTCACCCTTATCCAGGGTGAAGCTTGGGTAACTACACAATCTCATAATGGCATGGCCCTGATTGGCCAAAGGAGTCTTGAACCACCCATGTATGGGGATCGTCAAGATCCTCCATACATCCTCTAGAGTGAGAGTCATCTCCCCTATCGGTAGCCAGAGCGGGGATGACTCACGGATACCATCTCTCTGCTAGGGCTGTCAGTAGCCCCATGTCTGTAGGAATTTGTGACATCTCTGCCACATGCTGTAGTCCGACCTCTACTAGTATGTCTCACTTGGCCTGATTGAGCATGGTTAAGTCATCCTTGAGAACCCCATATTTCCACTCTCGGCTCTTTAGCAATCTCCTCTGCAAAATAAACAATAAAAAAACAAAAATCATTAATACATAATCATTAAAATCAATTAAAATTAATTTCATCTCATAAAAAAATGATATCACCCATTATTAGATGATATCGTACCAAATTTAGTTAAATCATCCTTAATAGGATGAAATCATCTCCGATTCTTCAATTTTGGGATCGCCCCTATTTCTTCGATTTCATCCTCAGACAAAATCGATGATATAGGGACGATTTTGACGAAATTGGGACGATTTCGTCCTGACATCGTCGACGGCATAAAAATGGCCGTGATGCCCAAAAACAATTAAAATTCAAGTAAAAAATTAAACAAATCAAGCTAAAAACATAGTACACTAGGTTTAGATCCTTACTCGCAACCCGTGTCGGACCTTTGTCGATATGTGTGTCGTTTCCACCATTTCGCCTGTAGAGCTCTGAAACAGCGAAAGTGAACAGTAAAAATGAAAAATCATGAGAAAAAGAAGCATTGTTTCAGTATCATTTTGTACCACCTCAGCAATATTTCAGCATTATCTCAGTGTCAAGCAAAAATACAAAAAAAAAGAAAAAAAAAAGCAAAAAGCAATAAATCCCTTCCCCTACCATTTGAAAGAAAAGAAGGGTGAATGAGCTTGAATCCATGGAATTCTCAATTATTCGAAAACTATGAGGTAAGACCCATAACAGGTGGTTTGTGCCCAACCTGCTTGGCCTTGGGTAACTCCTAGCGTGGTGATATGTCTGTCACATTAGCGACCTTCTTTTGTACAAACCTATGTCTACTCATGGATCAGATAGCTCTTGATGACCCGACTTACATAGTTGTTTGGTACGGTTACATGCATATAAATCATGGTCAATGAACACTCATTTGGTTAATTCAAATTACTTGTATCAAATTATCTTGCTCAAAATTGGTAAATGAACAATACAATTGCACACACATTTGTGTTTGAGAGATTTTGTATCATTATGATAGATCAAGATCGGCAATGAACTCACATATGCACATGGGGTTCCTTATAAATCTAAATTTTGTCTTTGAGATAATTTAAAATATTTATACAAATCTTCTAGAATAATTTGATTTTCTTACTTGAGAATATTGGCTTAGCTTAAAAAAAATTAAATACATTTTTTTTAAAATCCAAAATTTCTTCCAAAGCATGTTCAAAAATCTAGCAATAAAGTCACATTTATATATTTTCAACTTTTGCAACGATGGTATAGTTCCTAAACCTAAATTGGAATTTATGCCTAGTGCAAGTCCTCATTTTTATATTTTTTATCTCAAAATCAAAAATCAACTATGCAATAAAACTATTACATCAATTTCTTCTTTGGATTTCATGATGATGGTATAAGTCTATACCTAAAATTCTATGCCTAGCGCAAGCCATTGTTATAATTTTATCTCCCATTTATTTAATCCATAAAAGCATATGGCTTAAATCAATATGTTACACAATTGTGATTTAAAAAGAATGAAAACTTTTCTATTTCATTTCATTATGTCAACATTTAGTTTTGCGACGATGGTATAATTCCTAGGAAATTGTTCAAATTTCTATCACACTTAGGAATTTTATGCCTAGAAAAAATCATATTTTTAATATTTCATGCATAATATTTTCATGGAAATCTAAAAACAAATCATCACCATCATCATTTTTCATCATCACAACACAAAGTCTTAAGAAAGTCTCTTAAGCACCCTTTTAATTTTAGCAATATTTCTCTCATATCGGGATTAGCTTGATGACCTAGCGAGCGGCGACTCCATGAAATGGTCATGTAACAACGATAATGTCCTTTGAAATTATTGTTAGAAGTCACTTTATTTTTCATCAAATCATACCACAACAACCAATTTTTTTACATCAGATTATTTCATTTAATTTTATAGCATGACATAAAATTATAATATTTTCAACGACATAATTACATGAATAGTCAAACAACAAATATTAAAGCATCATAAAACATATGCACAAGTCATATCACAAATAGAACATATATATATATATATATATATATATATATATATATATATATATATATCAAGAAGTCTATACATCATATCAAAACGGATTGGTATGCCACAATCTATACCCTGGCATACTCAATCCTCTCAAAAATATATGGTTTATGTACAATGAGCAGTTAGTCTCGAGAAGCCCTTGAGCTCTCAGCCTCATCTCCTCTCCCACCCTGAGGTGGAGGAGGTGGTCCCATCGGAGTCCATGTTGTATCGTGGGTCCTCGACGTTGATCATGATGATGTCCTCGACGACCCCATCCTGATCGGCTCCGCAATGTTGGCTGGTAGTGGTATCCTCTGCTCCTCTGGAACCACATGATAGTACAACCCTTGGTAGAATGCGGTCTACGCAATAGCCCATGCCAGCTCTAGAATGCTTGCCCCTCCACTCTGAGCCCTGAGCCGTGTCACCTCATCCTGAAGAGTCTGCACCTAAGCTCGTAGGCGGGCATTCTCCACCCGGAGAGCCACCATCTCGTTGCTCTCCCCCACCTCGACACCCTTGCCCTTATCGGGTGATGGTGGCCTATCCCTCTGCTGATAAGGGAGTCTCTCCCTCCTCTTTGGCTATTGTTGTCTCTTCGGAGCCTATGGTACTCTTCGACATCTCTCCTGAGGAGGCCATCATTGATCCCTCCCTACGCGACCCCTCACTGCATCGATGGTAGCCTGGCACCGCCTCTCCATCCATTGCACTATAGCATGCATTAGACCCTATACCCTCGTCATCTAAGGAGGGTAGATGCTTGCATACCAGGAATCATACCCGTTTTGCTACCCCTGTGTTGTCCCAATCCACTGGATGAATGGGGGCATCATCAACGTCCTGACTCCAGAATCACTGCATGTCTGGAGCCCCTCTCAATGTGGTATTATCCCACATAGTTCGAGAGTACTCATAATCCCTAAGAGAAGGGATCCCCTGTTGTAGACCGAACTACCTCAAAACTTGGTCATAGCGATGGAGCTCTACCTCTCCCCGCTCTGTCCTCAACCAGATGACTCGCCTGATGCGAGCCAACTCCTGTCCATCCTCTACCCACCCTGGATGCTCTCTCCATGGTCTCTAGGTGATCTGATCTGGGGTGAGGTCATCTAGCAACCTCCGGGACATTGACATATCTATCCGTCATTGTGACCCTCTCTGGAGCCACCAATAGAAAACGTGGGGTCTTTCCCGGTCAACTCCTATCAGTGGAAGCCCTATCGGCCTCCGCATCGCAATGTGCTCCCAAAACCAAACCTGTAGCAATGATGTCAGCATCAAACATTGACCTCCCTTGTATATGACCCCGTAAAGGATCTTATACAAGCGGTATAATACAAAGCTACCCCAAGAAAACCTATATCCATGGTCTCTCATGTCGTAGACCACATCTGAGAGGAGCCACGATAACCTGCATCCACTCTGGTGGCATAGAAGAAGGCCACCCACCACCCCTACCAAAACTTGGGTCAATCGAGATGCCCTAGGCATCTGCCTCAAAGCCTCGATGTTCACTCCGCCCTTCTCCAGGGTGAAGCTTGGGTCATTACATAATCTCATCATGGCGTGGCCCTGATTGGCCGAAGGAGTCATGAACCGCCCATGTATGGGGATCCTCAAGATCCTCCATACATCTTCTAGAGTGGGAGTCATCTCCCCTGTCGGTATCCAAAAGCAGGATGACTCCGGATACCATCTCTCTGCTAGGGCTGTCAGTAGCCCCATGTCTATAGGAATTTGTGGCATCTCTACCACATGTTGTAGTCTGACCTCTACTAGTCTATCTCGCTTGGCCTGATCGAGCATGGCTAAGTCATCCCTGAGACCCTCGTATTTCTACTCTCAAATATTTAGCAATCCCCTCTGCAAAATAAACAATAAAACAACAAAAATCATTAATACATAATCATTAAAATCAATTTCATCTCATAAAAAAATGATATCGCCCATTATTGGACGATATCGTACCAAATTTAGTTAAATCGTCCTTAATAGGATGAAATTGTCTCCGATTCTTCAATTTTGGGATCGCCCCTTATTGGACAGGATCACCCCTATTTCTTCGATTTTGTCCTCAGACGAAATCGATGATATAGGGACGATTTTGGAAAAATTGGGACGATTTCATCCCGACGTCGTTGACGGCCTAAAAATGGCCGCGATGCCCAAAAACAATTAAAATTCAAGTAAAAAATTAAACAAATCAAGCTAAAAATATAGTACACTAGGTTTAGATCCTTACCCGCAACCCGCATCGGACCTCTGTCGATCTGTGTGTCGTTTCCACCATTTCGCCTGCAGAGCTCTGAAACAACAAAAGTGAACAGTAAAAATGAATTAGGGTTTTACCCTATTTTTCTTATTTTTATTTAAAAACAACATTTTTTTAATTTTTGCTTTTTCGCGCTTTTACCTCAAACGTTTGATTTGGGTAAAAACTCGGAGGGGGCACCATAGCAAACAGTTGTACGATTCGACCTAGAATCATCGTCTAAAAAATGGAATAAATTTTTGCTTTCTCGTAAAGCATGAAGAACTCGTCTTTAACGCATTTTCTTCAAAAAATATGCTAAATAGGGGGCAAAATGTAGCACCCTAAAATTGGCACAATTAAACCATCAATAAAAGATAAAAAATTTGAATTTTAACCCCGAAACCACCCATTAACCGCTCACCTCATTTTTCACGCCATTTTTAGAAGTTGTTTTGATCGTTGGACGATATCGTCGCCGATCTGACGATATCGTCCCAAATCGGACGAATTCATCTAGAAAAGAACATCCAGACGATTTCATCCCAAAACCAAATTTTCATAATTAGCTTCTATTTCAACAACCTCTCCAACTCGGGCAGAAGTGTGTCTGCGCGGTTGGAGATTCCTACGTTGGAGATCTCCCAGATTGGGATGATCCCCAACCTCCTAACCTCCCCCTAATCCTATATAAACTTGGGATTTTCCTAGTTTATCCCCCTGGCTGATCATTTCCCTGCAACTTTAGTTTTTGTTGTGTTAGAACATCCTATCCCCCATCATTTGCACTTGTGTTTTCAAGTTTTATTGTAGGATCTCATCGTGTTTCAACCAGAGGAAGCTTGGATCGTCGTAGGTGATTCAACCACAATTTTGGATGATCCTGTCGAGATCGGTGATGATCTCGTACGATTGCAGATGATTTTGACTGTAGTTCAGATTGGGGGCAATCAGAGCCTTGAGTTTGCATTCTCTATCTCTTTTTCTTATTTAATTGTGCATTAGATTAATTCACTTCTGTTCTGCATCTTGGAGTTCACCTCATTTAGCATATTTGCATGATAAAATTTAAAATAAATTATTAAAACATTGCATCCCATTTGATTAGATATCTGGATTTATCATTTAAGCATTTATACTCTTATTTCTATCATTTTGTATCATTCTTGCAATTGTATTTTTGGTTTTTGGTGTCTGTTTTCATGATTGCAGGTTTCTGATGAATTTGTTAGGTCACTGATGATCTTGGCTGATCTCAGACGATCTCCTGTGATCTGGATGATTCTGTACAATTACAGACGATCCTGTCATATCCGGGATGATCTGGACTCCTACAAGCTTCAAAATATTCATCAGACATCAGAAATCAGGTGCACTCTTCTCCATTTTAGATATTTTCTATATTTAGGATTCATTTATGTTTGTTGTCTTCATATAAACTAGAAATTTCATATAGAATAGCTTAGATTCATTTTGGCCAACCTAGGAATCTGAATGATTGAACATAAAATGAACACATCAAACCCATTCTCAACCTAGGCATGGAAACTACCACTCAAATTTTCCTGGTGAACCCCACCATCCGTCGAAAATTCACCCTTATACCCCTCCCCCAAGAGGCGCGACCTTCAAAGGGCCTCTCCGTCCGAGGTATTGTCCCATCCTTCTCGCATCCCCCTTCCGGGCATGGATCCTTTAGCCTGAAGGTAAGGGTGCAAAAAATTTGGGCGATACACTTCCAAAATCAAGTTATGATGCTCAACCATTTCTTCAACATCTTCTAATTCATCAACATGTTTCTCATCAAATAACCCTTTACCTTCCTTAGATGGTTCAATGATTCGAAAAGTGGGCTACTTTTTGTATCCAAGTTTGCAAGATCAATATCTACATTTGTAACCCTTGATTCAATTTCATCACAATTTGGAGGGTGAGGAATTTCTTGATCATCAGTTTCAAGAATCTCGTCCAAAGTATCTTCCAAGAACAAGTGGTGAAATTCTATCATGTATTCAAATTCATTTATAGAGTCTCTTCAAATTTCACTTTCAACCACTTAATTCAATTCGATGGTAGGTTCTATCCTATCACATATCTCCAAACTAGTTAGATTTAGGACACTATTATCTGAATAATCATGCACTTCTATAAATAATTCCATATTTACACAATCATCATTGGTGGATGTTGGCATGACAACTTGCACCTCCTCTCAGGAAATATCTAAGGTGGTTATAAAGTTTGGACATTCAAATTCATCCCCTTGATCATTCACCTTAGGTATCATTGGAGTGGAGGGTGCTATCTTAGATGGTTGGTGTAGGTTGGCATCAATAACTTTAGAAGAACAATCTCTTATGGGAACATGTTGTGTCTCCACTTGCCATTGTTCTACTATCTCACATATTGTAGCTAAAGATGGGTCATCAAGATTTTCCCTCAACAATGTAGCAAGTACAAGAGGTATGGCTCCCATGTATACTTGAATAGCTTCCTCTTCTATTATGTCATGATATTCCCATGCTTGAGTGTACAACTCATAGAACCTATCATTAAATTGACTCATGGATTCATTAGGCTCTTTGCAAATAAAGTCAAACTAATTTTTTAGGTCAGCGTGTTTTCCAAAATGGTCAAAAAATGTTGCTTCTAGTTGAGCCCAAGTAACCTTAACCTCAAAAGGTAATTAGGCATACCAACCCATTGCTTTTTACTCTAATATGTAAGAGAATGACCTACAAGCAACATCCTCATGGTAAATTCGCCATTGAAATAATATGCTCTTGTAGATATGCAATTTCTGTATGTATCCTAAAGTCTTATTTTGACTAAAATGTCGTAGAAACTCCAATACAGTTTTAGGAATTTGATGGGGTACTCCAGGTATTTTTAAAATACCATAATAGTCCCCTAACGAGGATACCATTGTTGCTTTTAGAGACACCATTTCTGCTCTTAGTTCATCCATTGTCGCCATTAGTGAAACTCAAAGAATAACTTCAGAACCAAATTTGTTAGTCAAATAAAAATATCTTGCAAATAAGCATAAAATGACTAACAATTTTCAAATGAGTAAACCACAAAGATCATCATGTTAGTATCATCCAAAATATATGCATCAATTAAATCATGACATGAAAGAACATTCTCAAATTTGCCAAAAGGTTAGTATTAACACATCATCAAATAGAGAATGTTAGAATCAATGAAAGTGATCAAAAAATTTTCATTAGACAAGACCAATGTCTTTGGATAAATATTTCAAGTAACATGAACAATTTAGAATCTAAATAACAATAGAATAAATTAACCCAAACCCTCTTAGCTCCCAAAGTGTTGAGTGCTAAAATATTACCAAAGATGCTAATCAAATGAACTTGAAATATTTAGCAATTAAAACTCTCAAAGTTACACCAAATCACATCATTCATGTATGAACAATCCAAAAGCGTTAGATCAATGAAAAGCAATGCATGAATTGCTTAGCATAAATAAAATAAACCAATTCATGCCCTCCTTTTAGCACCAAAAAATATTGAGTGGTAATTTTACCCAATTATGAAATTACACTCTCCCTTAGGGTTTGGATCCCGAAACCCTCTCTTGCAAAGAAGTTAGACAAAACAACTTTCCAAGGTCTCCGCTATATTAGCATTTGTATATGTGTATTAGTAATCTCAATAATAATAATAATAAAATGCTAGGAACACCTTAGTGATTGCAAGTAATTGTAAACAAGGGGCATTTGTTGGTTTATTTTACCATGCTACTTTAATGATTGTTCATGAAACCAAAATAAAAATAAATGTGAATTGGCCCTCATATGACCATAATGTAGTACCTTAATTCATTTTATCTTGAGGATTTTAAGGTAGATTTTATCTTCCCTTATTACGTGGATTTTAATCAAGCTTTACCTTGCATTAAATCCTACTTTAACTCTGAAAGTGAAGATGAAAATATTTCTATGAATGTAAATCCAAAATGATAAATAGGCTCATGAAATATAGCTTCTTATCATGAAGATAAAGACAACTTTTGATATGAATAATAAATTATTCCTCTTTGGTGAAATTAATTTTCACAAAGAGACAATAATTTATAGCCTTAAAATAAGGGCTTTAAAATGTCATTTAATTATCCCTCTTTTATGAAATAATTTTCATAAAGAAAAATAATTTAATGCTTTAAAATAACAGCCTTTTAATATAACATGTAAAATTACCCCCTTCAATGAAATCAAAATTTTCATGAAGAAAGGTGCATTTATTGCTCCAAATATGGTAACTTGTGAAATGCCATAAACATAACCCCTTCAATGAAATTGAAGTTTTCATGAAGGAAATGTCATCATAGGCTTATGAATGAACATGCAGAATTTAGAAATCTGATTTACCTCCAAAACTAGAAAAAAATGAATTTCCGAAATTATAAAACCCTTGAAAAATAGAAGTTTTGAAAAATTAATATAAAATCGAAATGACATCGGAAGAGCGCGAATCTATTGTATATTGAAGATTGATGATCATTATAGGTAGCAATGCAATTATTTTTAAATTTTAATTTTTTTTAAATATTTATTTTAATGCCTGAAAATTAAAAAAAAATGAAAATAAAAGTTTGAAAACTGAAAAATAAAAATCTGAAGTAAATTAAATGCTGAAAACGCATAAATACAAAGCTCCATTAGTTTGATAGCACCCCGTCCTGCAAAATCGAATATGTGAGAAATTCATACATGCAACCTAGTTTATTCGACCTACGTTTGCACAACCGAAATAAACTAAGTGCTAACTCCTAGGGTTCAAAAATAAATTTTAGATTTAGAAATTCACATGAAGTAACAAAAAAGTTGCATAAACTTCATCTATAAATCTAGAATCTGAAAGGGGAAAGGTGACCAATTAGATTCGAGCATGCAGAAAAAATCTCATTCTTTCTTGCTAACAAGGCCTAAAATTTATGAAAGAAAATCCTTGCATTAAAAATGTGTTTCCATTTTTACATTTCAAATCTGGCAGCATTTGGCCTTCAAAAGGTCCAGCCCTTGTGCAAGCATTTTTATGGATTTTTTAAAATTTTCTTCCTTGCCTTTCGCTTATGATTCCAAAAACTCTTTGTTTCCTTCGAAACTCTTCATTTGGTCTTTGTTGCCTTTTGGTTCGTCTTATCTGTCCATGCTTTTGGTATTCGAAATATTTGATTTTCTTTTCCCCATATTCTATTTACGCATCCATTTTCTTTGCCCAGACTCACTGCGTTTCCATTGTAACTCCTATTTTAATCTGCATAATAAATCTACTTTATAATTTATTTTGGTAGTACATCATTATCCATCCGTTTGTGGCTTTCTTACATCCCCATCCACGTGGGGTGACAAGCCTTCCTCGTGGGGCACCCCTTGAACCTCTACTTTAATTTTAATAATAGTTTACCTTCACTTTAATTTGGCTATGCCATGTTTGGAAAACTTTGACAACACGAACTATTTACCCCCACCTCCCGTTTCAATTATAAGGCAAAAGATAACGTATTCATCCTTGACATCTCAAAATTTCCACATCTCATTAATGGGATCCAGTCATCACTCATCGAGTGGTCTATGTTGAGTTGCCTTGCTGTCAAATGCTATGCTAGTGCTGTGTACTCACCCTGATGTTTTCTATATAATATTTCTGCCCAGGTCGACTTCCCTTTATCTATTACGAATGACATCTTCGAATTCTCCACATCACCTGCAAGCATGACTGAAGTTGTTCTTTTCTCACAGCCTATGATGCGCGAGGTGCATCTCTACATTTTTCTAGTAAAAATTGCCCAACGCCATTTTTTGGTGATGTGCCACGAGCCCTGCCATCCTCTGCTATTGTATGACATATTTGTTGTTCTTCGATGGAGCCCCAATGCTCCCTGCATTATTGTACTTTCACATACCATGTAATAAAATATTCCTTACTAAAAACCCATGTTTTTATTCCACGTCTCGCATTTTGGATACGTCTCTAAACTCTGCATCGTAGCTACACTGCCATCTTCATCATATCATGACCATTCAAAATATTCTATTCCTGATCAACATTGTCTGGCGACACACCCCACTCGAATATGCTAAATCACACCCAAGTTCGACCCACTGTTGAGTCCACGTTTTATCTTGCGCTGGCATTCTGTCACTCTATGTCAAGTTTTATGTTGTATGGTCTTACTGTGCTTTATGTGAAATGGTCTACCATTTTCAAATGAAATAGATGATCTGCCATGTCTGCCCTATTAATCCTTACATCCAGCACTGTTTTAACCATTTACCCTATCTATCGGTGCGATAATCCATAAAACTACAGCTAATGTTGCACTTTATCATTGATTTCTCCAAATTTCACTATCGATGGCTGCATCTAAAATCTCTGCCATGAGATGTCTAGCTCTTGTAGTATATCCAGCTTTCTCTACTACACATACTCCTTTCCGATCGTTGATGTACAATCTATGTTATTTAGACCAAGCTTTATCAAACTATGAATATCCACTACGTAATGTCAATGGCTTTGAAATTTACACATGCTCAACTCCCCTTGATTGGCCGCTACGATCAATAGACATCCCCAACCTACTCATTCATCGAGCTGGGCATCATAGATACCCATATCATCATTGTCGACCAAACCCCACGATATACCTCCAACCTATTGTTTTCATCATGTTCACTAGTATTGTGACGCTGAAATCACCTGATAAACCATCGATTATCTTCAATTGTCGTGTATCCAAAATATTGTGTGCCCATTTGTTACTAATCATCACTCGACGATCCTTTCTCCAGCCATAGGTCTCGATAGTGCTCCGATGAACACCTCTACAGAATTTCCACAACGGTAAATCTCGGTGAACATCATCACAACCATGGTAAACTTTATCTAGTACTTTTTGACATCCCCACTGCTCATAATACAAGTCTTGAACATTCGCTAGCCCTGCACTGCATCATCAAAATTTTGATGTTGTGAGGATATAATGTCTGGTCTGAGTCGTCGTGGAGGCCCTACGAATGGCTTCATCGCATTACATGCTCTCGACATCCTATTATGTGTGGACCAATACTTGTCTGAATCAAACCATTAAAATATGACCACTTTTGTGTCCTTATGCACTTTTTATGTTTCGTAAATTCCTGCATACGCTAAATTTGAGAGCTCAGTTGAACTTGAGTTTCTCTCAGCTTCCTCGTCGTGTAGTTTGAAAGAGTCCTTGGCAATGGATAACAACATTGGCTCCTCTATGGTTGTTTATCACCTCTTGAACAACGTTGTCATTTACAACATTAGTCCTCCCTAGAAATATTCCCTGGTTCATTACTTTATCATTCGCTGTAGCACCCATTGTCTCACCAAAATAAACTTCATTATTTCACCAAAATACCATACTGCAGTTGTCATTTTCTAGGTCTATCATCATCGGGGATAAACCCGACTTATTTAGCTCTTCACTGGGTTACAAGCAGAGGTCAGTCAAAAACTAACCTTCAGCTAAAACCTCTAATGACCCGATCAAAGCCTCATTCTCAAACTGCTCACACATTGTCCATGAGGGTATCCGACGTACACATACTGAGCGATTTCGATCAAAATATCGTCTATGGGTGATTTGATGCCAGATTTGTGTATACATCAAGCCAATGCACATATTGCTACTGTCGTCCACCTTGATTCCATGTACTCTCTACTTGGTAGTACATGTCAGGCCTGCGATCATCCATATTTATTCAAATCATCATCGGTGATTAACTTTCTGCCCACATCTCTGAGATGGTGCCTTGACGGGTAAAGCCCATACAATGCCCTAGTTTATCTATTGATATGGCACCCAAATGTCATGTGGACAAAACCTCTATACCACCATAGTGGTCCACCTTCATCGTGGATATCGAATCCACCTCCATATCTAACTCCTCGCCACGTGGGTCTTGATAGCTCACCACATTTGTGTGGGCCCACATCACGTGA
The DNA here is from genome assembly GCA_028583015.1 of Wollemia nobilis. Lineage (NCBI taxonomy): Eukaryota > Viridiplantae > Streptophyta > Pinopsida > Araucariales > Araucariaceae > Wollemia > Wollemia nobilis. The sequence continues at coordinate 3,262,538 of JAQPPZ010002415.1, read as the reverse complement.
CATCATCATCCACACTCGACTCCACTACAGTTTGAGTTGTCTTGTTGAGTTGGTGCCAAGTAACTTGCATCGTTTTGCGATTTATCCAGCTTTGAATTTTGACATGGATCTATCTCTCCCACATACAATGTTGCACATCGTCGAACAACACTACCTCTGCCAACCCTTTTCTATCACCGCGAAACCACCGTTACCTGAAACAAAATCACCAAATTTGTAACTTTTTTTTTTCATTTTCATTTTTTTTGTTATACATATATATCATAGAATATATATGTAAATGCTTTTTTATTTTTATTTATATTTTATTTGTTTTATTCATTCATTATTATATATAATATAATAATAATAATGATAATTTTATTTATTTTATTATTGTTTTTATAAATGATTTCTTAATTTTTATATATATATATATATATATATATATATATATATATATTATTTAATTAATGTATATATATACATATATATTAATCAAGCTTTTTTATTTTTTATTTTTATTATTTTTTATAACTTTTTATTTAGTAATATGAAAGTAATACAAGTGACACCTTTTATTTAAAATTCATTTAATTAATTCAAATATTTGAATCTAGATGAACCAAATTCAAATGTTTGTTTTAATTAAATTTTAAACACCAGAAACAAACCACCCTAAAAATTAAACCAAAAATTACAACATAACACGGAAGAGCAACTACAAGACACTCAAGACAAACCAAAATATCAAAATGGGAAAACTAAAAGAAACCAACAAAAGTAGGGATATGAATAACCAAGGTGACCCCCTCCATAATCATCATCACGAAACCACGATTTGATAAAATCAATTTGAAGTTAAGGTTTGTGTGCAAGGATATCAATCAAGAAGCCCATATGAGATTAGTGAAGGACACCTATAAAGCGTCACTCAAACCAACACTTCAACCAAAACTAAATTAAAAAGGTGGGTCCCCAATTTTGGGGTATGTTGTGGAGCAACCACAACACATACATCACATCAACATCGTGCAATCATCCACATCCTTTCTTCATCCACATTTGGTTAATTGGCTTGTGGGTTTCATCCTTTACCCATTCACCAATTGAGGGGTTAAACAAAAAAATTTAAAATATCATCAAAATTTTCAAAAATTACATTCTTGTGCATCAAGAAAATTTGATTTCATTCATTCAATAAAGATAGGTGTCATTGGTTTTTGGACTGCATCGTGTTTCACACAATGCAGTACAAAAAGAGGTATTTGTAAACACCAAAATCTAGGCATCCAAAAAATCACATTTGTCACCCCAGATCAAATCCTACATAGAAAAATTTATACCTAAGTTTAGACTTAGGTATATAAAATCTTGCATATTATCCTATTTTCCAAATTTATTAAATCTAGAAAATCAGCCTAGGATACCCTGCCTACCCACTAGACATGTATCTTATCCACCTCACCAATATCCCTTGCCACATCTCACACACCCTTTTCCCCTTTGTCCCTTCACATGGGATAACCCTTAAACCTCATTCCACTTGTAGCCACATCACCCCAGTTAAGTGAGACACTTAGGGTGACTCACTTTAATTACCCCCTCCATTTGGAAACCCTAGATTACCACTTGGCAATCCTGGATTTCCACCTCCCATTTACATCCAAAACCCTAAGGGGCCTATAAAGGCACCTTCACCCCATAAAAAAAAGGAGGATAATTACATATACCATCAGGTTTCTAAATTTGCACTAGAGGTTCACATGTATCCCGAGGAAACCCAAGATCTAAAGTTCAAAGCCATATTTTGGAGCATTCTGTCACTCAATAAAAATCGCCTATCCGTGGTTACATAGTTGAAACCACCCTTTCATGGTTTCCCCACCACACTTGCATGTTTTACCAATTTACACCATGCATCCATTATTTCTTAGATAAAAAAAAACATGACCATTCATGATCAGTAAGTTTTGTTTCAGCAAGGTATTTTGTTTAACTTTCTCTATTTTCTACAAATTTTATTCGATGGTTTTTATTTCATGGTTTTCATCCTTGTATACAGGTGCTACTAAACCCTTTTTTTCCTTCTTATTGTGTGTGTAAGAAATAGGTATCTTGGAGAGCTACTAAAGCTAGAGTGGTCCCCACATTGGATATTAGAAGCCCACTCACCCCTCTAAAGTTGTAGCTGAGAATGAAGAACACGAAGTTTGTTGAAGACTTGGAATATCCCCCATTTTTTCAATCATTGAAGCATTATATCTCAGAGAGAAAGTAAGCATTGTAACATTACCCCCATTACATTTAGGGTAATTTAAAATTCAATGTGACATTATATCAAAATATCAATACAAAGAGCATTTTGGCAATCTTCTCTCTTTTCTATGTTCATCTTTATTTGTGTTCAATTATTTTTCTAAAGAAATGTTGTAGACACAAAAACCTAGGAATTTTCAAAACCACATTCACATTGCATATTCCAAATCTGCATAATAAAATATGTGTCTAAATTTTGACTTAGGTATATAATTCCTACACATTATCCATTCACATAGCACATTGTAATTTTACATAATAATAATGTGCCTAAGGTTTGACTTAGGCATATTAGTTCTAAACATTATCCTATTTTCTATATTTTAATAAATATGGAAAATCCCCTAGGATAACCTAGTCTCCCCATGTGACATGTGTCCTAGCCACCACTACCCCTCACCTTGCCACATCTCACACACATCACTCCACTTCCACCTACCCACTTGCCACATCTCACACCTCACTCCACACTTCACTCCACTTGCACCTACCCACATGCCACCACTCCACCTAAGTGAGACACTCTAAGTTCATAGGATAGGTGGCTGCCCAATCATTGCCACTTGGAAGCCCTGGCTTACCACCTATATTTTCCCTCCAAAATCCAAAATTACCTATAAAAGCAACACCATTCCATCAAGCAAAGGGAACAGAAAAAAATATTGTTCTGCTACCAAAATTATTGCAAGGAATCACAAACATTCACAAAGTTCATGCCATCGAGGTCCTAGATCTAAGTTTCAAGATTTCTTCCATATCTGCACAACCACACATCCATGGTTACACAGTCCCAACCACTCTCCTACGGTTTCTCAACCACCCTCCCATAGTTACACAGTCACAATCACAAGCCCATGATTACGTATAAACTACCAAACTTGTTTTGGACATATCTCACTCATCCCAACTTGGATTGATTTAAAATTTTGAGGGTAGGTTCCTAACATCCCCAAGGACATCATAAATTTTCAAGCAATTTGGACCAGTAGAGATTAGTAAGTTTATAACTTGTTAGCAAGGAATTCTGGTTTTAATTTCTATGTTTTCTACAAGCATTCATTCAAGGGTTTTCATTTGCATTGGTTTTCAATCATTTATATAGGTTCTACTAACCCTTTTTTTGTTTCCATGTATGCAAGAGATAGGTATTTGAGCAACTACTAAAGTTGGAGTGGCCCATCACAAGATACGCAAGCCCACTCACCACTTGGTTGTAGCAGAGAAGACCAAAGACACCATCATCATTTGTATTTGACAAATAGGGGCATTTTCCCCTTTATTTGCCCATTGTAATCTGAGAGCAAGCATAGTTTAATCATTCTCTTTCAAATTCGAGGAAAATTCATTGTAAACAGAGATCAAGGCTCCATTCAAATTTAATATAAATATCATTTTTCTTGCACATTGCTTGTTCCTTTGTTTTATTATCTGGTGTTGTCTTATTTTCTTACACATTTTAATTAAAATTGTAAGCATTTACATCCATCATAGACATTGCATTTGGAATAAAATTGTATTCATACATTGACCATAGTTTATGCTTTCAAATTTAAATTTTTATTGGTTTTTGATGTATTCATTCACTATTTTTGTATGTTGTTTGCATTTGAAATTACAAAAGCATAAAATAGCTACATAGTATAGTTGAAAGATCTCATTTTTACTTTTCTAATTTGGAACAAGGTCACAATATTTAAGTATACTCCTATTGTTGGAATCACTTGATGATTTAGGAAAGAAGAACTGGATGAACCCTCCACTATTGGAATCACTTGATGATTCAGGGTGGGTCTTAAGTGGTGTAACCCTAAGTTCTTTTGAGGAGCTTAGTGTTGATGTTCTTGGATTCTTGCTTAGATGAGTTAAATAGGCATTTTTTTAACATTGATTGAACACAATAGATAACACAAATATTAAAATGAATCACAAACCTTGAATGTTTCACAATAAACAACAGTGAGTTGGATTTTATCACCAACCATTATTTGAGATTTAGTGATCGTGGGCTTCATCTCCATCGATCAATATCTTCCCTTAGCAACCATAGTAAACCATGATAAAACTTTCTATATTTCATCACCAATAAGAATCTCATTTGCCATCCAACCTTAGATTTCACCTTGTATAGTAGTTTAGTTTAGCACATTTACAACACAAAACCTACAAAAAAATTTATAAAAATTAAAAATTAAAAAAATCTATTGCAAAGCATAGGGTTAAATTGCTTGTTTGATTTTGTGTGTACTTAATTTGCATTTTTTTCCTACACATTCCTCCCACTTCACCACTTTCATCTAACTCATTAGCTTATGGTTTCAACCCAAATCCAAGCAAATATTTTGAGTCAAGCCCTTGCTAGAAAAATCATTTCATCCATGGAGTGTTCCACTTATTCACCTACCACTTCTATGGTTAACCCTATTAGTGTGATAAAAATAATTTGTTTTGATTTGTCTATAGGACCATCACATATTATGTATACCTCAAACATTCATGTGTTGCACAGAGCCACCAACATTCCCATTTCAAAAATTGAGTCATTATATCCAATAGATCATAATATCACCCACATAGATACGGGTAAAGTTATATCTTTTGTTAGATCTGTCAACCCTATTCTAGAATAAATCAGCAGTACACCTAGGCATGATCCTTATTTTCAGTAGGAACTTACCCATTCACAACCTTCTAGTTTCACCCAGGTGTATACTAACCCTATTTTTAAGGTGTCATCTGCACCTTCCAAAAATTAGTCAATTCAAAAATAGTCATGTGGTCAAAGCACTTCCATTCCATCTTCATATACCACTACCTATGGAAATCCATTGTATGAAGCACATGTCAATGTTGCTTCACAAATGCTATCTTCCATTGTATCCACTACCCCACATTTAGTTGCAATTCCTATTGCAACTTATCCTCCACCCACTTCATCTATTCCAACCACATCCACACCATATGCTTCAGATATGGCCATACAATATGCATGGAAACACCTTAATAAATTTCTTAAGGAGCGATAAAATGCTCAATATTATCCCCAAAAATAAGTACAAGTGGTAAATCTTAAGCCTCAACCCACTTCCACTTAGCCTACATTATTTTTATCAAATCCATCATGGATATGACAACCTTCTATGGTTTCCATTACCACACCTTCATAAATTCACACCCATTCTATTCCAATGATTCAACCCATTCATAGTCCTCAAACATCATCTCCATTTCATAATTTGCAATCATTCAATCATCAACATCATCAAATTCAATACAGTCCATCAAATCATCAAAATCTCATCACACCTCAACCTTTTACCACTCCATCTCCACAAAATCATCAAGTGATTCAATGCTTCCACATACCTTGGGAAGACCCTAGAATTCAAGCAATGAAACAATAGATTGATAGCTTTATGCAACATAATCCTTATATGATGAACTATAAGACAACTTTGAGATAGCTTATCAATCAACCAATTCACTTTTTGGTACCATCACCACCATATCTGGAAGATTTTACAGTACCAAAATTTTATAAATTCAAAGGGAATGAGGACCCTAGAGAGCATGTGAGCACATGTAGAGTTTCACGAAGCATTGATTCATTCCGATTGATATCAATTATAAAGATTACAATGTGGTTACAATAAGTTGGTTTATGAAACCAACTTGGTGGTTATTAAACCAACCTAGAGAGCGCCTACGTGCGCTACCCTTTTGCTTCAATAATGTAAGACATATATGCTAACATCCCCCCTTATTACATTATTGGCAAATTCCAATAGTATCTCAAAACTTTTCATATTTGATACGTCCAAGTGCTTTGGTAAAGATATCTGCAACTTGCGCATCAGTAGGAATGTATTGAAGTTGTATATGGTGCTTTGGAACTTCATCTCGAATGAAATGACATCTGGTATCAACATGTTTGGTACGTTCATGAAAAATTGGATTTTTGACAAGATTCAAAACACCTTGATTGTCGCAAAACAAATGAAGAGGAAGATTCTTTGGAAGACCCATGTTTGTAAGAATGCGACTTAACCACATTATCTCGTAGACTGCTTCACTGGCTGCATGATATTCTGCCTCTGTAGAAGATAAAGCAACCACATGCTGCTTCTTACTGTGCCATGAGACAGGTCCAGATCCTAGATGAAAAACATATCCAGAAGTGGATTTACGATCATCAATGGATCCAAGCATAATCCGAGTCCGTGTATCCTAGTAAGAAAAACTTATTATTCTTTTTGTATTCCAGACCATAATTTGTACTACCATGAACATAATGAAGAACTCTTTTTGCTGCTTTCCAGTGACTCATCTTAGGCTCTTGCATGAACCTTGAAAGATAGCCCACAACAAAACTGAGATCTGGCCTGGTATTTGTCAGATATAGGAGACTCCCAATCAATTGGCGATAGAGAGTACCATCTACCTGAGGTGATTCATCATATCATGATAACTTAAGTCCTTGCTCCATTGGAGTTGCTTTTGACTTACAGTTAGTCATCCGATATTTTTCTACTAAAGTCTTGGCATATTTCTTTTGTGTTACTCTAATATGAAATCTTTTCTGAGTAACTTCTAAACCAAGACAATAGTGCAGAAGTCCTAGATCTGTCATTTCAAAGGATTGCTTCAAATCATTTTTCACTAAGTCAATCATTCTTTTCGAGCTTCCTGTTATGATCAGATCATCTACATAAAGTACAAGAATCACTATATCAGAACCATTTTTCTTAATATAGAGATTTGCATCTGAAGGACTTCTTTTGAATCCATGTTGCACAAGGTGACTGTCTATCTTGATATACCAAGCTCGAGGAGCTTGTTTGAGCCCATACAAGGATTTGATCAACTTGCATACTTTTTGTTCTTGCCCCTCGACCATGAATCCTTCTGGTTGAGTCATGTATACTTCTTCCTGTAAGTCACCATTCAAGAAAGCACTTTTAACATCCATCTGATGCAACTTCCACCCAAACTGAGCTCCCATGGCACAAAGTACTCGAATGGTAGTCATTTTTGCAGTAGGGGCAAAAGTCTCTTCATAGTCTATGCCTTCTTTCTGAGCATAACCCTTCGCAACAAGTCAGGCTTTATGCTTATCAATAGATCCATCTGCCTTATACTTCACTTTGAACACCCATTTGCAGCCTATGGGTTTCTTTCCTGTTGGCAGATCGACTAACTTCCAAGTATTATTTTTTATGAGAGACTTATGTTCTACATCCATGGCCTCTTTCCACTGTGGTTTATCAAGTGCATATTGAACCGTTGTGGGTTCATTTGCATTCAATGTAGACATATAAACCTTTTCTTCATCCTCATCTTCTTCTCTATCATTTTCTGTACCCACTGACAAATCATCAAAGTGTTGACAAAGTTCGTCAACCTCTGAAGTAGATTCCTCTGCTCTCATTTGCTGAGTCATACTATGAGTACATGGCCTATCTAGAGATAGATCTGGAAGGGAATTCAACTTAGCATCTCTCAAAGTGCTAGTATACCATTTTGGGACTTTCTGTTGTTGTTGTGGAAGTTGAACCTCCTTCTTAGGTTCTTCTTCATCTAGGTATACAGTTGTAGATGTGTCTTTTGATGTGAAAGCTTCATCAAATACAACATCTCTACTTACGTGTGTCTTCTTGGTCTTAGGATCAATCAATCGATAACCTTTTGAATACTCATCATAGCCAAGAAAGATACACTACAGGGTTTTCTCATCCAACTTCCTCCTTTTCTGTTTTGGAATGTGCATGAATGCTTTACATCCAAACACCCTTAAATGAGAAATGGAGGGTTTCTTACCACTCCAAGCTCCTTGTGGTGTTTTCCCTTGTAGAGCTCTAGTGGGTGCTCTATTTAGGAGGTATGATGTTGTGTTTACTGCTTCTGCCCAATATTGATCCTCAAGATGTGCTCCCTTTAGCATACATCGAACCATTTCCATAATGGAACGATTTCTCCTTTCTGCAACTCCATTCTGCTGAGGTGTATAGGTTGTAGTCAGTTGTCTTTTGATCCCATGTTTCTTAAGAAAATCTGAAAACTCTTCAGAGGTGTATTCCCCCCTCGATCTGAGCGGAGGGTTTTTATGAAACATCCCGACTCCTTCTCGACAAGTTTCTTGAATTGTTGAAAGTAGAGAAATGCTTCTGATTTCAACTGAAGAAAGAAAACCCACATCTTCCATGAGTAATCATCAACAAATAGTTGAAAATACTTCTTTCCACCATAGTTGGTTGGCATAGGACCACACAGATCGGTATGTACCAGCTCTAAAGGGTTTGTAGCTCGAGAGGAGCTAGTTTCAAAAGGTACTCTATGTTGCTTCCCTGCTAAGCAATCCGAGCACATTGGTAAGATAGATGAGAGTGGAGGAAGACCTTTCACCATCCCATATCTGTGTAATTCAAGCAAATATCCTGAACTGAGGTGCCCATAACGTCTATGCCAGAGAGAGGTGGCCTCCTTTGTAGTTGCAGCTAGAGCAACATGAGGAGTTGAAAGAGCATCTAGAATGAACAAGCCATGTTTGTAGGATCCGGTTGCAACATGTTTACCACTGTGGGTGATAAAACATCTCTTCTTGCCTTTGAAAACTCGAAACATGACATCCATGTTTCTATCCAACATTTGTGTGATTGAGAGCAGATTATTGGCTAATCCTGGAACATAGAGAACCTTCTCAATTTGACAATTACCATCAGGAAGGGACACAGAAACATCCCCTTCTCCCTTTACTTGATAGACTTGATTGTCAGCAATTGTGACTGGCTTACCTTCTTTCTCCGCAAAAGTATCAAACCATGATTTGTCCCCAGTCATGTGTTTGCTAGCTCCTGAATCAATATACCATACAACATCTATCTGGGAAGACGAAGTATGGGTCATGAGCACCTTGTGTGCTCTTTCAGAGTCAAAATTTGAATCGGACCCAGGAGAATCTGAGTCTGAGTTGGAGTCAGCATAAGCAACATGGCCTTTAGGTTGCTTATGTTTCTTGTTGTATTTATGTTTGTCTTTGCCCTTCTTCTTAGGACCTTGATCATTTTGTTGCTTGTTTTTGAACCAACACCTGTTGGTGTCATGGTTATTCATATCACAAATCTTGCAATATTTTTTATCCTTCTGCTGATTTTGCTTCCCTTTTCCTTTGGAAGAAGGACCCCCTTTTTGAAACTGACCTTGTTTCTTACCACTTTGTTGTATGGAAAGGGCATTATCTGGCACGTCATCTTTCTGAACCTGATTTGCCTCCTCAATCTGAAGCAAATTTACCAACTCCACAAATGATACTTGTCTACCAGAAACATTGAGAGAAGTGATCAACATCTTGTAGGAATCTGGCAATGCTCTCAAGATGACAGATTTCAAGATATCATCATCCACTGGTTTTCCCATGGCATTCAATTTGGCTTTCAAGTCAGCCACTCTGCAAAGGAATATATCAACTGTTTCCCCAGAATTCATACTGAGAGTATGTAGTTGAGTTTGAAGGTTTAGAATAGTGGATTGATTCTTTCCTTCATATATTGTGATCAAGGCATCCCAAGCTACCTTACTAGTTTTTGCATCACAAATATGAGGTTGCACCTCATCTGTAGTAGCAAGCAAGATAAACACGAGACTCTTCTTGTCCTTCTTATCCCAAGCATCTTGATCTGTTCCTGTTGTCTGAGGGCGCTTTGCAGTGCCAATCACTACATCCCATAAATCTTCCAACTGAAGAATGGCTTTCATCTTTGTTTTCCATGGAACAAAGTTAGGACCTTTCAACAACTGTGAATCTGAGAGATACTTGTGAATTGTGGCCATTATGAAGGTTCCTTATATCACCAATTGGTCTCCCTTTCTTTATACCTACCAGATATTTATATCGTAACCATTCAATATATACCCGCCCTTACGTGAGGGAGACTATAGGTATATATGAACAGTATACTACTCAATATGTACCCGCCCTTACGTGAGGGAGACTATAAGTACATATGAGAAGCACAATATATTGAACATAGGCGATACTGAAAGGGCATCGTGTTGTTAATGACACCTACCATAGAAAGTTTTATTCCTCATGCGTGGGGCGTAACTTCCCCTAAACACTTTGGAAAAAAAACTTTCATCAGGATTTACGCCTAACAACAATCACGATGTGGGTATGAAATGGAAAAAAAATAGATCTGGTTTGCCTTATTTCTCCCCGACGATTAATAGAGAACAAGCTCAGACGTCATTGTTGCAGCTATATTAGGCGGCGAATACAGTAGTCCAAAGCACGACAACATTACCTGTAAGTGTGGACCAGAGGTATCTCAAATACCGAACGTTGTTGTGCAATAAATTGCACAAATAGGGTATAAATTTGGGGTCTTATTTTTATCTGTAATTTATGATTGTTAATGCAAGAAAATAGAATATTTAAATGCAAAACAAATCACAAATGCCCACAAATTTAAACGCCTATTACAAATCTAGCAGATTTTTTACTCTCAAATGTTTTGATTTCCCCCCTTTATCTGACAATTTTGCAAATGAATCATGTGAAGATTGTCCCCCTTTCGTTTTGCAAAATAGAGAAGGAAGAAAAAAAATTGTACCTTAACTCCAAAAAATTTTGATGGAAGCCTTTTAAGGTGTCAATTTTGGACAGCATAGGCATCAATTGCAGGAGAAGCATCAATTGAATAGCTTGGGGCATCAAAAGAACCCCACCCATCGTCAACAAATTTCCACCATCGTCAAAAAAATAGGGTGTCAAACAACACTACCACCCATCAATACATGCACAATGAATGGAACCCGTGACCTCGCGGTGATCAAGCACAACACAAACCACGTGAGCCAGAAGGCCCGACGAGAGTAAACAAGAACCAAACAAATCTTATACCTTCGGCAATGGAGAGAAGAAAGGAAATTTAAAAAAAAACCTTATACCTCCCCGTAGTGAATGGAACCCATGACCTCACGGCGGTCAAGCACAACACGAACCACGTGAGCCAGAGGGCCCGACGAGAACCTCTGTGAAAATAGTGGGTCTTATCACGTCGAGTGCAAAGGATTTTGTTTTAAAAAACAATAATCCCACATGGCCTATGCTGCCATTGTAGGATTGTTTAAAAATGACGAAGGCCATATGATGTTTCGGTTGCCTTTGGGCAACCACCCCACCCCTTTTGCCTCCATAGCCACCTTCCAGTATCCTCTGCTTGTTGTCTGCGTGTCCTCCTGCCTACGTGTCGCGTCCGTCAGTGGTTGGCTCTGTTTGTGTCCTGCGTGTCGCATCCGCCAGTGGTTGGCTCTGTTTGTGTCCTGCGTGTCGCGTCCATCAGTGGTTGGCTCTTGGCTCTATCTGCGTCCTGCGTCCTATGCATCAGTGGTTGGCTCGTGGCTCGTCTTCCTGTCTGCATCCGCCCAATGCTTGCCTGCGATCTTCCATGCTCTGGTACCATGTAGAGTTTCACGAAGCATTGATTCATTCCGATTGATATCAATTATAAAGATTACAATGTGGTTACAATAAGTTGGTTTATGAAACCAACTTGGTGGTTATTAAACCAACCTAGAGAGCGCCTACGTGCGCTACCCTTTTGCTTCAATAATGTAAGACATATATGCTAACACATTCATCCATTCATGTTTCAGAATTCAAAATCAAGATGCCCTAATGCTCAAAAATTTTCCTCAGATATTGGGGGAAGATGTCACAAAGTGGTGTAACCATCTACCTCATCATAGTATTTATACTTTTGAATAGTTGGTAGACTAATTTCTCGAAATATTTTCCCTCAATATTCGAAATAAAATTTCACTGGATGAAATATATAATCTGAAACAATATGATGATGAGTCAGTATATGACTTTGACAACCGTTGGAGGTTTGTTATCACAAAACTACCATTCTCGCTACCAATGGAAGAACTAACTTGACTGTTTATCAAGAGTTTCTTAAAACCCATCTCCTGGTTATTGCAATTACAACAATATAGATCATTTGAAGAAGCTCTTTCCTAGGCTAGCATAATTGAGGAGATCAAAATACAAGAAGTTGTGCTAAAGTCTAAAAAGAAATAATGGTAGAATAAGGGTCAATCCAAAGAAATATATTCTAGCCAATCCAATCCAAATAAGGCTATTCAAGCAAATCAATTAAATCAATTTGTCATGAGCTAGCCAGTAGTGTCTCAACAACAATAACCCATGCAATGACAATCATAACAAATTACATATCAAGTGGTTCCCCCAATATATCAAGTTCAAAATACAATGTCAACTATGGAAAATCATCAACATCGATAATATGTTCGATAAAATCACTAATACACCCCCTTAGCTGAGTCATATGCCTCCATATTTTGCAAGTTGTATGACACAAACTGACTTGTCTTGCCTGAGGTCAAACCAGATGATCCCACCACACATAGAAAAAAATATTAGGAGCATTTTTTTTACCCTTATCATTGACATAATGGGCATGATAGCAACAGTTGTTATCAATTTAAAGATATAGTGCAAGACTTAATTGACTTAGGGGCCATCAAGCTTGATAGTCCCTTAGCTCAACAAAACCAAAACCTTGGCATCTATCAAACACCACTTTCTCATAATGAGGAAGCACAATCAACAATAGGAGGTTCAAATACCAAGACACCTCCTAATAAAGTTAACCATGTTCAATAGTACCAATATTTTGTGGGTGTTATTCATGTAGTCACCAGAGGTCAACAGTGCATAAATAAAAAAAATGCACAATGATAGCCTATTTAATATTCCAGAGCACCACAGTAAAGTGTGTCTCTATAACCTACCAATTCATCATCTCCCATACATTTCTCTACCAATCCTTCCCAACCCATTCATATTCCAAGTCATCCATATCTACTCGTTCATCCTCCAAATCATCTATCAAGGCCAATCATCTCTATAGTAGCCGGCTAACCACTAGCCTTAAAATGTCTTCAGTAAAATTATATATTTATGATCTTATTCAACGATCTCCCCACATCGTAAGGCATTAATGGAAATTTAAAAATCCATTGAACTATAATATCAATATGCCAATGACTTCAAGAATTTTGAGGAAAATATCAGAACATGTTTTGAGCCCACCATTACATTCTACAATTTTAAAATTAAACCAATATTGTCATGATTGGTGGACCCTCCATTGTATATCATGGTTAAAATTGATAGGAAGCCATTAAAACAAGTTTTTATTGATACCAGTTCCTCTATCAACATCATCACCACATCTGCTCTCCATATCACATCACTAAGTCTACCTTCACCCTAAAATCATTTAATGATGCTCTTTGTTCCATAGTTGGCACTATAGTTTTACCCTTCGAAGTGGGGGTAAAAATGTTGCACACCATGTTTCACATGTTGGAAGGGTCCATGGCTTACAATGTACTCCTTGGATGTCCTTGGATTAGGGAAATGAGATGTGTCTCTTCTATACTTCATCAATGCTTGAAATATGTACATGAGGTAGAAATTCATTGCATACTAGAGGACATCGAGTTGTTTAAGTATTACAATTTCATTTCAAATCTGTACAAATCCAATGCTTCCATAAACCCATATTTTTATCACATCATCAACATCATCCACCATACCGTCCACTTCTTCATCTAAAGTTCCTATTCCTGAGGAACTCCCCATCACTACCACACATCAAGCTTCCACCTTCGTTCCCTCATCTTGATCATCATTGACTACATGTACATGTGGTCAAACTCAATCCACATAAACCCCATCATAATCATCAATATCCTCCATCATAATTCCTTCCACATCATCACCCATTCAACAAATATCTTAACCAAATCCACTTCCATCCACATCAGTTGATGTATCACTATACGACCAAAAAGGCATGCACCCAATATTATAATTGCATAAACTGAAATAACATGGATATTCACACACAAATTGACAAAGAAAAAAGCAATTAAGTAAAATGCATATTTATTTCTCTTTGAATCAATTCATGTTTTACAAATGAATCCCTCTTAGGGATACCCTTTTGATACACAATTACAATGTTACAATCCCCTCAAGGATAAATACACTTTTCAAGCCTTTAAGATGATACCAACTGCTCTAGGGTGGAGTTGACCCTCTTCGTGTTGAGAAAGGAATTGAATATCCTTCAATATTTGTTCCCTGCGATCAAGAAACAACAATAACACGTCAAAAGCAAAGGTAACCTCTCTTGATGAGGTCTTTTAAGGAAGTTTCACAAAAGGATGCCATGACAAGCATATAATCAAGAAAATGAGTAAAGCATGGTAAACCTATGTTAATCATGAAATGTGATCATTAAGCATATTCAAGAAAACATGTATTATCTATCTACTGGATTAGTTAACAAATAGGAAGCAAAGGTGCATGAAACAACCTATAATTACACCAATTATCAAATTGACAACATGAAAGCAAACCTACTTCAAATGCCTAATCCGACTAGTCATATATCTCTAAAACACTAATTGAACCTATATTAAGCCTAACATGATCTAACTAATTAATTTTCAAGAAAGGAAACAAGCAAATCTATGGCCATTTGCTCACCGTGGGTCTGAGATGTGGTCAACACTGTAGACCATGCCTGACAGCTATGGCGAGGCTCTGAATAGATTTTCCCTAAGAATTAGGGCTTCCTCTATGATCTGCCTTGCCAAATTCATGGTCAATGGTCACCTCTGTGTCCTCTGATAGGTTTGGTGGTTGAATTCCACAATTGGGCATCCATTTACCTAAATTCATGTTTCTTAGTGTTCTAGATCCTTAGGGCATCCATGGCACAAGTTGACATGATGCTTGATGAATTAGCAAATGAATTGGCAACAAATCTCTCTCAATACACTCAAGTGAGTATACAATTTGATAGGGCTTCACTGCTTTTATCTCAATGCTCTCTCTCTTATTTTTACCTAATTTTATGGGGTACTTATAGGATTACCCAAGGGCTAGGGGTGGCTTCCTCATGAAGCCAAGATCAAGATTGGGCAGTTGAGTCTATTGGATGGAAGGTTCTGGACCTTCCCTCGCTCAAACTGCTCCAATATACAACCAATTGATCATTGAAACCAACTTTTGGGGTTGGATTAAGGCAAACTAAACTTCAGTCCTATCCATGGGTGTCATCCACAGCCAGCACTGCTAACCACAAGTGTCAGCCGTGATCCCCAATTGACAGATTAGGGGCCACAACTGTCAGTCGTGGCTAGTACTAACTAGGCACAAATGCCCAATTGAGTGGTAAAAAGAAATGTTATACCTTGTATATGTCCAAAGGTCTTCCATATGGTCTTCTAGCATATCCTATATGAGTAGTCGCCATCAACATGACACGCTTTAGGTGTCTACAGATGCCCCTTTTGAGATGTGTTGTGATATTTAACAACACTGAGAAAAAATATACCTCCTAAAATGGTGTCGTAGGTTGAATGATGATCATTGATCTAATCAATATTAGATGCCCCAGGTCCAAAAAAAGGATGTGCATCCTAGAATAATTGCTTCTAACTAGGTGAAAGGCTTAAATTTGCAAGAGTTTGCACTCATCATTAGACATTCGGGTAGCTTTTGTGCTACAATAGGAGTTAGGCCTATATAACCGAAAGGATGAGAGTTACAAACTAACTATTATATTTTCTATTTTCCCCAAGCATAGGGGTAAGCTTATGATATCTGTTGACAATGATTCATAAGGACGAATGCAATTTTGACAAGATCAAGGGATCTATGATTTTAGAGATCTATTGATTTTGATTATGATTTGATATTAAGACTACCCCCTCAAGAGACGAGTCGATGAGGGTAATGAAAATGAATGAAGCGACGATGTCGCTTTACGACTATAAAATATCTTGAACCAATTAATATGAAGAATTTAAGCTCTTGGCAGGCCTAATTAGCTATGATTACACTGTTTCAAAAAAAATTGCATACTCCTATCTCATGGGGCGGTCTAGCCATGAAGGCCTTCTTAGGGAATTAGGATTATAGCAATTTCAATTAGGCTTGTAGTGAATCATATTATCGATGATATACTGAAAGTATCATAGAATAATCATAATGAATACCTTGTTCCCCTAGAGTAGTCTGGTTGTGTAGGCCTTCTTAGGGATTGAAATGAAGCATAGTGATTCTATAATGATGAGTTTGCCCCAAATGTCCTTATGGTAATTTACCCATCCTACCGAATTGCATGGATCACAAGTCACTGCAACTACCAAGTGTGTAGGGTAAATTACTAAATACGAGGTACATCTAGCTTTTGGATTATGTAATTTTTTTGTTTATTTTGATGAATTTTGAATTGGCATTTTTTATTGTATGGGAGGTGTGGCGCTTTAAGGAAGTATTTCCATGGCGACGACCTTGGTTGAATGTACTTTATAATCTCAGTTGATTATTTTATTTTTACCTTATGATGACATTTTCTAGTGTCATTAAGCCATGTTCACTTATTTGGAGTGTTTAAATTGTCATTTAACATCTTTCCTCAAGGTAAATTAAGGTAATCCTATGCAATTTTCTAACCGTGACTATGAACTATAGGTATTTTTGCTCACTGCGGCTAGGACATGTGGTCGCAAAACCCTAACTTGGGGACTGCAGGTGCCAGCCATGGCCTACCCTAAATAGGAAAAACTATAAAAGGGTCCTGCTCTTTGTAAAATTTTCATTTTCACCTGACTTCATAGTTAACCTGAGAGCTCTGGAGGTAAGAACATAAAAATGAACCTGAAACACTCCTAAAACCAAACCAGATTAGCTAGACTGCATACCTATGGCCAACCCAAGAAAGGCATCGACAAGAAGAAGATTCAGGGGCTCAAAGGTAACTTGTAAACCAAGACCTCGCTTGTTATTATCGGTTTAAAATTAACCTCATTAATTAATCGGTAAATGAATCACACTAATTTTTTGGTAACAAACCCCACATTAGGTTATAATTTAGCTTAGAATAGCTAGGGGAGATTTTTAAATTTCTTCAGGGTTTTAGGGCACGAACGAACCCGTTTAGGGTTTTTTTTGCTAGCCGTGGGTGGTAGTCGTGGTCCCCAATTGGTAGATTGGGGGCCACGGCTATCAGTCGCAATGAGGTTTAAAATCCAACGATCATATTTTTAACTGTTGGGCTGGCTGCGGCTTTGACCTGTGATGCCCAAATTTAACAACATTACTCAATTTTCTTTGATTTTTTGGACTTTGATGGGCAACTAATGTTGCTTGCTATTATTTTAAGGCAAGTTTTTTATTTTTCTTGAAATTTTTATCATTTTGATGCATATTATTAGATTTTTAGGAAACTTTATAATTTTTAGGTCGATTTTTAAAGTGTTTTTTTTAAATGTTTTTCATTTTTCCTTTATTCTTTTCATATAGTCTTTGACTAATAGAGTGAGGGATACCGATATCCTTCGCAACCTACGCCCACTGTTGTCTAATGCTAAGTGGGAGTGGTTTGGAGCTATTGGTTTTGGGTATATCCTGGATCTCCCACCCCTTCGGGTAGACCAGGATTATTTGACTACTTTGTCCCGTCGTTGGGATGCATGGACCAATACATTTCACCTACCCACAAGTGAAATGATGGTTACACTCGAGGACGTGTATCATATATTTTGGATCCCCATTGATGTTTTTCCCATCACTGCCTCTCAATTTATGGTGAGAAAGGTCAACTTTGATGTCATATTTAGAGATCAGAGCATGGAGGCACAGGGCTGCATCGACCATGGTGGCATCCATGTCCAGGACTGGTACAAGGCACGGGTGTTCTCATGGTGAGAGGCCATTTTTATGCATTTAGTGATCCGGGTTGCCCTACTGGAAACTTCAAGAGTGAGGCTCCCTTGGAACCTCCTATCTTGCATCCACCTAGTTATGGCTAGCTTAACGAAGGAGTTAGTCATCCTATCCTTGGGGAGTGATCTGCTTGCACAGTTATACCATGAGCTCTTCCATATCACCCATCGAAGTAGGGTTTGCATAGGCTACAACCTCCTATTGTAGATATGGAGTTAGTAGCACATTAGGATAGAGCACCTCATGGAGCTACCCCTACAGATTACTATGATTGACGATGAGCATTAGTGCTACGTCACCTGTTGGACTTACGAGCAAGAGGGGTTCCAGAGCAGATCACACACTGGAGATCTAACATCTTACATTGGTCGGTTCACCTTGCTTCACTTAGATGATGTAGAGTTGTGCCCCTATATGGATTGCCCCATGTGGGAAGAGGTATCTAGATACCTATATCAAGTGCATAGGGATAGGTGGGTTATCGACCGTAAGCCCAAATGGCACAAGTATCACTACTTCTCACAAGTACTCCGCTAGTTTGGGATCAGGCAGGACATCCTAGTGATGCCCACCATCTACAGATGCCTGGTCCTGGAGAGGGACCTCACATGGCCTACAGTTACTCCTCTGGGAGAGTAGGATGATGCTTTTTAGGAGACAGGGGTTAGAGAGGTAGGAACCATTACAAATTATGATGGTTGGTGGGTCGATATATAGTGGCATGGGGTGGGGTCCCTCAGTCAGCTAGAGGATTCACTACAGAGGGTGGGGATGGTGTGGAGGTAGATCCACATGGACATCATACTTGGTAGAGGACTTATGACTAGGGCATAGCAGTGGAGGCCCCCCATATGGACACAAAGGAGGAGACTCTAGATGAGGGTGAGGTAGCACCCAATAGTGAGATTGGTTAGCTACGGGTACAAGTAGTTGATCTATAGAGTCATATTGGATGACTCCAGACATAGTTGTTGCACAAGAATACATCTATCACCGTACTAGAGGTAAATTTATCTCATAGTAAGAGGTAGCTATATAAGTCGGCAGCAGACAGGGTAGCTCTCTTGGTCTAGGATACAACAACACAGTCACAGATCTAGGAGCTCTCCAGCAAGCATGATCTTACGTAGACACGACTGAGTGTAGCTACTATCGAGAGGGATTTTTTTAGGCTATAGAGAGGAGATCCTTTGTCATCTCAGATGGTCATGCCACCTCTAGCCATACCATCCTCATTATGGCTAGGTGGTCGTGATCCCATGGTAGATATCTGGTGGTTACATACCCTCATGGAGGAGGGCAATAAGAGACATATAGTTAGAGTATCCCACATAGATCAGCTAGAGGACTACATCAGATTGATTGGTGGGAAGGTCCCAGAGGACCCTCATGATTCAAATACACATCATAGGAGGTCTAATACTAGGGTGACAGGGTACTCTTCTATGAGTTCAAGCCACAGGACCCACAGGACCGAGAGGACACACAGGTTCTCTAGTACACATGGCACTAGCTCGCATAAGAGCCATAGGGATGGTAGGGGTGATGGTGGTGACTCTCAGGCTGGGTGTGTAGGACCTGTATAGTACATATCTTGCTGATATTTTCTAGTACTATTTTGAGTGTAAGGTCGAGGACCTGCACAGTTGTAGCTTATAGGCATTTTGATATACCTCTATGTACTCATTGACACATATATTTATATATGAGATTTGATCATTTGGCTCATTATGTGTACTTGTCATTTTTATATGTTTTATGTTTATGTTTATGCACATGGATGCAAATGTTCATATTGATGCTATGCTAATATGATGTGATGTATGGATGACATGCACTTGATAGCTATTTAATTTATGATGATGATGGTATGCAGTGATCTATATGCGTATATGTGCTATTTATGATGGATGCATATGGATGCGATGTTTAATTTCAAATGCATATTTAATTTTTCTTTATTGTATGCGTTTAATTTATGACGATGTCACAATATGTTGGTGCAATGTATGTAATGCATTATTTACATGATGGTAATCTAATGTAAATGAACCTGTATTCTTTAATCACTTAAAACATAAGGAATGAATGTGATATGTGTTTAACAATATAATGGACGACACCATAGAATGTATAACAATCATGGATTGTAATTGCTTTATTTCTTTGTGAATGATAATACACCCATATGTGAAATGTAATGAAGTATGTTTTCTGTTTATAAGCTTTTGTAAATTAAACGAATATGTATGATATAATCAGTGGTCGTCTAAATATTATTTCTGACATCCATATGGTATCTAATCATATAATACAAATAATAATAATAAACAAACTCTTATAAAATTAAATTCATGTTTGATGATTGCTTTTGATAATTTGATTGTTGCTATGTGGGAAATTTTGAGGTTTACCATGAGACTCAAACACCCTAGTTGATTGATCAAAAGTTGTATAATGACCAACAAGACTTCTGAAATGTAAGGATTTTGCTAGGATAGACCCTAAATTTTCATTATCCCTGATGCGTAGTCATTATACACATCATTAATTCTCAATGAATTTGTCAATCCAGGGCAGTGTACAAGGCTATCTACGGAAGAAGGGGTGAACAGGGTTATAACTTAGGTCAATCTGGAGCAACAAGTCTTATTGGTAAAATTGATTATGTGGGGGATTTAGGACATTCCTATCTCTAAATTGCATAAATTAAACCTTAATCTAGTTTGCGGAAATGGAAACTAATCATTAACTACAGAAATGAAATCCTAATTACAATTGCAGAATGAGACCTAATTATGTTGCGAAAATAACAGTTGTAGAATTAGAAGTCTGATTATAATTGCAGAAAGGAAATCTATTTACTTTTGTAGGAATGGAAACCTAATTATAGCATGGAAATGAAACCCTATCAAGGCTCTGTAACAGAAGGTTGTCAATCTTCTATGCAGGGGTTGACAACAAAACACAAAATGTAGGAAATTATAGAAAAATAGTAAATTCTGGAAATAACAGTCTGCAATAAATTGAAATCTTTGTTGAAAGTGGAGATTACAACCAAACCATTAATCACAAGATTAATCTAAACATAAAATAAGCTAATATTGCAAATACTATTAGTTTTTTACAAAGAAATGAAATGACAAGTTCTACAACTCATTCTACTGCAACAAAATTAGAATAAAAACCTATTGTTAGTCCTCCTCCTAGGTCTGGAAGTGGCCAGCCTCCTTGTATAGAAGAAGGTATGAGTCTATCTCTCTCTATATCTTACTCACACTCATTAATAAGCAATATGAAATAGAAATAGTACACTTTATTGATTCAAGAACATGATTACAATAATTCTACTGAAAACCTGTTACAGGACTGTAACAGTCACTTTTCTTATTATTGCCTATTTTCTCCTATATTTCTCTACTCTCTGCTTTCTCTATCTTCTACTAGCTCAACCTAAATGGGATCCATATTTATAGATGTCCTAAGATCTACTGACAAACTAATAATATCTCAAAATATCTAATCCTATTATGCTACAACAATTCTTGGGTTTATCCTAGAAGAAGATCAAACTTGATCTTTCCATAAATGGTGGCTTTGGTCGGCAAGGATGACAAAGTCAGATGGGAGATATTTTCCCTTACCCTTTTCAATATTTATTTCCCTTTTTCCAGCGTCAAAAATCGGTCAACAAGTCAAAAAGCACATTTTGTTTTCATTTCGAAGATAAGTGGCTCATTCCGAAGAGACTGCAATTCTCATTTCGAAGATTTGCTCATTTTGAAGACACTATGTTTTCTCATTCTGAAGATATATGTTCATTCCGAAGAGACTTCGAAATGAAAAAATGTGTGCTCTTTAAATGATTTCCTCTGCATTTATTAAGTGGGTTATCTCTCAGGATTGTTGGAAGTTACATTAGGTAAAAAATGTTTTTACCATAGTGAAAGGGTGGACTTACCTTTTACCTCATGGACGGTGGAGTTTGGACGACATGGGCGGCAGAGAGAGAACTCAAATTCAATTTCCTTTTCTTCTTTCCTCCCTATTTTCCTTCTCCCTATTCTCTTTCCCCTAAGTTAGGCATATGGTTAATTAGCTCCTATTTAAACTTTGTAACCTGATTATTATTGTTAATGGTTAATGCTCATTTGATTTTTATTGTTTTGACTCTTTGGTTTCTAACCCTAAGCTCCTGATCTCAATATCTGGTATTAGAGCAGGTTGGAAGCGAAGCTGGTGGGCGTTGTCGAGGTAGGCATGGATCTCGAGGAGGAGGTCAGCCCGTAGTACATGAACCGAGGTAGGCACAAATATCGAGGAGGTCAGCCTAGCCCATAGCATGTGAACCAAGGTGACCTTGGAGGCACAAAGATCGAGGAGTAGACAAAACCAAAGATGTGGACACATGGCACGAGGAGACCAGACTAGACTAGACAATGACATGTGGCATGACCAGATAAGAGTAGACTAGACTGACACGTGGTGCGAGGAGGCACGACTTGCATGGGGAGGCAAAAGGCAGTCCCGATTGCCCGTAGGCAATCGAGAATCTACCGACGACGTTAGGCTTTTAAAGCCTACAAAAACATCCGCACAACGGATGTGGGACTAAAGTCCCGGTTTTTTAATCCTGTAGCTAGCGCCGATAGGAAATAAAAGGAAGGACTCTTCCTTCCTTTCCCGTCGGATATGCTAGCCCGACTAGCTATTCGGGCCAGCGTTAAGTTGAGGCGCGGGAGGTCGCGGGGTCGAACCCCACGTGCGCCTAACAAAGTTTTTTTTTGCTTATAAAATATAATATATATTTTTTTATTTTCTTTTAATCATTTTTAATTTTATAAATTTATATTATATAGATAAATCTTTTAAATTTTTTTAAAATTTTATCTATAAAAATATATAGTTTATAAAAATTTTGATTAAAACTAAAAAAAAAAATTATATATATTAAAATTTCTTAAAAGAAAATCTCTAGAATTCTCTTTCAAATTTGATTCTTAGAACTAGAGAAAATTTATTTCCTAAGAGGAAATAGATGTAAAAGTTTTTACGCTTTGACAAGTAAAAACTTAGAAAAATTTCCTAAGAGGAAATTGTTGTAAAAAAGAAATTTCGGGGAAATTTTCTTTAAAATATCTAGATGATCAGATCTGGTGGGTGTTATCATGCTCTATGTAGTTTGTTACTAAGAACAAACACAGAAAATTTTGACGAGCATGTAAGAACGCTTGGACTTAACACTGTATTTTCACAATTACAAAATGTAGTAATTGCAAATCAGCGAAATCCTGAACTAGGCTACGAAGCAGATTTAGAAGATAATTCTTTTGGAAGTAGATTTGAACAATCTGAGTCAATACCAATTGCTCCAGTAGAATCGAAATATACTCATTATAGTAATTCCATTGAAATTATTGAACCAGATTCACCAGAAATCATCTTAATCAGTGACGACGAGGAAGAAGTTGTAGACAATTTTGTGCACCAGGAGATAGCAGAGTCTCATCAAGCAGAATAAAGCCCTTTGTGAAAAGTTAAAATCAAGCAAGGCTTGATCTTTGTAATTTTCTTTATTTTCTTGTAATTGCACAATAATAGTAGTTTTTTGTTATTGTTTGTAATGGCATCAAACTACAATCTACCCATCCCTGAATTTGATGGGGATGATTATGAGTACTGGTCCATCAAGATGAGGACACTACTCATTGGAAAATGCTTATGGGATATTGTCGAAGATGGCTACACAGCTCCAACGGATTGGACTACTTTGAATGCAGCAGACAAGAAAACCCTAAAGGAAGCCCAAAAAAATAATTCTTCTACCCTATCCCTACTTCAAGCGGCATTAGTTAAAAGTATCTTTCCTAGGATTGCATCAAGCACAACTGCTAAAGATGCATGGAAGGCCTTACAAGAAGGTTTTCAAGGAAATGATAAAGTGAAGCAGGTCAGGCTTCAAACACTGAAAAGAGATTTTGAAAATCTCAGAATGAGAGACAATGAAAGAGTCAAAGATTACTGTGTAAGAGTTAAAGCAGTAATCGATATGATGCAAACCTTGGGTGATGACACAAAACCTGAAATAGTGGTGAAGAAAGTGTTGAGAACACTTCTTCCTAAGTGGAATCACATAGCAATCATAATCGAAGAATCAAGAGACCTTTCTACTCTCATGTTTGATAACTTAATAGGTTCATTAACTTCTCATGAGGAGAGGTTACAAGGGGCACCTTCCACAAGCTATGGAGGTGAAGACAATGCCTTCACTTCAAACGAAGCCATAGGGCAAGGACAAGAACGAGGAAGAGGCAAAGGACAACAACAGAGAGACAGAGGCCGAGACAACTCAAGAGGAGCAAACTCCTACAAAGGAGGAAATCAAAACAGAGGACAAAATCAGAACAGAGGAGGTAACCAAAATCAAAGCGGCAATCCAGGCCAAAATGGAAATCAAGGACGAGGAAGCAACAAGTCCAAAATAGCATGTTTCAATTGCGGTAAACCAGGACACTTTGCTCGTGACTGCTGGTTGAAAACTTCACAAGGACAAAGCAATCAATACGGTTCCTTCTATGGAGAAGAAGAAGACCCCTCAAATATTTTTCTTTCATATGGACAATCAGATCACAATCTAGATGATACATGGATTCTAGATACTGGTTGTTCCAATCATATGAGTGGAAAATAAGAACTCTTTGCTACCTTAGATTCAAATTATAAATCCCATATTAAGTTAGGGGATAATAAGACATTGCAAGTAGAAGGCATTGGAGCCATGGAGGTTCCAACAAAAGAAGGCCTTAAAAAAGTGAATGACATTTATTTTACTCCCAAGCTCCAACACAATCTCCTCGGTGTTGGGCAAATGATGGAGAGGAATTACAAACTTGTTTTTGATGAAGGTAGATGTACCATACTTGATAAAAACAATTGTAATAGAGTCATTACACAAGTACCTATGACAAAAAATAGGTTATTCCCTCTGAAATTTGGTGAGCCAGGGGGAGCACAACTTGCAAATGTAGCTATTTCAAATCCAAGTGTACTGTGGCACTTGAGATATGGTCACCTTAATTCCGCTATCTTGAAAATGTTAACTTCACAAGCTATGGTGACAGGACTACCAAATATTTCAGATCATAAGAAAGTATGCGAAGGTTGTGCTTTGGGAAAGCACTCCAGATCAAAGTTTCCTAAAATACAAGCTTGGAGAGCCAGTTATCCTCTTCAGCTAGTGCACTCGGACATCTGTGGTCCTATGCAAACAAAAAGTCTAGGAAACAATTCATATTTTCTAAATTTTATTGATGATTATTCCAGAATGTGCTGGATTTATTTTCTGAAACATAAAGATGAAGCATTTGATTGCTTCATAGATTTTAGAAATAATGTAGAAAAGTAGAGTGAATATCATGTAAAATTTCTAAGGACAGATAGAGGAGGTGAGTACTCCTCAAATGAATTCTTGCAATACAGTAGAGAGAATGGGATTAAAATTCAATTCACTACTACCTATACTCCTCAACAGAATGGTGTGGCAGAGCGAAAGAACCGCACCCTTGTAGAGATGGCAAGAACTATGCTACAAACAAAGCATCTAACACACACATATTGGGCAGATGTTGTTAGAACCAGTGCATACATAATAAATAGAAGTCCAACTTCTAGTTTAGATGGTATCACTCCTTATGAAGGATGGTACGGCAAGAAGCCAAATGTAAAGCATTTCAAGATATTTGGTTGTTTAGCCTATGCACATATTCCAGAAGAGAAAAGAAAGAAGCTTGATCCCAAGAGTCAAGAATGTATATTTTTAGGGTACTGTGAATCCACAAAAGGATACAGACTCTACAATCCAAAGACCCATAAAGTAATTATTTCAAGAGATGTAATTTTTGATGAAGGGGGAGAATGGGGTCATCAAAAATTTGCTAATGTAGAATCTGATTCAGCCAGTTCTTCACAGGTACAAATTAAGAATAGCAGTGGTACCCCACCACAGAGTCCTCAAAATGAATCTTCTTCGAGTACATCGAGTGGTACACCAAGTCCTAGAAGAAGTCCTTTGAAGGCACCACCAAAATCTCCAAGAATATTTCAGAGATCTGTAAGTGCTCCAAGTCCTATGGATATTGATCCATCTTCTCAAAGTAAAGAGACTAATAAAGGAAAAATAACACTACATAATCATCCATCTTCTCAAATGTTGGATAGGAATTTCCAACGAAGATACACTAGAAGTCAAGCTAGTGAGATGGATGACATATTATCCAGACTTGAAAATCTTCACATGTCTGGAGATGATGAATCTCATGAACCAAGAGGAGATGTAGTCAATTATGCTTTATTGTCTCATCGCACGACTAGAACCATCTAGCTATGAAAAAGCATGTACAGAAAGTATATGGCAAGATGCCATGAAAGAGGAAATATCCTCTATTAACAAAAATGATACTTGGGAGCTTGTGAAGCTACCCAAAGGTAAAAAATGTGTTGGTTGTAAATGGTTCTATAAGACCAAATTCAATGCTGATGGAAGCATTGAAATACATAAGGCAAGACTAGTTGCAAAAGGTTTTACTCAGAAATATGGAATAGACTATGAGGAAACCTTTGCTCTTGTAGCAAGACAGGAGACAATTAGAACATTTCTTTCCTTAGCTGCTCACAAAGGTTGGGCAATACAACACATGGATGTGAAAAGTGCATTCTTAAATGGATACTTAACAGAAGAGGTGTATGTTCAGCAACCTCAAGGTTTCCAAGAACAAGGAAAAGAAAACCTTGTTTATAAATTGAAAAAGGCACTTTATGGCCTCAAGCAAGCACCAAGAGCTTGGTACTCACGCATTGATGGCTATTTTAATGAGCTTGGATTCACTAAAAGCAAAAGTGAACCAACTATGTACTACCTCAAGAATGGAACAGACATCCTCATAGTTTCTTTATATGTGGATGATCTTATATTTATGGGTAGTAATAATAAAATGAACATGGAGTTCAAAAACTCCATGATGAATCAGTTTGAGATGAAAGATCTCGGATTAATGAGATACTTCCTAGGCATGGAAGTACATCAATCAGAGAAAGGGATCTTCATATGTCAACATAAGTATGCAAGTGACATGATCAATAAGTTTGCTATGCAGCAGTGCAAATCAGTTACAACACCAACAGGACATGGAATCCAGCTGAGCAAAGATGATGGATCACCAAAGGTTGACATGACCACTTTCAGGAGTATGGTTGGGAGTCTGATGTTTCTTACCAACACAAGACCTGATATTCAGTACGATTTTTCTCTTGTTTCAAGGTTTATGGCTAGCCCATCTGAGTTGCATCTTCAAGAAACCAAAAGAATTCTACGTTATGTAAAAGGTACATTGGATTTTGGAATCCATTACCACAAGAGTAACTCTATGAAGTTACTTGGTTTTAGTGACAGTGATTGGGGCAGCAATATAGATGACAGGAAATCTACATCAGGGAACTATTTTAGTCTAGGTTCAGGACTAATAACTTGGAGTTCCAAGAAATGATCTGTTCTAGCATTATCATCTACTGAAGCTAAGTATATAGCCATTACACATGCTAGTACTCAAGTCCTCTGGTTGAGGAAAATCCTTGAAGAGATTGGCGAAAAACAAAGTGGTCCAACAACTCTGAATTGTGATAATATTAGTTCCATTCAGTTGGCATATAATCCAATCCATCACAAAAGATCAAAACATTTTGATATGAAGTATCACTTCATTCGAGATATGGTGGATCAGAAGATAGTTGAGCTTAAATACTGTAGCACTTTGGACAATATAATTTATAAAGCTGAGAGACTGTATAGTCAGTCCTCTCAACTTTAAGGGGGAGAATTTTGGAAGTTACATTAGGTAAAAAATGTTTTTACCACAGTGAAAGGGTGGACTTACCTTTTACCTCATGGACAGTGGAGTTTGGTCGGCATGGGCGACAGAGAGAGAACTCAAATTCAATTTCCTTTTCTTCTTTCCTCCCTATTTTCCTTCTCCCTATTCTCTTTCCCCTAAGTTAGGCATATGGTTAATTAGCTCCTATTTAAACTTTGTAACCTGATTATTATTGTTAATGGTTAATGCTCATTTGATTTTTATTGTTTCGACTCTTTGGTTTCTAACCCTAAGCTCCTGATCTCAATAAGGATCAAATTCCAATGATCTTCATCTCTTTCCATATGTGAATTCCATGCCTTGTCATTCATTAGCAGTTGGCTGGAATTTACATGGGAAAAACCAGTTTTTTGCTGCACAGTAACAGTTTGCTTGCACTGTTGCCAGATTTAGGTAAAATAAATGTTTGAGACATATCAAAAAATGATTAGTGAAATGCTGCTATCAACCTAAGCATATCTCATTTAGCAAGTCAACAAAATAATATAAAACTTATACAAAAAGTTGTAAAAACCAAAATATAGTATTTCAGATACATTTATCATGCAAATAGTTAATACACAACATATTGAATCAACTTAACTAGCATATCAGATTAAACATAAGAGTTTGTAGGCAATTTTAGTGTTCAAAACATGTTATGATTGAGGCATTTCCAGGCCTCATCATTTTCCCTCCAACTTATATTAATGCATGTCCTCATGCATTCTATTGGGCTATGGAATCACATATGTCCATGTTCAAATTCCATGACTTGTAGAACAAATTCTTGCCTATATAATATCCCCTCGTTCTCTTGAAGGTTCCCGAGCCATTCTTCAAAATGTTCATCGAGGTTGGGCATCTTCTTCAAAGTAGAATGGAATCGGAGTGATGATGGTTGGAGGCCTAAATCTGAGACCTATCCAATGATGTTGCATGATTTCAATCAACTGTATCACTCCTTCTGCCCTTCTTTTGGACCATTCTAAGTTGATGGGGGAGATGGGTTCTCTTTTCTGTAAAGACATGGAAATTTCAACCCATCTATTTCTACAGACTGGTAATGCTGGCACAAAATTGTTATTACAAAAATTTTGGAATCTGGTCACAGAGTCCCTCAAGTTTATCAAGTACATCCTCTTTACATAATCCCTGTTCATCATGGTGAAGTGTTGTCTGGTGGTAATTGGGTGATTTTGCTGAATTGCTCTAACTAACAATTCAACTCTTGTTTTAATTTCTTTATTCTACATTTTCTCCTGGTCCCATTAAAACTAATTCTGCAAAGTGGACATGAATGCCCTCAATTGAACATCTCCAATGTAAATTTGAGGGTGAAATTATACTTCTTCTGGAATAAAGAAGCTGTGTAAAAACAGTTCACATAGAATATTTTTCTGCTTTATAGGGCTGTCAAAATATGCTTCCAAGAAATCTACAGATGTGTCCAATTTATATGGGAGACTTGAGCTAATCCTCATGACCTGCCATCTGAGGTATTTCTCCTTTAGAATAATACTGTAAAATATGGCTGGTCGTCTGAATTGGACCAAAAATTCAGTAATTTGACATAAATCAAACACTTTTTCTTTTAATGCCTGAATCTCTATTTCCTTTGCTTCTAGCTATTTTCCTTCTAATTTGAAATTTTCAGTATTAGTGGCAAGCTTCTCATATCTAATCACCCAACTGGCTATGTCTACATTGTATTTTTCTAGGGACATAGTATTAAGTGGTCTGACTACAGGTGGAACTCTAGGTAGCAGATCTACCTAAACCCCTTTTTATGCCACTTCTACTGGTTGATCATCTGTCAACAATTCTACTTGTACCCCCTTATCTGCTATTTCTATTGGTTGGTCATCAGACAGTAATTCCACTTGCACCCCCTTATCTGCTATTTCTACTGAAAGTGTAATAGTTTGAAATACAGGGACATCATTAGAAGGAGTACTTACTTGAACAGTTTTATGATGCTGCTTGGACTGTTCCTGTGCTAGTGACTCATCTCTAGTATTTTTTTCTATGCTCTTTGCCAATTCTGAAGCATCTTAAGAATGAAAGGGTGTTTCTTTAGAATTAGCACTTATGTCTACCTCAATAGAGTCATCTACCCTAGATAAATCCACAAGCAATTGAGCCAAATCGTCCTCATAAATGGATAAATTTGGCTATTTTTCAGACTATGACAACCTTTATTTCAATTCTATCACTTCCTGCTGTAACTGTAATTTTTCTTTCCTACATATCAATGATGTTTTCTCTCTCTTCAATCCATCTATTTTATGTTTTGAAAATACTTCTTGCTGCTCTCAACTGCTCTGTGATGTCTTCCTCCTCTGTTTCTACTTCAAAATCTGATGTAGACAAGTCAGTTGCAGTTGGCTACTCAACATCTATCTCTTCCTCTGCAACAGTTGTCTGCTCAAAAACTATCTCTTCCTCTGCAATAGCTATTTGCTCTTGTTCAGGAGGCTCTATGAAACTTTCTATAATTGTATCTACCATTTATGTGGCCTGTTGAACTGTAGCCACCTCCAAGCTATCCTGCCCAGCCTCTTCCTTAATTATCTATTCAGGCAATTCTAGAAAGTTTTCAGGGGTCGGTTGTATTTCTATGACATCTGGACTGCTTTGTCCACCTTCTTCTTCTATGACCTACTCTGCCATTTCCCTCAAGTGGAGTCTTGTAGACCTCCTAGTTCTAGATACAAACTTCTTCTTTTTGCTTTGTTTTTTGGTGACAACAAGGGTTGTGGGGGTAGTTTCAGATGCTTCTATTTCCCTTGTTGTTTCTTCCCCTATTGGGCTAGGTGCTTCACTTCCCTATTTTAACAAATTAGTAACAAATTCAAAAAAATGGACCTTCTTCTATTTTTCTATTCTACTGTCAGTTCTAGACCCTCTTTTCGTTTGTTTCTTGGCTCGTGAGGTTGAAGGTTCTAGAGCAAGGTGTTCTATTGCTGCTGCTGGGTGTGTTTATTTTTCTACAATAGCTTCTACAACAGTTTCTATTTCTTCTACTGTAATAGCCTCTACAGCAGCTATTTCTTCTTCTGCAATAGCATCAGTAGCATCTGTTTCTTCCTCCTCATCCTCATCTCCAGAAATTACATCATTTAGGGTAGAGTAAAACCTATCAAAGCTCCTAGGATTTCCTCTAAAATGGTGCTAGCAAACTATTTTGATGAGACCATGGTGGCGAGGGCTTCCTTTTCCTTCCTAATATCTTTTTGCCATGTTTTTCAATTCTTGGTCCAGGTATAGGGGAAGATTTACCCTAACTTCTGGCTATTGCCTGCCATGTCTGAGATGGTTTAAAATTTTTAGATGATGCCCTAATAACAGTACATATTGCCCTCCACAGGTTAGAAATTTGATTACCCATGTGGCCAATTTATCCTAGGGTTCCTGCAGGCTAGCCCTTTTTACCCCCTTGCATGTGTTATTATGTATTAAATATTCTGGCTCCCTATCATTTTCTTCCATAAATTGATTAACTATATGTACCAATGTATTTTTTCCAGACTTAGAAATTGGAAGACCTTCTAATGGCAGCTCAGTAATTTGACTCAAAAATTTAGGGGTTACCTCAATGGTCATGTCGTTAATGTGTTCCCGATTGTTTCTAAATGTGTGGGTGAACATGCCGGCCAAATATTTAGAGGACCCATTAAACTTATCCAAAAATGGCATAAGCCCTCCATCTTCATAAATCTACAACACTTCTGGATTTTTTTGAAGGTGAGTGGTATCCGATGGTTCCATTTTCATGTTTTTCTCCATTTTCCTGTCTTGGTACATTAAAAACTACTCAGTTCTGCTACTATTCCTTTGCTGGATCTCTGGTTTCTGGTGTTTGCAGAATTGTAGGGTTTGGTTCCAAGTTTTCAATTGCTCTATTTTTCTTCTTCAGAATGAACCGTAATCCGAGCACTGTACCTCGTAATCATTTTGCGTTTAGCAAATATGTCTTCGAAAAGAAGGGTGGCAAGCATTTCTATTTTTGCTTCGAACACATGTCCATCAATGGTTGCAAAGATGTCCTTGTTGTCAGATCCACCTTACTCATTTTTAGTTTTTCTATTTTGCCTGCGTACTTTCATGTGCATGTTTACTAGTATCAAAAAATGGAGGCATACTGTTGGTCACGTCCCCCGTGATTCTGGTACTTTTTAAATGGGTGCAAATACAAACCACATCCTAACTGACACGTGTTCATTTATCGTATGCAACCAAAAGAATTTTTACTTGATCGTATTTTTTTTCTTCCTTGGATGCCACGTGGAGATGTTATATTGAATGCTCTTTTTGAATATTATGATCTATTGCAAAAACAAAACTTCATTCTGAATATTATGATTTCATTCCAAAGACAAGTCTTCATTTCAAAGATCATGCTTCCTTGTGAAGTCAAATCCTCATTTCAAAGATAAATCCTCATTCCGAAGACAAATCCTCTTTTCGAAGATAAATCCTCATTCCGAAGACAAATCTTCTTTCCAAAGATCAAGTTGCATTGCGAAGGCAAATCGTCATTCCGAAGACAAAGCTTCATTACAAAGACAAATCGTTATTCTGAAGATAAAGCTTCATTCCAAATACAAAGTGTAACATTCATTATGCTATCATTCTGAAGATAATTTCAATCCGAAGACAATACAACAATTAATCTGAAGAAGATA
Organism: Wollemia nobilis; assembly: GCA_028583015.1. Classification (NCBI taxonomy): domain Eukaryota; kingdom Viridiplantae; phylum Streptophyta; class Pinopsida; order Araucariales; family Araucariaceae; genus Wollemia; species Wollemia nobilis. The sequence goes on along the minus strand of JAQPPZ010002415.1, from coordinate 3,229,815 downwards.
GCAGGCACTATTTTTGGCATTCTTGTTCCCAAGATTAGGCAGAAATCAATATTCTCATGCTCAAAACATGTTTTAAGTATGTCAACTCTTATGGATACCTTTTATGCTAATGGTTAATTGTTATATACTATATACCAATCATTTACAATGAAGAAATATAAGAAATATATACCTGATTAAAACAAGTTAATGCAAGTTTTTGAAGAATGACTGCCTTTGTTGATGTTCTCACTGAGATTTTATGCAATATTTCAAAACAAGTGCAGTTGGTGAATTTGTACAATGATGGTTCAGAAATTTTCAAGGTTATGCATGCTAGAAAACTGGTTTTCATGCATACCAACCCAGTAGTGCCTTAGAAAAATGTTTTCACTGCTGAGTTATTCATTTTTCTCTCTCTTTTTTTTTCTTGGTTTCCTTTTTTTTTTTTTACCCCTCATTTTCTCTTTTTTTTCTTGATTTGTTTTTCTTGATTTTGACTATGCCCATGAAGGAATTCATGATTTCCCTGAAATCATGCCCATGAAGGAATTTATAATCAGAATTTATTCATCTTTTTTTTTATTGCTTTTTCTGATTTTTTTGTATTTTTTTGCTTTTTCTTGAAATCCATGATCATGCTAATTGTTTTGAAGTGGAAGAGGAAATATATTCCACCTATTGTGTATCCAAACTTTCAAGCTACTACAAGAATTCCTCTTTAGTCAGAGGTGTATGGTACACCCCGAGGCGATGTCCATTTACTACCAACTTTCTCTATGACCCATCAATACGAGATAAATGAGCTGCTCCATTGTCAAATACTTCTTCAATCTGGTAAGGTCCAAGCCATCTAGTTCTTAGCTTTTCAGGGAAGTCCTCATAGTGAGAATAAAACAACAAAGCCCAATATCCTTGTTGAAGTTTCCTCTGCTAAATGTGACTGTCATGCCACAACTTCCTCTGCTCCTAAATTACTTCAGTTTGGTGCAGAGCATCCAAACTAAGTTCATCTAATGCATTCAGCTGTAGAATTTTGTCTGTCTATGCCTGTGACAATTCAATTCCAATTTCCAATGATGTGCGCAATGTTAGTAGCTCAAATTCAATAGGTAACAGGGGATTTTTACCAAAGACTAGTTCATAATGTGTGAATCCAGTAGTGGATTTCCAAGTAGTATTGTAAGCCCACACTGCTTCAGGTAATTTATCTAGCCAATTTCTTCTATGAAAAGCTACTATTTTTGTCAAGATTCGTTCTAGTTCCCTGTTTGTTACCTCAACTTGGCCATTTTATTGTGGGTGATAAGGTGATGATTTTCTATGTTTGATTTCATATAATTCTGTAAATGCCTCAATGAATTTAGATGCAAATTGGGGTCCTTGGTCTGTGGTGATAGACCGAGGAGCTCCAAATCTCTGAAAAATCTGAGTATACAGGAAATCAATGACCTTCTCTTCACGAGCATGTTTGAAAGCATGCACCTCTACCCACTTTTTCAAGTAATCAGTGCATACTAGAATATGCACCTTTCCTTGAGAAGGTGGATCAATAGGTCCTATAAAATCAAGCCCCCACCTCTCAAATGGCTCTAAAACCAATTGAGGCTACAGTGGAATTTCATTTGTATGAGTGGTTTTCCCCATTCTTTGGCATGCATCACAATGCCTAATGTACTTTTTCACATCCTTGTGAAGAGATGGCCAATAATATCCTGTCCCTAAGATTTTCCTAATTGTGCTTTTTACAGAGTAGTATCCACCTGAGGGTTCATCATGACAAGCCCTATGGATATCATATACCTCATCCTTTCGGATGCACCTACGTAACACATGGTCAGGACTGCACTTAAAAAGTATACCCTTAATCTATTCAAAGGAAGAACTCTGTTTGATCAATTATTTTTTCTGTTTTGAAGTGAAATGTGGAGGAACTTTCCCTATGACCAAATAATTGGCTATATCTGCAAACAAGGTGATTGGACTGATATAGCAAATAATTTTTCATTAGGAAAGGTGTCTTCAACTAATTCCCCTTCATCTGTGTTTTGTAATCTGGACAAGAAATCTGCTACAACATTAGCTTTTCCTAGTTTGTTGATTATAGTGATATCAAATTCTTGCAAGAATAGAGAACCAACGAATAATTCTTGCACTTACCATAGGCTTATTCATCAAATACTTAATGGTTGTATGATATGTGTGAATAAATATTTGATAACCTGTGATGTAATTCTTGAATTTTTTGATGGCATAAATTACTGCTAGGAATTCTTTTTCAGTTGTGGTATAATTTTTCTCAGCTCCTGTCAAGTTCTTGCTAATGTAGTAGATGGCATAGTGTTCACCATTGTCAATTTGTCCTAATGCTACTCCAATTGTAGTATTGGAAGCATCAACCTGTATGTGAAATGGTAATGTCCAATTAGGTCCTATTAACACAAGTGGAGTTACTAATTTCTCTTTCAGAGCTTCAAATGATTCTTGACACCTTGTAGTCTAGGAAAATTCAGAATCTTTAGTCAATAGGGCAAACATGGGATTGGCTATTGTGCTAAAGCTGGGAATAAACTTGTGGTAAAAACCAATGTGTCTTTGGAAGCTTCTGACATCAGTCTAAGTTTTAGGAGGAAGAAGATTCTTGATAATTTCCACCTTCTTTGGATCAACTTGGATCCCTTGAAGAGAGATGTGATGACCAAGAACTATTCCTTATTTCATCATCATAAAACATTTTTTTGGATTCAAGGATAACTGGTATGTTTCACAGTGAGTTAAAACTTTGTCAAGGTTTTCTAATGTAAAGTCAAAAGTCTATCCACATACTGTGAAATCATCCATGTATATCTCAACACTGTTGGTAGTCAGATCAGAAAAAATTGCTAAGACCACTTGCTGAAATGTTGTTGGGCATTACACAAACCAAAAGGTAAAACCCTATAGGAAAATGTTGCCCATGGACAGGTAAAGGTTGTTTTCTCTTGATCTTCAGGTGCAATCTGAATTTTATTATATCCACTAAATCCATCAAGAAAACAAAAGTATTTCTTCCTAGCAAAGGTATCTAAAACCTGATCTATGAAAGGTAATGGAAAATGGTATTTTTATGTCACTTTATTCAGCTCTCTATAGTCTACACATACTCTCATTTTTCCATTTTTCTTAGGAACTATAACCAATGGAGAGACCCACTTGCTATCATAAATTGGTTAAATGAATCCTACCTCCAGAAGTTTTTCAATTTCTTCCTTTACAATATCCCTTAGGACAGGATTCAGTCTTCTCTGGGGTTGTCTTACTGGCTTGACTTCTTCAGTATAAATTTTGTGGGTGCATATATCAGGGTGAACTCCTGACATATCTTTATAGTCCCAAGCAAAAGCATGAACATGCTTCTGCAAGATAGCTATCAATTTTTCTTCCTCTTCCATAGTAAGCCAGTTGTAAATGTTTAGAAATTTGCCTGGATGTACTTCTATTTGTTTTGTATTTGGAAGGACTGAATTCACTTCTTCATACCTGGTGATTAGAGAGTTAAGAGGACACTGCTGATATGGAAGGAAATAAGAAGTTTATGTTTCATTACTTCCTGATGGAAGCATATCCTATATGGAACAGTGAGAAGGAAAAATCAGGTGATGGTGCCACCCATGTGGTAGTGAAACAGAGTTTTCCTATGATAGTACAAATGGTTCACCTTCAAAATTTTGGTTCTCATCATTCCTTAACAATTGATGGATTTTTACTGCTTCCTCTTCTAACCCTTGTTCATGCAGAACATTCATTAGGATATTTTCATTTTCTAAATTTTCTGTGTCATGGAGGTCTTCTGTGTGTTCCCTTACTACCAAGGTGGCTAGTATGGAAATAACCTCCTTTGATTCTTCATCTAAATCAGGAAATCATAACAAACCTGAAAAATTGTTGGAGGGTCTTGCAGGAGGATACAAAGAGATCTATTTTAGATAAATACCATTTGAAATAGTCATTTTTCCAGATTTGCAGTCTATGAAGGCTGATGTAGTTGTAAGCCAAGGTCTTCCCAAAATTATGGGATATCCATGTGCTGAATTTCTTAGCTATAAAACCAAAAAATCTATAGGGAATTCCCAAGAAGAAACTTCTACAGGGACATCTTCAATGATACCTTCAGGTTTTGCAACTGACCTATCAGCCATTTCTAAAACTGTAAATGTGGGGCTAAGATGTTTGAGATGTAATTGTTTCATTATATCCTTGGTCATGACATTTATTGTAGCTCCTAGATCTACTAAGACATTTGATATTGGTACTGAAACTATGGTAACTATGATAACTAGACTTCCTGGGTCACTATACTTTGGAGGTACTAGTTTTCCAGACAAGAGATCGACTATCTTTCCTTCAACCTGAATAGTCTTGGGAAATGCTTTATTTTTTCTTCCTACTCTTCTAATGCACAAATCTCAGACAGTAATTTTAATCACTGGTATATCCTTAATGGCTTGTAATAAGGACAATGATATAGTTAACTTTCTAAGTTCCTTGACCAGGTCTGACTCAGAATTTTTTGTTGTAGTATTGAATCTTTCAGGATATGGAATTATCCTTGATGAAGGTAATTTTTCTGCCTATGGGTCTATTTTTCTTCTTCTTTCTCTATTTTTGGTTTAATTCTAACTGGTTCCAAAGGTTCTTGCTCTTCATTTTACTTGATTTTAGTTGAAACAAGTTTAGGTACAACTTTTCCTGAACGAAGTTGGATGTTACTACAATCAAGAACATTTATTTCAACATTTTCTTCAGCTTGCACCACATAGACAGGGGATGCCTGTCTCATGTTGTTTGGATTAGTGACAGATTGAGCTAGAAGTTGAGGTTGTTTCACTTGTTGTGTTTGCTGTGGTTGGTTCTATTTTTCTTGAAAATTTAGATTAGGTGTAGGCAGAAAATGCTAAGTTTGACCTTGATTCCTTTGCTACCTTGGATAGGACTGGTATTGTTGATTCCACTGTGGTTGATTTTACATCCAATATGGATTATTCTGATTTTGATTCCAGGATGGGTTGTTTTGATTCCATGATGGGTTATTCTGATTCTGATTCCAGGCTAAATTACTCTAATTTTTTTGTGGCCATTCTTCAGAATTTGTCCATTGAGAATAATTCCAAGGACGTTGGGGTGGTTCTGATTGTCCCCAAGGCATAGTACAGGGATTATGCCCCCAATTTGTAGGAAAATGAGGGGTATTTTGGTATTGAGAGAAATTTACCCCTTGTTTTGGTCCAACATAGTTGAGTTCCTCAGTCTGATTTTCTAACACACTTTTGAGTTGTGGTAGCAGGTGGCATTTATCAATTGAACGCTTCTTTGAACAGATACTAAAAATGGTTGAGATAGATGTTTTATTCAAAGGACATTCCTGCAAAGCATGTTTATTTCTACATCTTGGGCAATAAATTGCCAAAGGTTCTATGGTTTTTGCTTTTGCAGAAATTTCCCCCAAATTTGTGTTTAATTGCACTAGAATATCAGTTTTAAAATTTGCAAGTTCCTCTATTAGGTCCTTCACATCAGTGTCATTTGTACTATTTTTTCTTCTTCCCTACTTATTGCGAGAGTAATTCCTATAGAGATCCATAATTTCCTCATTACTAAGAGTATTTACATCCCATTTTCCTGTCAAATCCAATACTTATCTGGATTCATCTTGTAATCCTCTTAAAAATATGGTTTTACATAACTCTGGTTCTACAAGTCCACATCTCATTTGAACAAAGGAGAACCTATCAAGATAGTCTTCTAATGTTTCATCATCTTTCTGTTTAATCCTGAATAAATCATATTTCATGTTCCCTACACGAAAATACTACTGATATTTGTCTAAAAACATAGTTTCCATTTGATCCCAACTTCGGATGGAATTTGGCTCTAAGCTCATGAACCAGCGTAATGCTAAGTCCTTGAGTGTTGAGGGAAAAACCTTAAGTTTCTTACTGTCATTTACATAGTCATAGGTTTGACACACTACTTTGAATTCAAACAAAAACTGATCAGGATCTTCAGATACAACACCTCGAAAGGTTGGAAGTACTAAAGATGAAATATTTTTCATGGGAGAGTTTTATGTTGGATTCAAATGGATTGTATATTCAAATTTTATCGAATTTTGGGGCATATCATGATCATATCCTTCATTATAGACATAGCCATGTTAGCCATATCTATCTAGATTGCCTCCCTCTGCCATAGTTTCCTGTTCCTTGGGAACAGTTAAACCTATCCAAATTTCACTCTTAAGAGGTCCAAGATCCTCTGTTGATTATAAGTCTGATGATTCTTCTTTCTTAGGATGTTCTAATGATGATGATACCGGTGATTTTTCTTTCTCAGAATGTTCTAATGATGGTGAGACTGGTGATTTTTATTTCAATATTTTTGGTAATTCAAACACAAGTGATTCACCCCTTAGACGTGAAGATCTTCTTAATGGAACAAGCCAGGGATCCTTTTGGGTAATTCTATATTTTTCATCCCTAGAATTACTCATTCATGTTTAATCTTAAATGACATAAATTAAAGGTCAATAGTTGTTACTTTAACCAGCTGTTCTATTCATATTTTATCCTGAATCTGCACAGCTCAGTCTAATTAACAACTATTGGACTGTTGTCACCTTCTAACAACACAATTCCTCAAAAACGACACCAAAATTATGTGGTCATTATACACATCATTAATTATCAATGAATTTGTCAATCTAGGGCAGTGTACAAGGCTATCTATGGAAGAAGGGGTGAACAGGCTTATAACTTAGGTCAATCTGGAGCAACAGGTCTTATTGATGAAACTGATTATGTGGGGGATTTAGGACATTCCTATCTCTAAATTGCATAAATTAAAACTTAATCTAGTTATCATAAATGGAAACTAATCATTAACTACATAAATGAAATCCTAATTACAATTGCAGAATGAGACCTAATTATGTTGTAGAAATAACAGTTGCAGAATTAGAAGTCTGATTATAATTGTAGAAAGGAAATCTATTTTTTGCAGGAATGGAAACCTAATTATAGCATGGAAATGAAACCATTTCAAGGCTCTATAATATAAGGTTGTCAATATTCTATGCAGGGGTTGATAGCAAAACACAAAATGCAAGAAATTATAGAAAAACAGTAAATTCTAGAAATGACAGTCTGCAATAAATTGAAATCTTTGCTGAAAGTTGAGATTACAACCAAACCATTAATCACAAGATTAATCTAAACATAAAATAAGCTAATATTGAAAATACTATTAGTTGTTTACAAAGAAATAAAATGACAAGTTCTACAACTCATTCTGCTGTAGCAAAATCAGAATAAAAACCTGTTGTTAGTCCTCCTAGGTCTGGAAGTGGCCAGCCTCCTTGTCCATAAGAAGGTATGAGTATCTATCTCTCTAGATCTTACTCACACTCATTTATAAGAAATATAAAATAGAAATAGTACACTTTATTGATTCAAGAACATGATTACAATAATTTTGTTGAAAACCTGTTACAGGACTGTAACAGATCACTTTTATGATTATTGCCTATTTTCTCCTATATTTCTCTACTCTCTGATTTCTCTATCTTCTACTAGCTCAACCTGAATGGGAGCCATATTTATATATGTCCTAAGATCTACTGACAAAATGATAATATCTCAAAATATCTAATCCTATTATGCTGCAACAATTATTGGGTTTATCCTAGAAGAAGATCAAACTTGATCTTTCCATAAATGGTGGCTTTGGTCGGCAAGGATGGCAAAGTCAGATGGGAGATATTTTCCATTACCCCTTTCAATATTTATTTCCCTTTTTCCAGTGTCAAAAATCATTCAACAAGTCAAAAAGCACATTCTATTTTCATTTCAAAGATAAGTGGATCATTTCGAAGATCCGCTCATTCCAAAGACACTGTGTTTTCTCATTTCGAAGATATCTGTTCATTCCGAAGAGACTTCGAAATGAAAAAATGTGTGCTCTTTAAATTATTTCCTCTACATTTCTCAGGTGGGTTATCTCTCAGGATCAGATTCCAATGATCTTCATCTCTTTCCATATGTGAATTCCATGCCTTGCCATTCATTGGCAGCTGGTTGGAAATTACATGGGAAAAACCAGTTTTTGTTGCACAGTAACAGGTTGCTTGCACTGTTGCCCAATTTAGGTAAAATAAATGTTTGAGACATATCAAAACATGATTAGTGAAATGTTGCTATCAACCTCAGCATATATCATTTAGCAAGTCATAACAAAATAATATAAAACTTATGTAAAAATATGTAAAAACCAGAATATAGTATTTCAGATACATTTATCATGCAAATAGTTAATACACAACATATTGAATCAACTTAACTAGCATATTAGATTAAACATAAGAGTTTGTAGGCAATTTTAGTGTTCAAAACATGTTATGATTGAGGTATTTCTAGGCCTAATCAATCCCTATGAGTGCAAATGAATATTTTAAGATAAAGCATAATAATACCCCGATGTCAGGCGGGATTCTCTTTACCCATTGCTAAGATAGGGGGTATGCAAATGTTTATCTAATCCTAGGTTTAGATTACTAGACCACGAGGCAATACAAGACACCTAAATCTATCTCCTCCACATTCAAACATTGGTATGTACATAAGCGAGGTGCTAATGCATCAGACATATCATCATGCGTAAGGTATAGTAGTACTGGCAGTTCCATGGATTCAAGTTCACTCCCTTCTTTTCTTCAATTTTTTGAGATACTTGCTCATATAAATTATGCAAGGGATTTGATTTTACTTTGGCTTTGAACTTTCTTTGGATCTTCATTTGATATTCATTTGAACTTGCTTTCTGATCTTCATTTGATCTACATTTGAACTTTGATTTTTTATCTTCATTTGAACTTTGATTTCTGATCTTCATTTGATCTTCACTTTCTAGAATTTACATTTGGTAATTTTCTTTAGAAACTTCCCTTTGGGGATATTACTTTGGATAACTATTTTCGGGATATCGATTGAGTATATCGATGTTATGATATCAATATGGGATATCAATCTCGGAAGTCGATATATGATATCGATATAGGGTATCAATATTGAGGATTTATGTAGGATATCACTCTGGGATATTGCTCATTTTATCATAAACAAGGGATTCTGGGTAAGGAATGAACTTGTCCTTTTGCCAATTACCAACATTTCCCATACCATATGCATAGGGGGATAAGCAAGAATAACTCTTTTCACTTCAGGATACTTGGTCCTGCTTTGTGGCTTTCATATTCCCCTAGTCCTTATTAGGATTGTTTAATTTATTGATTAGTGATAGGATTATGATATGCTAAGGGCTATACTAACTAGACCTCAACTACAAAATCAAAGCAAGCTTTCTATCAACTCTTGAGAAGACCTCTAGGTATGGTTGAATAACCGTAAAACCCTAGTATATTCCTCATATCAAAATTATGGGTTGTGTTGAAAAATACAATTACTCATATGAATGACGGATTATGATAAATGCAGAGATACATGATTGAAACATAAATGTGGCATTGATTGTAATACTTAAAAACATAATGCATCCTACTACGGAAGGCAACGGATGACAAATGCCTATATGCAATGCAATTATTAATTGAATGCATGTGTAAATGAAAATGCATAATGCAAAAGCAAATGTTTTTGGATTTTATGCTTTAAATTATTTTTTGGATTTTATTGATTTTTAAATTTTTATTGATTTTGAACCTTTATATTTGACCAAACGGTGAGTACATGCCTTTGGAGCCTTTAGGAGTGATAAAATGGCAAGGAAATTCTATTGGAGCCTTTAACTTGACCAAGCAATTTTTTAGAAAATCCTTGGAGCTTTTTAAGATGATCAAGTGGTTATAAGCAAAACCCTCGGAGCCTTTTGGGGTTGACCAAAGGTTTGAAATACCTTTGGAGATTTTGATTGACCAACGCTTTAAGATGGATGATGTTGAGAGGTTCAAGCTCTTCAACACCCACTAGCAACGTTAGGTGATAGGTACCTAGAGAAATCTTTTTTGATATGATATAGGGTCCTTGAAAATTAGCCATGAATTTGTCTCGCATATCAGGTGGCAAATTAGGGTTATGTTGGTTCTCTTTCAAGACAAGATCACCAACTTTAAAGTATCTCTGATGGAATTTGATATTGTAAGTTTATTTTAATAACTCCTGATAAATGTAGATATTCTCAAGGGCATTCATGCGATGTTCATCAAGTAGAATCAATTGATCTAGTCGAGCTTATCGCATGGTGTCATCATCAATGAACTATTTGCAACACATAGCATTGGAATTTCCAACTCTAAGGGCATAATGGCCTCAACACCATATACCAGTGAAAATGGAGTTACCCCAGTGGGTGTTTGAATGCTAGTCCTGTAAGCCCATAATGCAAGGGGCAGCTATATATGCCAATATTTGTGGTTTTATTGGACCATTGTTTTAAAGATAGTCATCACTGTATTTTTTGAGGCTTCAACTTGCTCGTTTGCCTATGGATAATAAGGAGTTACAAAACTGTGTTTGATTCTATACTTAGACGTCAAAGCTCTCACAGTTTTGTTCTTAAATTATGTTCCATTATCCAAAATTATCTTGTATGGAATCCTAAAACAACATATGATATGCTCAAGTATAAACTTTGTTATGCAAGCTCCAGTCATCATTTTTAAGGGTATTGCTTCCACCCATTTAGTAAAGTACTCAGTAGTTGTGATGATAAAAGTATGTTAGCCTAATTACGGAGTAGAGATCTTATCGATAAGATCTAATCCCCACTGAGCAAATGGCCAAGCTGCTTGAATGGGTTGTAGGGCCTGTGATGGCAAGTGCATAATATTAGCATGATGGTGACATTTGATGCATTTATTGACATACACATTACACTCCTTCTTCATAGTGGGCCAATAGTAACCCATTTGAAGGATGCACTTGACAATGGCCATGTTGCTGAAATGACCACCACACGTACCATCATGAGCTTGTGAAATCGCCCAAGATGCCTCTTGGGGCTCTAGAAAATGAAGGAGAACTCCATCATAGCCTCGTCGGTACAAAATATATCCTAGAAAGACATATTTAGTCACCTTCTACTTGAATGTATGTTTTACGACAGGTGACAATCCCTCTAGGATCATACCAAGTTTTAAGAAGTTTTGGATTTACGACATCTAGCTCTGGTAAGCCTCAGCTTCAAATACTAAGACAACTTGCTCCCCCTACGTATCTACATGTGCGAATGCAAACTGGGAAATAACCTTGTGGTGAATGGTAGTACCACTCCTAGTCAAACTTTGAGAGGTTAATGACCCCTAAGGTGCCTTCTTTACAAAGTCTTCAGCTTTGCAGAACCATTCAACTTTTTCTTCCATGCTAATCATGTTGATTGACATTTTATTATCAAAGGCTTCATGCTCCACTATAGTATGTGAGAGCATTTTAACATGGATGGTAGTGAAATCAAAAGACGTATTATGATGGATTAAGGATTCCAAAGACACCATTATGTCTACAAACTTATTTAGTGAATGAGGGATTGGATCAATGTCATACCATTCCAATTTAGCCAAATATGTAAATAAAAGATATTTATAAGCTTTTAACATAGGACATCGACATTGAAAGAGCCCCTTAACTTGATTGACTATGAGCAAGGAGTTGCCAAAGATGTTTAATATTTTAATGTTCATGGCAACATCTATATGGAGGCCTAGTAGTAGGGATTCATATTCAGTGTTGTTGTTGGTGCAAGGAAAGTCTAATTTGAATGACAAGGGCATTGGAGCTCCTTGCGGTGTGACAAACACTATTCTTGCACCACCCCCTTGCTCACACTTTGAACCATCGAAGAACAAGTTCATATCAGTATTATTATATGGTTCTTCAGGTTTAGGAGCTTTGGATACGATGAAGACCACATCATCTAGAATCTCAATAGTCAGAGACCTACTATTTGAAAGTGGTGCCTCAGCCAGCTGATTAGCTATGACTTGTCCCTTAATGGACTTTTGACTTATGAATTATAGATCGAATTCCATTAGTAGCATGATCCACTTTGTAGTACGAGTGTTATGATATGTCTTGCTCATCATGTATTGCAAAGGATTTTGTTTGAGTATAACATATGTCATATGACTTAGCACATAGTGCCACAATTTCCTTGTAGCAAACACTACTGCTAAACATAGCTTCTCTACATATGCATATCCGAGCTCATAGCTCACAAAGGTTCGACTAATATAATATATAGCCTATTATTTTCCTTGCACATTATTTTGGGCTAACATGGTCCCTAATGCAAAGTCGGTTACCAATAAATATAGTATAAATGGCACATATGGCCTTGGCGGAGCTCGCACTGGCAGTGTCACCAGGTATTGTTTTATTTCAGCAAAGGCTGCTCGATAGTCCTCATCCCAATTTAATGGAACACCCTTGTGTAGTAGTCGATTCATGGGTCAACATTTATCTGATAGTTGAGCGATAAATCACTTTATCAATGTTACTTTGCCTTGTAGGCTTCTTCATTATTTGATGTTTGAGGGATGACGCATCTCTAGAATAGCCTTGACCTTTATTGGGTCTACTTCGACGTCTCATTTTGAAAAGATGAACCCTAATATTTTACCTAAATTTATTCCAAAAATGCACTTCTTAGGGTTTAACCTAACATTGTGCTCTATCAGGAGATCGAAGACCTTCCTTAAGACCTTCGCATGCTCAGAATGCAATAATGACTTTGCCAACAAGTCATCAATATAATATTCTAATATTTTATGCATATAATCATGAAAGATATATGTCATGGCACGTTGATATGTGGCACCAAAATTTTTAAGGCCAAATGGCATAACTTTATAGTAGAATGACCCCATGGCTTTATAAATGCAGTTTTATGCTAGTCTTCAAGCTTAATCTGAATTTGATTGTATCCATAAAAATCGTCCATCAGGGGGAGCATCTCATGACCTGTAGTTGCATCTACAAGAGCATCAATATTCAGCAATGGAAATGAATCCTTCGGTGTTGCCTTATTCAGGTCTCTAAAATCCATACAAATATGGATTCGTCCATCAAGTTTTTCTATAGGTACCATATTGGATACCCATTCCGGATAGTCGATGGAGACTACAAAATCTATGTCCAACAACTTTTGTAATTCGTCCTTCACCATTAAGGCTATTTTTGCATGCATATTTCTAAGCTTCTACTTGACTGGCTTCTTTGACAAGTCTAGCAAAAGGTTATGGGTAACCAATTTTGGGTCTAGACCTAGCATATCTTTGTAAGTCCAAGAAAAAATATTAGGTCTCTCTTTTTGCAGAGGGATGAGGGTGGATCGCTCATCGGGAGTGAGACTCTCTCAAAATTTAACCTTACTTGGATTAGTGGGATCGTTACTGATATCCACATTGAAGGTTTCCTCTACTAACATGTGTGATACCTCCTCAAGCTAATGAGGTGTAGGGATCAAATGGATGTCATTAGCTGGGTTGATAGGTTTCGCATTAGAAGCATTCTTAGCATGATAGACATCATAAGCATATCTTGGTGTAAAATAAAATGGTTGTGATATTTCTTTGTTAGGGAAGAAATCTTCAAGCTCAACAGGCGAGTTAGCGCGATCCCAATTGATAGCATCTACATTGAGATACAATGGTTTGGATGGATCGACTGGATTGTAGAGTGGAGTGGTCAAATAAATGGATACTATATTGATGGAATGGAATTGATCTCCAAGACCACATGGAAAAACATATACATCACTGATGAAACTCTCATACCCGATATCTGGCTCTATTGGCATGGGCATGAATGGGTCCTCTCTATGTGCACTATGGATGACTAGATCCTCTCTATGCATTGATTGCAATATTGAATCATTCAACTCAATGATCTCCATGTACATAGGCGATTTGAGAAACACCATGTGATAGATCACATCAAAGTTCAGTGGTCTTCCCATAAGGTGAGGATTCATATTAATCTCTTTGTGCATATCCTCAGTCGTATACGGCACATTACGATAGCATAAGTAGGGAGATCCTAGGTAGCCTCTCTTTTTTTCATATTCTTCATCACTATGAGCATGTAGTCAGCCCATATCTTGTGCAGTCTCTAGAATTGGTTCAAAGGTTACATTCTACACAATATATTCACCTAACCTTGTGTTGGCCAGATAAATAGTCACACGCGGTATGGATGAACCTGCTAATGATGTAGGTGAGGCAGGTTGAGGTACCTCCTCAGCTTTATCTTGGGCTTCTTCCACTTCCATGGGAGTGGGAGCCTCTTTGATGACTGGTTAGGGCAACTGCTTCTTTTCATTTTCACCCATTTTTACCTTTAATTTCATTTCATCCTGAAGCATGGCTGATACAGTTGGCTTTAATGAAGTTTTTATAGTGTGCTTGGATTTGATTGATATAGATGTTAATGGTTGAGCACACACTTGTTGTTTTCCTCCTATATTATTAATTGATAATGCTGGTTGGACATCCAAGTGCATTGATGGGAGTATGAAACTCCCAGGCAAATTAGCTAGGTTCACGAATTTGAAGGGATCTTCATCTGACGACACCACATGAACATGTCCCTTGTTAATGTACTTTACACATTAATGTAATATGGAGGGAACATAATGCATTTCTCGAATGTGCACTTGATTGACATGGCCAACATTGTTGCATGGTGCCTCATGGTTTGGCAATGGATTTTTATAAATCCCCATGTTTTGGTTGTCGGATTCCAATGGGTTACTCGGCACTATAAGCTCACCTTTATCGATCATATTTTGCACACTATATTTGAAATACAAACATACCTTAATGTTGTGGTCCTTCACATGATGAAATATGTAGAATAGATCATCCTGATACCCCTTTGACTTGGGCTGATTAGGATTGACTAGCTTAATCTCAGGCAACATGATTGCCTTAGCCTCGCATAACTGATGGAATATTGAGGTCAATGATTTTGTCAAAGGCATCAATTGGTGAGGCAAGCATTGCTCCTTATTTTTGCCCTTGTAATTATTCTTGCACTTCTCATATTGCACAGGAGGAGGTTGGGTCTGATAATTCTACTTTTGTTGCCCTTTATCCTCTCCTTGGAGGTTTAACCTCACCTGATTGACATGGTCCTACTCGCACTAATGTTTTGTGGAGTTTTTCTTGTGCCCCTCCTTCCTATTCTTGAGCTTCAAGTTGCCCTCTTGTAACTTGATATCCTTAATTACTTTGGATTGTACCAAAGCTTCCTCAAATGTCTAGTACTATTGTAGTTGCAAAAATAATGAGATGTGCTTGGCACAACTCTTCATGAACATCCAGGTTAGTTCTGTACCAGGAATAGGGAATTACAACTTTACCATTAATATCCTCTACCTCTTTCTATATTCTAGGACTGGCTCATCATCACACTGAGCTAGCTCAGCTAGATCAGAAAGGTTAGCTTTCTTCCTGGCACCAAAAGAAAAATATTCTAGAAATGCATCAGCCAGTTGTTCAAAACTGGTGATACTATGCTTCTTCAGCTGATTGAACCACTCCCGGGCTATGCCTGAGAGGGTTATGATGAATGTATGCAAAAGCAAGGCATTATTGCTTATAATTTGGAAGCATACATCCAAAAATCTTGTGGCATGCTCTTGTGCATCTTCATAACCTTTGAATTTATCTAAAATGGGCATGACAAAATGCTTAGTATATTCTAGAGTAGGCATCGAGGGGTCCAAAGGCTCATTATGAATCTTGCTCAATGTCAGATTTTGAAAAGTTATGCCTTGCCTCTCGATCAATTTCACATTTTCTTCTAGAACCTTATAGGCCTACAAGGAAATAAATTCCTCCTCCCTAAGCTGATGTGAGGGTGGTCTTGGAGGCACATTCTTCCTCTATCAAGGTGGAGGACGTTGCTCTTCCTCCTCCTCAACATGGGAGCTTTCAGGATATCCATGATCAGCTCCATCTCCCTCTTCTTCCTCATATTGTCATTGCCCCTGATATTCAAATGATGGTGGCCATTCTCTCTATTGGGCACTGACATGAGTGTGAGCATATCTATGCTCCTGATGCATGTTGGCTTGTGAAAAATACCTCCTATGAATGCACTCTTCGTGCTTAGTGTGAATGTATAAACCAGCCCTGGCTAGCCTATCAACTTATTCTACTTGCTTCTTTTGGGTAAGGATGTTGTCCTCATGCATACATTGCTCATATAATATTTTTCTAATGAGCCTTTGTAACAAAATATTCTCATCTTCAATGTGCTGCCTCTCTAGGTGAGCATCCTCCAATTGATCTTGAAGGAGTTGTCATCTCTACTCAGATACCATTCTATATGATCTGTCTATGTGATCAGTTGTAAGAGGACTCTGGTATGTGTACTCCATGCGAGTGACCTTATGGGTTTCATACCCATCTTGCAAATTTCCTATGCCTTTGCCATTATCTATGAAGATGACATTGATATCATGCTAAGTCCTGTGTTGTGTGCCACCATGCGCATATGGTGGATGCAAGCCATGAGGGTTCTTCGAAGCCTCCCCATGTTTTTTGGTAGCCCTAATAATGCTCCCACTATGCTCACTTAGAGCATGAGTGGGCAGAGCTGAATGCTTATAGCCTAACTGCTCAAGGATGCCACCTAAACCATCCAACTATTTGGATTTCCATGGCTCATGTGGTGGTGTACCATTTGCTCCCACCTTCGATATGTTGATAGTGATCTTGCAAGGTTCACTACACGTGGGAGTGTGAATAGACCTACACTCGAAAGTAGGCATGTTAGCATGCCTATGAATGGGTAGATCTTGATCTCTTCTATACTTTGAATTTGGAGTTATGGAACCTCCTGTAGACTTATTACATAATGATACAAACTTGTCTCCCTGGATAACATACTCATCGACCGATCCCGTGGATGCACATGTACTGTGATATCGTTAATGGATTTTGAGTGGAACACCCTCATGTTGAGAGGCTCCATGCTCTATCCTACATCTAGAAGAGTGTATAGAAGCTCCTCTATCGAGGGTACGCTCAATGGGGTCCCCTCATGTCGAATTGTATCCTTTGATGCTCATCGAATGATGTTTGGGAAGCTCATGTGGGTAAGGTTTCGACACATTTTGTTGTGAATTTGGTGGGGCTTGGTCATTAGCATCAAAATTGAGCCTTTACCGACCTCCCCGTGTCTCCACCATGGTGCACCTAGTGTCTAGATTTATCTTTTTATTATGCAAACAAGGTATACAATGGTGATTATCTCTTTTACAATTTAAAATGAGCCCTAAACTATTTGATGTGTTTTCAATTTGTTGTATCATTATTAGAAACTCTTATCATGTTTGAAAGCTTGTTGAATGATAATCTCAGTTTAATTAGCTTTCATCGATATGCTCACAGCTCGACAACCTGGGTGTGAATCCAAGTCACGTAAATTCCTCGTGTGTGGCAATGAAACTCCACACCTGGACAAGGAGAACCGGTCCTACTAGTCCCTCACCCATTTTCCCCCAGTCAACATTATACCCTTCGAAGAGAATACATGCAAATTTTCTAGGGTATGAAAGGTTCTTGGGCCCGACCTTGGTCTAGAACATAGGGTACATGGGATTTGGGCCAACGGATGGAAATCACCTCCACTGTCATTGAAACCCTACTAGTGGTTAGATGTCACTCCAACTCACTAGTGTTTACTTGAAACGTGGTGTGTGTGGTTCTTTTTAATATTTGCATATAAAGGAAAATTCATAATACATCATGAATGATTATTTCCTACATGATATGCAAAAATAAATGTTTCATTTTTAGATAATGAATGTTATATCCTATATGACTTTTTGAAAATGCAAATTATAATGATATAGCCTCTAATTGGGCCTCAAGCATACAAACCAACACACAATTTAAACTTAGCACGTTGGATTCTAGGGCAGACTGCACTCAGAGGTCCATTGTTCCTAGCAATGCCTAGCTAAAATTTGGAAAAAGAAACCCTAAGGACCTAATTCATTTCATGTTCATTTCATCCTTAATTATCTAGGTTTCAAATTGTCTGTTCTAGAAAAATACAGAGGCAAAGTACAGAGACAGAGAGTGTTAGAAGGGCCTACCTCAAGTCCTCATCTGATTCAGCTTTGAAATCCTGCTCTATGATGTACCTGCTACTAACCGTGGCTCTAATGTGCGGCTCCCACTATAGAACGTGACTGTCACCTATGGGCCAACTTTTTGATCGTGGCTATCATCCGTGGTGAGCACCTGCAATAAAAAAAACAAATTCACTTAGTGAAATGTGGCAAGAATTATGGAGTTCTACCGTGATCACCTACTGTACGACCAAAAAGGCATGCACCCAATATTATAATTGCATAAACTGAAATAACCTGGATATTCACACACAAATTGACAAAGACAAAAACAATTAAGTAAAATGCATCTTTATTTCTCTTTGAATAAATTCATGTTTTACAAATGAATCCCTCTTAGGGATACCCTTTTGATACGCAATTACAATGTTACAATCCCCTCAAGGATAAATGCACTTTTCAAGCCTTTAAGGTGACACAAACTGCTCTAGGGTGGAGTTGACCCTCTTCTTCACATTGAGGAAGGAATTGAATGATTGAATCTCCTTCAATATTTGTTCCCTGTGATCAAGAAACAACAATAACACGTCAAAAGCAAAGGTAACCTCTCTTGATGAGGTCTTTTAAGGAAGTTTCACAAAAGGATGCCATGACAAGCATATAATCAAGAAAATGAGTAAAGCATGGTAAACCTATGTTAATCATGAAATGTGATCATTAAGCATATTCAAGAAAACATGTATTATCTATCTACTGGATTAGTTAACAAATAGGAAGCAAAGGTGCATGAAACAACCTACAATTACACCAATTATCAAATTGACAACATGAAAGCAAACCTACTTCAAATGCTTAATCTGACTAGTCATATGTCTCTAAAACACTAATTGAACCTATATTAAGCCTAACATGATCTAACTAATTAATTTGCAAGAAATAAAACAAGCATATCTATGGCCATTTACTCATCGCGGGTCTGAGATGTGGTCAGCACTGTAGACCATGGCTAACAATCATAGTAAGGCTTTGAATAGATTTGCCCTAAGAATTAGGGCTTCCTCTATGACCTGCCTTGCCAAATTGATGGTCAAGGGTTGCCTCTGTGTCCTCTGATAGGTTTGGTGGTTGAATTCCACAATTGGGCCTCTGTTTGCCTGAATTCATGTTTCTTGGTGTTCTAGCTCCTTAGGGCATCCATGGCACAAGTTGACATGATGCTTGATGAATTAGAAAATGAATTGGTAGAAAATCTCTCTCAATACACTCAAGTGAGTATACAATTTGACAGGGCTTCACTGCTTTGATCTCAATGCTCTCTCTCTCTTTTGCCCTAATTTGATGGGGTACTTATAGGATTACCCAAGGGCTAGGGGTGGCTTCCTCATGAATCCAAGATCAATATTGGGCAGTTGAGTCTGTTGGATGGAATGTTCTAGACCTTTCCTTGCTCAAACCACTCCAATCTGCAACCAATTGGTCATTGCAACCAACTTTTGGGGTCGTATGAATGCCAACTAAACTTTAGTCCTAATTGTGGGTGTCATCTACGGTAAGCACTGCTAACCACAAGTGTCAGCTATGGTCCCAAATTGATAGATTGGGGGCCATAACTGTCAGCCATGACTAGTACTGACTAGGCACAAATACCCAATTGAGTGGTAAAAACCATTGCTATACCTTGGATTTGTCCAAAGGTCTTCCATATGGTCTTCTAGCATGTCCCATATGAGTAGTCACCATCGACATGACACGTTTTAGGTGTCTACACTCATAATTCAAATTAACAAATTTTGAGATGCCATTCCAATCCATACCTCTCCCATTGTCAGAGCCCTAAGCCAATCCTAAATTATCCACTTCCACATCAACCCCCAAATCATCCCAAGTCATGGTCCACCTCACTAATCTTGGAATTGGTGAATATGTGGTCCAAGACATCACAAGCACACTGCTCAACATACAAACTTCTAGGGATTACGATCATCCATGTGACTCATATTTATCTATAGGAGCAGTATATAATATAGGTTCAATGCCCAATAGCATAAATGTTATGTATGGTGGGATTGATTCATCATCAAATCCATCTTCCCAAGATGAACCCAAGTAACCCACACCTACCAACATACAACACATGTCGGGTTTTCCATCTTGGTATTTTCATCGAGTCAATTGGTAAGGTTATGGCCTAGGATGACATGAATAGGGAATGCATGATCTCATTGATACTTTGTATCAAGAAGCACATGACCATTCAGGTCTAGGTTATCACCCTTATTCCTTCACCTCTTCTTAACAAGCTTTCCAAAGTTTTAATTTAAATTCAAAAGAACAAACCCATCACCCTTATGACTCTAAAGATGAATTCTATGAAGAATCTAATGTTATATCGATAGCTTCTGATGAATATTATGAGGAATCAAAGCCCATCATTCCATTCACCAATCATGATGAGTTTTATCTTAGAATGTTTCCCATCCATCAACCCATATTTTACTTGCTTCTTTCACAATAGTGAGCCAAACCAACCAGTGACCACCTCTATTTCTTTTATCCACCTCACCGGATATTTTTCTTGTAATACATGTACATAATATAAATAAAAAACACACAAAAAAAATAAAAAATAAAAAAATCATTGCATTGCATGAACATGGCTTTTTTCTTGTGTTGCTCATTGTTGTTCAGGTTCCCAGAGCTCTAGGATCGGTTCTAGTAAATAGGATCTATCCATACTCCACTTTTCCAATCACTATTTTCTCCCTTTAAGTCAACATGAATCTTGTTGACTTATTCATCCCACTCCGTAATCCATACAATTTGGCAAAGCCAATTTTAATTAACATGAGCCTTATTGATATGGACCGAATTTTGTCACCTCCATCCCTTTCTAAATTTGTCCTTTTTGAGAAATTTTTAAGGGCTTCAGCCAACTACATTCATCCTTCACCTTCACCTTCACCTTTAGATCCTGAGTTTTTCTAGGCATATATAGAAGAGGTTGAATTATAAGAGTTTTATAATGTCATTTATGATATTCATCTGATCCCAACATCTCATCAACATGAGGAATATTCCCACATGTCTATTGAAGATACCATCGATGTGAACCTTAGTTCATATGCATACAATCCCTAAATTGTCAAGTTTGGTAAAGGTTTATCCACATATGAACAAGAGTAATTAATTTCTCTCCTCAATAAGAAGGAAATTTTTACATGGTCCTAAAAATATATGCATGGTCTTGACCCTAATTTTGTTATCCACAATCTCACCTTGCACTTTGATGATATGTCGGTCAAATAAAAATTGAGAAGGATGCATCTTACCATTGCTATCATGGTCAAAGAAGAGATTCAAAAGCTATTAGATGTGGTTTTTATTATCCCCAATGACTATCATAAGTGGATTTCAAACATGGTACCCGTTCACAAGCCTAACGGGGTGATACTCATTTGCACTAAATTTTCAGACCTTAACAAAGTGTGTCCTAAGGATGAATTTCCTCTACCAAACATCAATGCTCTTGCCAACACTTGCACTGGCCATGAAATTATTTTCTTAGTGGATTATTTTTAGGATACAATCAAATTCGAATTAATCCTGATGACCAACACAAAATAACATTCACTACACCTTGGGGAACTTTTTGTTACAAGGTGATGCTCTTTGGCCTCAAAAATGTAGGTGTCACTTATCAACATGTCATGAGATACAATTTCCATGATTAAATGCATAATATTATCAAATATTATGTGGATGATCTCTTGGAAAAATTCAAAACTCAACAAGATCACATTGGTATCTTGGAAAATTTCTTTGATCGATTTCTAGAGCATAATGTAAGGTTGATCCCCAAAAAGTATCTTTGGTGTCACCTCAGGTAAATTCCTAGGATTCATTGTCTCCAAAATAGGCTTTGAGGTGGACCTAAATAAATTCAAGGCCATTATGGATATGCCTCCCCCAAAAAACTTGAAATAATTGCATAGTTTATAAGGAAATATTCAATCAATCCATTGTTTCATTGTGCAACTTTCTAACAAATGCAGGCCATTCAATCACTTGCTACAAAAAGGGGTGACATTTTCAAGGATAGATGATTTCCAAAAAGCCTTTGATTATATCAAGCAATACCTAGATTCTCCACTAGTCTTAACTCCAACAAACTTTGCATTAGGGACAATGCTTGCACAAAAGAATGAAAAAATCATCAGCAAGTTTTCTTTTACATTAGTCGAACATTGGTAAGCTATAAAACCATATATTCTTATGTGGAAAAATTATGCTTAGCAATGGTTTTTGCCACTAAGAAACTCAAACATTACATTCTTAGTCACACAACATATGTCATAGCTCATGAAAATTCTCTATGTTATATTATGTCTCACAGTTACAATAATACCCCCACCACAAAATGGATAATGCTTCTCACTAAATTTGATCTTGAGTTCATTAGCCAAAACATCATTAAATATCAAGTCATAGCTAATCAACTTGTGGAAGCTCCACTTCCTAGTGATCAAACCTTGATTATTGAGCTCCTAGATGATTTGGTATTCACTATCATTGAACAAGAAGAAGATGTCATTCTAGAGGAAGACATAGATATCACTCTCTTATTTGATGGTTCTAAGTGTGAAAAAGGTCAAGGTGTTGGAGTCATGCTTCATACACCCCAAGGGATACCTATTCCCTTATAATTCAAAATTGACTTCCAATGCACAAACAACAATGCAAAGTATAAATTCTTAATCTTAGGTCTTCAAGCAGCCATAGCTATGATCATAAAGCATATCAGGATATTTGGTGATTCTCAACTTATTGTTAGATAAATCAATGGATAATACCAATGTAAAGAGCCTACCATAACGCTTTACCATGAAGTAGCAATGAAATTTCTCACCAAATTTTATTGATATGAAATCGATATTTTGACACGTTCAACTAATAGATTTGTAGATGCAATGGCCTCTCTAGGATCATTGATTCCAAAGAAATTCGAAGGAGAGGTACAACCACTCATTTTTACAATGATCTATAAATCTGTAACTGTTCATGTTGAATCTAAGGATGAGAAAGATGTTAGCTTTATCCATTCTCAACAATATGATCCTTGGTCAAACCAAATAATAGCCTTTCTAAATTTTGAAACACTCCCATCAGATATGTCATGGACTTCTAAATGCACTTTCAAGCAAAATGTAGCTTAGTTTACTCTCTTGGAGGATGTGTTGTATAGACATGGTTATGATGGAGTTCTCCTTCATTATCTCAAGTTTGTATAGGCACAAAGAGTCATAAATAAATCTCATGATGGTACTTGTGGTGGTCATTTTAGTGGAATGGCCATTGCAAAGCATATTCTACACATGGGTTACTATTGGCCCACCATGGAACGTGACTGTTACACTTATGTCAAGCATTGTAAGAAATTTCAAGAGCATGCTAATTTAACTCATGTGCTATCATAAGTATTACAACCTATTCAAAGCCTTTTGCCCTTTTCACAATGGGATTTAGATTTGATTGGCAAAATATCACCTCCTTCCTCAAGACAACATACATTCATCATCACAGTTACTGAATACTTCACAAAGTAGATTGATGTAATTTCTCTAACTAGTATAATAGGACATCAAATTGTGGAGTTTATACCTCACCATATCATCTATCATTTTTGTATTCCCTCAAAAATCATCTCTGATAATGGTAAGTCTTTCAAGAAAAATGATGTTTGAGCACTTTGTGAGAAATATAATATCCAACATAGTTTCTTGACTTCTTACTACCCACAAGCAAATGGACAAGTTGAGGCTACCAACAAGACCTTAATTACTATTCACAAGAAACTAGTCAAAGAAAATCATCTATATTGTCATACTCAAATCCCCTTGGCATTATAGGCTTATCGAATAAGCATCTGCATACCTACTAGAGCAACATCATTTTCATTAGTCTATGAAGTTGAAGCAATTATGCCTCTTGAGCTTGAGATCCCCTCATTGCAAATTTCATTACAAGAATTCATATATGACGACAATGCTATACAATTATGTTTTGACCAACTCATTCTTCTTGATGAAATGTGGGTCAATGCTTTAGAGCATTTACAATTTTATCAAGACCACCTCAAGCGTGCTTACAATGCCAAAGTTCATCTACGTGAATTCCAAGTAGGAGATCTTGTTCTTAAAGAGAATCAACAAAACAATAATGCATTGTCATATCTTCATGATAAATTCATGGCTAATTGATAGGTCCATATGCTGACACTAAAAAAGTGTGTAAAGGAACTTATAGGCTTGTTATTCTAGAGGGATTTGAAGAGATTGAACCACTTAACATCATCCACTTGATAACATTCTATGCTTAATGTGATTTATATATATATATATATATATATATATATATATATATATATATATATATATATGTATGTATGTATATATGCATGGCTAATACACAAAAACAACATTTCATTTCACACATTTTACATTTTGCATTTCACACATTGCATTGCACACATTTCATTTCATAAATTACATTTTATACATTGCATTCACAATCATATTCACACATATTAGAGGTTATTTGGTCAATTTTAGACAATAATTGATCCAATCAAGTCATGTTGCCTTAATAAGGTTCACCTTCAAAGTCATTATCCATTTTCATTGCACCATTTTAAATTGGTATTTGTGAACCACATGTCCATAATCCCTAGGTGTTTTTAGTCACTCAACTACTCCTAGTGTTTCTAGAAACCTCCAATACATGTCGAGTTTTCTTTAGGACCAAGACACATTTTCACCAAGAAAATATTGAGTTCTAAAAATTGACTCTAACATTCTTGAACCAAACACAATCATACTTCTTAAAAACATCTTGTGTAAAATAGGGATAACACCATTATTAGGTTGAACCTCGAAGTGAAAAGGGTAAATCTTGCTTGTCCCATTATGCACATAGTCTAAAAATAAAAAACAATGGTTTTCACCACTATCAAAATCATTTCCAAACAAAAGATATAGTAGTAAGGATAGGGTAAAATTATCATCACACTTTAGTTGAGATTATGATTCCCCAAATCTCTAAATAATTTATACATCACACACCACTGATCCTCAAGTTGTAAGGATAGAACTACATTTTTAGTTATATGGTTAGGTAGTCTGAATCCATAAATCTTAGAGATCATATTCTTGGACTATGGAACTAATATCCACCAGGGATATAGACACTTGTCTGGCATTGGAGTATGCTCATGTGTGATGACACGTCTCTATTGAAGAGACCTCTAATTACACATAAGGACAAACTAGCTTCTCGATCTCCTCCATAATAGGTTTCATCTCAATTTACTCAAGATAGGTTAATGAACTCACTTGCACACACATTGGTTCTTGATTGCCTCGAGTCATTACCATGCTCATGATTTGGTAATTGAACATTCACTACACACACATTTGGTCTTAGAGAAATTAGATAGCATTTAGTGAGTTTGTTTGATATCACTAGTAGGTCTGAGTCTCTACAAAATAGTCAGATTTCCATATCAACATCCATATCTTCTTCCATATCAACATCCATATCTTCTTCCATATCAACATACATATCATTACATGAGTCTTTCATTGCACATGCCACCATTTTGGTGCCCTTGATTAAACAACAATGTTATATATAGTCAAGAAAAATCTAAACTATGAATTATCATTAGAGAATTAATTCATTTACATTCATACAAATTAGCATTGTATTATCATCCATCACACATATACACATGCATTCACACAAAATCATAACACAAAAATATTAGCCATGTATATATAGCACATACAATGAATGACCGAAAGCTATATATAATGGAGCACCAAGGCTCATATACAAAAAGTGCATTTAAGCACTAGCTAATGTCTATAGGAGGACCCTTGTGACTCTAAAGTAGCCCTAGACAAAGGAGCCCTAGATCTAGAACCACTATGCCTAGAGTCACTAAGCCTAACAGACCTTGATATAGATGAGGAAGGTAGATCTGCTAGTCCAATATGGTACTCCATAAATCGATCCTCCAAAACCTGGATATATCCATCTTGGACATGAAGGTATTGTACATCATGTCCCTGATGATGATCCCTCTCAAGTATCTCTACCTAGATTCTTGCAATCCTATTCTTACCTCCACCTATATCCATCTATACCTCTAGATATTCCTATAGTTTAGCTATCTCTACATCTCAAACCACTATCTCTACATCCTAAGCCACTATCTCTGCATCTCGCTCATCTACCATCTACTTGAGCCTCACCCAATACTCCTCACTCTAGATTATAGGTCTCTCTAGAACCTCCTCCATATCATCATAATCATCATCACCATCTCCATCGCCTCTAATATATAGAGGCTACTCTGTTGCATCCCTCGCTCATCTCCCTCAATTGCTAGATCAAAGGTATCTCTGACGTCTAGGAACCTCATCTACCTCCTCTTACTCAACCTCTATCTCATCCTCATCTCCATTCCCATAATCCACTACTAAATTTCATACCCATGATGGTTGTGTAGTGAACCATGCATCATACTCTATGGTAGTCTCTACATCATCCACATCGAGGATATCTATCTCCTCATCATCATCATAAGTCACCATCTATGCCTTAGCACAAGGTAGACCACTCTCATCTTGATGATGCTTTTATAGCACTGGTGCCTCAGGAACTCCTTGTAGTAGCCCAAATTACCTCAGCACCTATGAGAACTGGACCAGCTCCACCTCGCTCATGTGACTCCCAACCATCCATCTAGTCTATCATACTCTTTGTAGATACTTATCTCCAATCCAAGTAATGCCTCACCAAGGTCTCCAAAGCACCTAAGAAGATTTTAGTCCTACCCATAGATCCTTATACTCCTAGTTGGTCTGGATATGATGACTTAGTTGCACATCCTTATCCAATATCCATCTCATAGCATAGGGTTTCTCCCCATTCAATAGCTTAGTAGGTAAGCCCATAGGTTGAGCCACACTAAAGTGCTCCCAACCCCAAAACTACAGTAGCACAATGCATCCTAGCCCCTTTCACTTTCATATCCTCACCTCATACATATCTTGGTACATATAAGTTAGCAGAGTAGGTTCCCATGCATACACCTGGGGTCATCAATCATATCATATACTACATTAATCATGTTCCAATGGAAATGATAGCCAGTGCTATTTGGGGCCACTATGTTGGCCAACATGAACATGACCAAGGTAGGCAATGCATCCAACTTCTTATCAACATACATTAGTAAATACCTTATCCCTCCACCCTTCACACTCATATCCTACCATCCATATACAAATATGTGGCCCATATCATATCCATTATCATGTCCAACCTTGACACGCAACCCCTCCACTAGTACTTTGAGGATGCAGTATACATACTCAAGTGTCACTATCACATCTCCAGTAGGGAGCTGAAAAGTTCCCCTATCTAGATACCATCTCTCTACCAAGGTAGATATATACCCCTCATCTACCCTCATGACATCAATATTAGCTACCCCAGCTAGCCCCACCTTCTCTAGCCACTTCCACTTCTCATCCCGTAGTGCCTTTCTCATCCCTGGTATGAGAGGTGAGAACCGATGCCAAGCTTCCAATATCTTCAGCTACAACATAACACATATATAATGCACATAAATTAATGTCACATTCATTGTATAATTAAAAAAAACAAAACTTTTTGAATAAGTACAAACAAAGAGTGCCAAGGGCACTTACCTCAGCAACATGCACCTCTGCTCCTACTTCTGTATTCACACCCTCCATCACCATAGCTTCTTCCACAAACAACTTCACCAATCCACCCCACTTCCTCACTCACTCCATCAGATGCATCTTCTAAAATTCATGAACGCAAAAATGAATCTAATTTCACCTTTATAAACTATTTATAACTATTTTGGGTGCACTAGAATTCCCATGGGCATTCACAGGTGCATTGAAACACTGACTAGAGTCTGTATATTGCTATATGCATGTCGATGTCTAAGAATACTATAAATGTAGGTCGATGTTTGGTGTTAAAATTGGTAGAAATACCAAAATGATCCAAAAATCTAGCTTACCTCCATAAAATCATTCCAAATTGCATTGATACATTCATTTCATCACCATATCATGTTTTGTGAAAAAAAATCGATTTGGATGCTTAATTTTTGCGTGCAATAAAAAGGGCAAAAAATTGGTTTACAACTCTCATAACACACCAAAATGGTCCAAATTTTCACAAAAATACCATATTCATCATTCCAATCATCCACTCCATCATTTCATTCATCTTTGTGATAACATGGATTGATTTGGGTGGTTAATTTTTTTTTGCAAACAAAAGTCATAAAATTTTCCAAAATTGCTCTAAACACTCTTCAAATCAATGGAAAATTTCACAAAATCATGCAATCCAATCATCAATGCATTTATCATCATCACACTTTCATTTCAACATCATCAACTCCACTAACAATTACATTTGCATCAAACATTTGCCAAGTTCACATACAAATTCAAGTGAACCTCATATCTAGTGGTATATTCTATGTCCTTGGTGATAGGAGAGATTGGTTGTCCATGCAAGTCGGTAATATGGATAAACCACCATAAGAACACTTGGCCATTATCATAATCCATTATCTCATCATTTGAAATCAAATTACATTTGCTCCCTCATTTTTGAAGTGCAACTATGTTCAGATTAATTTTCTCAACATCTATCATTGATGGCCTTATTTGTGGGGCTTAAAACATAGAAAAAATCATATCTCATAATTTATTTTACATTGATAGTCATCACGGAGATAGGCCTTTCCTAGGTTGATTGGTTCCAATTGAATTAATTATCATACAATTACTTGATGGCCCTCCATGAGTTGAATGTTTTTTCCTTTTGCATGTTCATCACTTTACATTTCAATGATGCAAAAAGGCACTTTCTTCAACAACTTGGAATCACCCCAAACTTGGGGTAAATAGATTTTATTTTTATTTCCCATAGTGGGATACAAATTACATGATCATGGTATCTACACTTGGAAAAACCTCCCTTTCTCCGTTGGGAAAAAAATGGAATCACTTTACACCATTCATATCATCTGCATTTACATCATACACTTGCACTTGCATCATTCACCTACATAATTTCCCATAATTCTATCAATTGTCTTATGAGACTCATTCTTAACTCAATCGCAAATTAAGGGGGTAAGCTACACATACAAATTATTTTATCTTCAAAATCATCTTTGTGCTCCAATGAAAAAAATTTGCTTCACCATGCCAAACCAAGTGTCTTATATTTTATACCGCATTGTGTTTCATGTAATGCGATACAAAAAGGGACATATAGACACCAAAATATAGCCACTTGTCATCCATATGTGTCCTCCAATCACAACCATCCATTATTTATATATATATATATATATATATATATATATATATATATATATATATATATATATATATATATATATATATATATATGTATTTGTTTAATATATATAAATATTAATATTTTATATATTATATTTATATATATATAATAAATATATATGTATTTATATAAATTAATCCTAGCCATCCACCACATTTTAATCTTAGCCATCCATCCATCTCTATCCATTCCACTTACCCAAACTTAATCGACACCCTTTCTCATGTTTTAATCTTGGTTACTCATTTTGTGTCATCGAAACCCTAACATGTTCAAGGGAAGATTATTAAAGAGGAGTCATTTTGATGAATCAAACCATTAAGCACTTGAGAAATCCTTAATCCCTTAATCCTTGAGCTCTCACTTAAGCACCTGAGAAATCCTCAAGCCCTTCTGCCCTAGCCACTTTACCATCACTTTGTCATTCACTACCCCCCATCGCATCATCCATTTTAGTCATTGCCAAACCCATGTAGAACCATATCTGGTTCTGTGACACTTCTCTTAACCTCTGAATGCCTCCCAGATCCAATTGAGTGCCTTTCGATATTTTTGGAACTCTCTAGTGGATCTATAACCCTCACAAAATACCTCTAGGCATCTCACAGAGTATATCTACAGTCCTACAACTCTCGAGTACCATCCAGGTGTCCTCGTGACCATCAAAAATAGAAGCAAAGACAAAAATTAGTATGTTGGCAAGGTAAAAAATTATTTGCAATTATTTTATATTTTTGTACTTTCTATTTATAGTTATATTCTACAACATATATGGTTTTAGTAGTTTTACCTTTTTAAGGGCCTCACACAGTGGAGTCCTCGTAGGTGCTTCTAATATCTTTCTATTGTTGTCTTTGTTTGTAGGTACAGGAATCATCTATCTAGAATCTATTGAATCTAGGGTGGTCCTGTAGGGATAACTGACCCACCTACAACTCTTTTTTAGATCGAAGACGAGCGAGAAGACACTAGCTATTCATTGCACTAGGGTTTTGAAACCCTAGCATCTTGTAAATCTGTATCAAAAGCATTGTAAAACCCCCATACAGGGGCACATTCATTGTACAATTGGGATATTTTCCCACATTAATAAAATATTTAATCATTTTGTGCAATCTTGTGTTGTTACTGTGCTCTTTGTTACTTTTATCCATTGCTTTGGTGTTTCTTATTTTTTGATTTACAAGAATAATACCAAAAGGTATTCTAGGATATTAAACAATACTTGGGTTTTATACCAATATTAAATCATCCAATACCAAGTGTACTATTCTTATTATACATTGCAGCTGCTAATTTTTCCTTAGGGACCATGCTAGCCCAAAAGAATTAGGTAAAAAAATAATAAACAGTCTATTATCTTAGTCACACCATGGTCAATTACGAGATCAAATATGCTTATCTTGAGAAGCTATATTTAATAATGGTTTTTACCACCAAGAAACTTTGACATTACATTTTGAATCAAGCCACATGTAATTTCAAAATAAAAGCCTTTACAATATATGATGAGTTACACTTATCATAACAGTCGTACCATAAAGTGGATCATGCTTTTGATAGATTTTGACCTTGAATTTATTGGTTAAAAATCTATTAAAGATCAAGTTATCATTGATTAGCTATTAGAGGCTCCTCTCCAACATGATAAGTAAATAACACAAGCTTATACTGAGGAGGGGTGAATAGTATAAGATAAAACATTTTACTTTTCAATCCAAATGATAATAGCAATAATATCAATGCAGTAATGAAACAATGCACAAATCACCACACACATAAGAGACACATATTTAACATGGTTCACCCAATGTGGGCTACATCCATGGAGAAATATTGCTTATAAATTTCTTAATAAATTTTGTGGGCACCAATCCATAGGAGACACCAATCCCCTATTGTAATTTTTGTGGACACCAATCCACATGAGACACCAATCCCCTCTCAAATTCATTGACACCAATCCATAGGAGACACCAATCCCCTCTCAAATTAATGGACACCAATCCCATCTCAATATTTTGGATACCAATACATAGGATACACCAATCTCCTCTCAAGTTCATGGACAGTAATCCACAGGAGACACCAATCCCCTCTACTATTTTGTGGACACGAATCCACAGAAGACACCAATCCCCTCTATTGGTTCATGGGCACCAACCCACAGGAGACACAAATCCCCTTGCTCAAGTTCATGGACTCCAATCCATAGGAGACACCAATCCCCTCTACTCACAAATCTAGTCCAAAATCTACTCAATTCTTCTCTCAAATCTGCTCACAAATACTTCTCAAATCAGCCCCATAACCTGCTCACAAATTTGCTCACAACACCTGCTCAAATCTACTTAAAAAACCTGCTCAAAATTACTCACAAAATTATTCTTAAATCTACTTACAAAACTTGCTCAAACCTGCTCAAATATACTTTACAAAACCTGATCAAAATTACTCACAAAATTATTCTTAAATCTACTTACAAAACCTGCTCAAATCTACTTTACAAAACCTGGTCAAACCTGCTCACAAATCCCTGCTCAAATCTACTTACAAAACCTGCTCAAACTTTATCATAAAATCCTACTCAAATATGCTCTATATAATACTCAAATATGATCCAAAAAATGCTTATCTATTCCCAAATATTACATACAAAACAATGCTCAACTATTCCTAAATCTTGCAAAAATGATGTCATCAAGTTCTTCACCTATTCTTCAATGTACTTTCCTCAAATAAAGCAATTCAAACATATTCTACCCAAAATTATATTATCTTCATGAACATATAGAGAATGATATGCACTAAAAAAATTCCCAATATGTTCTTCACATTCATTAAGTACGTCTCTTTCACATGTCTCACATTTATTACATCAAAAGGTAGATTTATTCTAGCACTAGATAACTGACCTCGTAATTGTTGATTTTCACCTTCACTTCAAAACCAATCACAATGCACAAGTCTTTCCTTCTCATCTACTCCAAAAATAAATTATGAACAATGCACAAATTTGCTCTCAAATATAATCTATAACCCTTGCACATTTACTCCCAATTTCAAGCATAACAAATGCACAAGTTTACTCACAAATATGATGTATTTTTTTTTTGTAGAAAACATCCTAGAAGGGATGCCACTTTTGGGTAAGACCCAAGGAGGCAAGGGTATCTATTATGCCAAAATCATCTAGGGCTCACACCTAGCCTACCACCTTTGACATACTCAAGGAGCAAACAAACACATAATAAGATTAAAATAAATAAATAAATAAATAAAAATAATAAATAATAAAATGAAATAAAAATCATTCTCCTTAATTATGTCAAAAAGATAAAGCACAACCAAACACACACACAATAAGATAAAAAAAACACAACACGAACCACATAGAAAAAACACAAGAACATAACAAAACACAAACAAGACAAAAACAACATAACACTACAAAGACATAACCAACAAAAACATGAAAAATAAAAACAAACAAAACCTAAAAAATTAAAAAAACAACAAACAACGGACAATAAAAAAAAACAAAAAACATAGAAAACACTCACACACAAAAACATGAATTAACACAAACATATAGAAACACAAGAATAAAAACAACAATAACAAAAAACACAAAACAACAAAAACACAAGAACAACAAACAAAGAACACAAAAAAAAAAAAAAAACAAAAAAACACACACCTCAAAAAACTAAACAAAAAATAATAAAGAAAAAAGAAAAAAATTTAACATAACAATGACCTTTCTAGACTAAAAGACTTTTAAGGCAAGAATCAACATAGGAAACAAAATAAAGAATAGTTTGATCTAGGGAACTAAAATACCCTGACCGAACCAAAGAGAAGCAAAAATAAAGCAAGAAGAAACTAGGTACCTCTAGAACTGGAGCCATCCAAAGAAACAATAGAAAGAAGAGCTTCCATTATTTGTGAAGGCCACCATCTAGGAGGGTGGCCATAGAAAGTAATATCACCTTTTTCCAAAGCCCAATTAGCTAAAGCATCAGAACTCTTGTTTTGATCTATGACCACATGATTATAATCAACTTTGAAAAATCCCATCTGGATTAATTGAATCTTCTCAATAATTTTTTTTATTCTCCAATCAACCTTATGATTCTTAGAAGGAGTCTTCAAAGGATTAATAATGAGTTGAGAGTTAGACTCAACTAGCATATTTTCCCATCCAACCTTAGTAGCATATTGAAGGCCTCTAAGGATACCATACCCCTCAGTAAGGTTATTGGAAAAAATACCCAAATTCTTAGCAAAAGTAAAAACCAGGGAGCCATATGAAAGTCTACCAATTTCTCTTGCACTAGCTTTTCTAGGGTTCCCTCTAGAGGCTCCATCAATATTAAATTTTCAAAATGCTTAGGAGGAGGTTGCCAATTTCTTATCATATCCATCTTACAATTACTCACATTCCCTTTAAGTTGGTTACCCTTAGAATATTTAATCTTCAATATTTGCATCACTTGATCCCATATTTTGTGGGAGTTTTGGGGGTTATTAGGGAGTTGTTGGACTGATTCAACTAAGTTGGTAGTGGTATTTTTCCAAATATAGTGAATATTTTTCCTATCTTGATTAAAAATTCAGCTATTCCTTTCATTCCATATATTCCAAAGAAGAATGGTAGAACCCATCCAAACTAACTGCCTAATAAAATGATCAACACCCTCTTGTTTAGGCCAATCCCTCCAAAGCTGATCAAAAGTAAAAAAATTGAGCCACTGTAAACCAAGTAAAGTGGTCATTCTCCTCCATAGCTCAGAGGCTAAAGTACACTCAATAAAAATATGGCTAAGAGTTTCTACATTCTCTCCACACATTTCACATCTAAAAGGGCCATAGAAACCATGCTTCATAAGTTGCTCACCAGTAAGCACCCTATGATGCAATAAAATCCAAGTAAAGAACCTCACCTTAGGCTAGATATTTTGAGCCCACAACTAAGAAAATATGTCAAATAATTGGTTGGGATTATTATGGCATAAGGTCAAATAACCTTGAGCAACTGAACGCTCACCCTTAGTAGTGTTGTTCCATCTAAAACAATTTTTTTCATGGGACCGAGAGAGAGATCTCATATGAAGGATGTCTTGGATATCTTGTCTTTGCCTTTCTAGGATTTGAATAGGCCAGTCCTCAATAGGGATCCAATATCTACCAACCTTTGAATTACCAGTATGGTATCGATAGTAATTAGCCACATTTATCCAGTTAGCTTGGTGAAGCTCCTCCATACAAGACCTTTAATCAAGAAATTGAGTTATCAAAGGCTTGTGACCATCCAAAGAATTTGTCCAAAAATTTACCTTTTGACCATTATGAATGATCCAAAATAAATTTTTCTTTATCAAATCCTCACCGGTATTAAGAACTGCTAAAATGGGATAACCTTTGGTAGGTATTTGATAGCAAATAAGGTATTCAGGACTTTTGTTCTCAGCATATTTAGCATGAAGATTATTGGCCCAAAGAGCATTGGGGTTATGCAACATCCTCCAATATAATTTAGCAGCTAAAGCTTTTTTGTTATTAATAGAATATCAGAATCCTAACCCCCTTCATTCTTAGGAAGACATAAAGTTTCCCATTTCACCAAGGCCCATTTTATTTTCTCCTTAGTACCACTCTAGAGGAACCGATGACTGATTTGATCTAGTTCTCAAAGAACAACCTTTGGGATATTCAACATGGAAGAAACATAAATATAAATAGCTTGAAGGACTGATTTTACCAAGGTGATTCTACCTCCAGAAGAAATCCACTTGTTGGTCCACTTTCCAATTTTCTTCTTGACTTTGTCCACCAACCAATTCCAATCCTTTTTTTTTGCCTTTGAATATTAATGGGAATACCTAAATAAGTGATCGAAAGGGAGGTCTTATTATATTTTAATTTATCCAATACCATGGATTCCTATCTAGAAGAGCAATGAAAGAAAATAACTTTATATTTGTCTTCAATGATCAATTGCCTAGAAGCCTTAGAAAAATAGCTAATGATTTGCTTAATATTATAATATTTTTTAACTATAGCTTTACCTAAAAGAGTAGAGTCATCAACAAATTGAAGATGATATATAGGTCTAGCTCCATGAGTAAT
Source organism: Wollemia nobilis (assembly GCA_028583015.1). Classification (NCBI taxonomy): domain Eukaryota; kingdom Viridiplantae; phylum Streptophyta; class Pinopsida; order Araucariales; family Araucariaceae; genus Wollemia; species Wollemia nobilis. The sequence goes on along the minus strand of JAQPPZ010002415.1, from coordinate 3,194,085 downwards.
GGTAAATCCCTCAAGGGTTTTGTTTTCTCTCTTTTTGGTTATATTCCTACCCAAGCATTCAACAAGAATGATAAATAAATAAGGGGATAGTGGGTCACCTTGCCTAATACCTCTGGAAGTTGGGAATGATTGAGAAGGCCTACCATTGATAAGAACTAAGTAGAAAACTGAAGAGATACATCCCATAATCCAATCCATCCAATCCTTAGAGAAACCAAATTGCCTCAAAACTTTGATAAGGAAGTGCCAATCCACTCTATCATAAGCTTTGGATAAGTCTAACCGAATGAACATGGAAGGAGAATTTTGCATATCCATGGAATGGATTGCTTCCTAAGCAAGAACTATCTCATCTACTATTTGATGCCCTTCCATATAACCCACTTGTTTAGGGGAAATAATCTTATGCAAAAGAAGCTTCAACATTTCTGCCATGATCTTAGTAATGATTTTGAGAAGAACATTACATAAATCAATAGGTCTAAAAGCTGAGATATGATTAACCTCTTGATATTTTGGAATAAGAGTAATATAAGCTTTATTTATAACCTTAAAAATTTATTTGGATTTCTTGGATTCTTCTACCACCTCTAATAAATCAGCATGAAGGATATCCCAGAACTCTTGGTAGAACTCAATGGGAAAACCATCAAGACCTGGGGTTTTCCCTTTTTGCATTTTAAAAACTACCTTTTGAAGCTCATTGATAGTAATAGGAGCAGTAAAAATAGAGTTATCCTTAGAAGTGATAAGAGAAGCTGAGTCAAGAGGAGTAGTAGCAAAAATATTGGAAAAGTAATCGACAACAATAGATTTCATGCCATACCAAGTGTAGAAAACATCTACAGAATCTGATTCAGGGAAGAAATAAAGTTGTGAAATTTTCAATCTAGAAGAGATATATGGAATAAATTGGTGTTTTGATCTCCTTATTTGAGCCATTGAATTCTATATTTTTGCTTCCATAAGAGTTCTCTTTTTTCCCATTCCTCTAACTGAGTTGTGAGTTTAATTTCATTTGCACTTCTACTCTCTATGAGGCCATCTAAACAGATTTCATTATTAAAATTTTCAAGTTGAACAATAACCTCATGTTTTTTTTAGGAACATCCCCAAAATCCTTCCAGTTCCAAGTCTTATTTTGGATATAATGTATTGCAATATTTTGGCAAAATAGAACATCTTAGTCCCATACCTAGGCTTACCTTCCTTCCACCATTGTTGTACATGAGGTCTAAAGGAACTATCTCTGAGCCACATTAATTGAAAACAAAATAGAGAAAAACTCACATTGGTTTTCCACATTTCCACCATGACTGGCCAGTGATCCAAACCAGCATTGTTAAGAGTCTTCACTTTAGGAATGTGACCATGGATTAAGAAATTTTTAGAGAGCAAAAACCTATCCAATATCTTCATTATACAAGCTAAGCCTTACCTTCTGTTAGACCAAGTCATAAGGCCATTATCTAGTTGGATGTCCACAAGATGGAGGTTTGCAATATATTCGCTCATGAGGTCAGTGCTTCTATCCAAATTTCTATTTCCCCCCATTTTGTCATCCAGAGAGAGGATGGTATTGAAATCTCCTCCGATCAAGATCCAAGCTTCAATAAAATGAGAGATAATATAAGTTATATCCATCCACTGTCTGCTTTTTTCCTCCAAAGCATTTAGAGCATAAATAGTAATGCAGAGCATAATTTGATTGGAATGTCTACTTTGAATAGCTATAGCCAAAATACACCAAATGCCAACCATATGGTGAATAACTACCTCTTTTGGGTCCCAAAGATAAACAATTCCACCAGAAGTCCCCTAGGAACTGAGGGAAACCACTTTTGCAGCTGGCCAAATTTTACTAGCAATTGAGTCCATGTCTTCTATTGACATCTTCATTTCTTGAAGTAAAATAAGATGTGGATGATTTATTTGAATCATTCTTCTAATTTTATTTTGTTTTGAAAGACTCCCTTTGAGTCCTATAATATTCTAAGTTATGATATTCATTAATACCAAGGCTAAAAATGTTGGGAAGGGCATTAATTTTACCTTCCTCTACAAGATTTTCACCTTCTTTTACCATATGATATTGATTGGTCTTGCAACCTGCCTTTTGATTAGAATCCATCTTTAGTTTTTTTCCTATTTCTTGACTTACTCCAATTGAATCTGAGATGGCTTCTAACCTTGAATAATGCTCGTACACAACCAAAATCTTACTATAGGGTTCAAAAAAGTCTATATTAGGACCTGTATTATTTGAAGTTTTGACATTTAAAATATTGTTTTTCTTGTGTAAATTTTCTCCTTTTTTTTCTAGTTGAAAACCTTTGATTTGTTGGTTTATCTCTGATTTCTTCCCTTCATCTTCAAATTGTGTTTCAAAGATTTATGTTTTCATTATTTCCTCTTCCTCACTTGGGAAATCATTTGTGGAAAGGATTTCAAACATATTAGTAGATGAATTTTTTTGATCCTTCATAACTAGTTTTTCTGAGTGTTCTTCTTCTTTGGAATTTGGAAACCTGCTGAGTTTATATCTTCTTTCTTTTGATCAGGAATTTTATTTAGGAAAGCACTAGCCAAATGACCATATTCATGGAAAATTCTATAATGAAAAGGAATGTTCCCATAGTCCACTACTTGCTCCCAAGTGTCTTCCCCAAATTGAAATGTGATCTTTTTAGGTAGGGGTTTGTCAAAATCCATTAAAACATAAATTCAAGCATAAATAATATGTTCAAAATTTTGAGTACAATCAACAGTCATCGTAAAAGTTCTTAAAGATTTTCCAATTGAAGAAAAAATAGTAGGATTCCAAAATTCAATAGGGATGCCAAAGAGTCCAAACCACATGGTAGTTGTAGAAGGCATATATTCTTCGACTTTAAATTTAGTATGTCAAGGCTTCATGAAAAGTCCTGTCCTTCCAAAGAACCAAGGACCCCTTGAAAAATTTTCTCTCTATTTTCATTATTAGCAAATAAAACAATAAAATAACCATTTAGATAAATAGAGATTTGTAACTCACCTTTAATTTTCTAGATTTTTGCAGCCCAGACTTTGAAAGCAGATAGAGGCTCAGATGAAAACCCACAAACTAACAAATTAGTCCTCTTTTTTCCATATCTTTAATACCAGTCTGAATGTTAGCCATATCAAGCTTAACAATAGGAGTTCCATTACCTTCTTTAAGACATTGTGACTCCTTTTTTCCTAGGATCAATATTAGGCATTCTTAAAGGTTTATGGGAAGCCCTAAGATTAATATTAGCATTGGGTTGAGGCTGTCCACCATGGCGGGCATCCCTAAAATTTATTTCTGGGGTTGAGTCTTCGAAATTATTACCCTTGACCAGGGTTTTCATAGTAGATTTATTTTGTGGGTGCACCTTAGCACTAGATTCACTTGAGATATAAGCCATTTTTTATCAGCTGATTAAAACTTGTTTCATGATCTCTTTAATCCTTGTCCTAGATGTCGTGGAAAGGTATGGTTTTCACTTTTTTGTGTGTATAAAATTGGAATCCATTGTCACTCATGTTCATAGTATGATCTATTGAAATATATATTTCTAACCCATATTGGATCCCCTGCAAAATATCATAATAAAATCACGAGTAGAAAACATAAAAATATTCACCTCTGGGCCCGAAGGCCTCGAAAATCAACCTATGGAGCTGCTTGCACTCAACCCAGATGAAACCCTCGTATAGCCGCTTACCAAAAATATTTTTCACACAGAGGGATGTGCAAGGATATATGTTGATCCAAATAAGTGATCTGAAAGCAATTTTCTTTTTCCCTCTCCCTACCACCAACAGGATTCGATCCCCTCACATTGCGAGGTGCAGCACCCTATCATGGGCCCTTTAACCAGCTGCACTATCATAGCACTTGGAACCTTAATGCACAAAAACAAATTTATTTCTTCCATCCCTTTGTCTTCAACAAAAAATGACATCGAAGGATTTCAACCCCTCAACCTCCTGCCAGGAAGTGCTACTTGTGAGCTCCATAACTAGTTGGGCTACCCCGATGGTTGAAACGTGAATTACACTATGTTGGATTTATCCTTCATTTTTTTCTACCACCAAAAATTCTCAACTCTCCTACTTCGCTGCTACCTATTTGCTGCTATTCCACTCGATTGATTTTTATCTCACAAAACTTACCTTTGTCCAACTTAATTATAGCATATATTTATATGCTTTATCCTTTGTTTTATAATGAGGTCGGCTCCACCATTATGTGCTTTGTCCTTTGGCACCAAAACATTTGAATTTTGATTTTTCAATTTTTAAATCTTTTGCAAGGAGGTCACCCAAGGTTTCAAGGAGGTCATCCAAGGTTTTAAATATTTAACCTTTAAATATTTAAACTATTAAACTATATTTAAATCCTCTGATTTAAATATGAATCTTCATATTAAATCTTTAAATAATAAAAATCCTTGAAGATATCTGCCACTGACATTGACATTTATCCTTGGAGATATTTCTACCTTTAACGTCAATGACAACTCAAAATTAATGACAACTCAATATTTCCAATAATAAGTCAATAAGCATAGAATTTCCAAATGATGCAATCTTTGCATTGTTAGACTCAAGAGAACCTGAATAACTAGAAAATATAGCAAATATAATGCTATTCATTGATGGTTCAAAATCTGAACAAGGGGGTGGTGTAGGCATCATGTTTTTCATGCCATAAGGGGCTCCTATTACCCTTTCATTTAAGCTAGATTTCTCCTAAACCAAAAACAATGCCAAATAAAAAATCCTCATTTTGGGTCTTCAAATGGCTCTCACCATGAACATAAAGAAACTAAACATCTTTAATGACTCCTTGTTAATAGTTAACCAGGTCAAGGGGATTTATCAATGCAAGTTTCAAATATTGAAGTCCTACAAAGATCTTGTGGATAAATTATTGGTCAAATTTGAATGGTACGACATCAAGGTTGTACCTCATTCATTCAACTACTTTGTAGATATGATGGCTTCCTCATGGTCTCTAATTCCATAGAATCCATTGGATGATGTTACAACTATTCTGGTTAAGATGCTTTCTCAAGTTGTAGTCTAGTGACACATTTCTAAATATGAGCAAAATGTTCACATGATACAGGTTAAACCATACCAAAATGGGATCTCCCCAATTCTAGACTTTTTGAACCATACTTCTTGGGGGTCCTTGGTCTCACAAACCCCTTGTGATAATAACATGACCATCTACCTTAAGGTTCTCACCCACTCCATATTCATGCAAGGTGTATCTAGAGAAGAAAAAGTAGTTCATCTGGTCCAAGCCAACTCGTATCAAGATTGGTTTAATAAACTCAAATATTTCTTGAATTTGGGTAACATTCCTTGGGATTTTTGCATGCCACCAAATGAACATTCAATCAAATATAAACAAAGTATATCTTGGTAGGAGATATACTCTACCATCGAAGCTATGATGGTCTTCTCCTCCATTGCTTAGAGCCCTAAGAATTTACTTGGGTTATTTTCCAAGCTCATGATGGTACTTGCAATGGCCACTTTAGAGGTATGGCTATCGCTAAGTGCATATTTTCAATAGGATATTACTGGCCCATTATGGAGTGAGTCTATTGTGCTTATGTTAAAATATGCAGTAAATATTAGCATCATGCTAATATTTTGCATGTCCCTTCATAGGTCTTACAACTGATTCATTTTTTGTGGTCTTTCTCGCAATGAGGGTTTGACTTATTCGATAAAATTTATTATCCCTCATCTATCCATCACATATTCATTATAATAGCCATAGAATATGTCACAAAGTGGGTGGAAGTTATTCCTCTTACCACTATGATAGATCCATGCATCATAGAATTCATATTACATAACATCATTTATCGTTTTGGTATTCCATCCAAAATAATTTTGGATAATGGGTCATCATTCAAGAACAAGGATATGAGAGCTTTATGCACTGAATATAATATGCAACACAAATTTTCAACAACTTATTATCCATAAACTAATGGTTAAGCATAGGTATCAAATAAAATAGTCATTGCCATTCTCAAAAAATGATAAATTATAATCATAAATATTAGCATCTTCAACTGCCTCTAGCACTATGGGCTTATCACACTAGCATTCAGATGCCAACTAGGGTAACTCTATTTTTTTTAGTGTATGGCACTGAGGCCATTATACCCTTGGAATTAGAAATTTTTTCATTACACATTAGAGTTCATTGATGATGACACTATGTGATAGGTTTGCCTAGATCAACTCATGTTTCTTGATGAGCGATGCACCAATGCTCTTGAGCATCTTCACATTTATCAAGATCACATTAAGTGATCCTATGAAACAAAAATCCATCTCAAGGATTTTGAGGTTGGATATCTTGTGCATAAATAAATCTAACAGAATTCCAACTTGTTGCCCCACTTGCAGGATAAATTTATGGCTAACTAGTTATGTCCGTTCATCGTGACACAAAAAGTAGGGCTAAGAACATATCGACTAGCTTTCATTGAGGGTGTTGAGGAACCTGAACCTCTTAACATTCTCCACCTATGATAATTTCATGCATAACACACAATGCACACAAAAAAACAAAAAAATAAAAAAATAAAAAAATAACAAAAACAATATGAACAATACAAAAATCAAAAATCACAAAAATATTGCATTGCTTACATCATCATGCATTACACATTATTGCATTTCATTGATTTTGCATTAGGCATATCAGTAATTGCATTAACATCACTTTGTCCTACATCTTTTCATCACTTACACCCATATTTGTGGTCTTTTGACCATTAGGAGGTCTTTCTAATATAGGATATATATCAGATTACCATCAACAATGATATTCATACGGACACTAACTATTTTACATGCACTTCTTAATGTTTGAAAGTTCATAAATGACTTACACACATCACATAATCATTTTAATTTCATAGAGCATCGTGCTTATATGACTATCATGAGTCTTAACCAAACCTTTTTCATCATTATCATTAACATTTTTTGTTGTGATATTTTGGTTATTAAGGGGTCCTCATAAGATAGGGTAGATACCGGATGACCATCGACAATGATGTTTAGATAGCCACTGACTATTTTATGCACACCTCTTAGTATTCAAAATTTCATAAGAAAAACACACATATCCACATATCATTTCCATCCATATTCCCCATCCTATGTGTTTGTGTATTTTTCCTCACACAATAATTTGTTATAGGGTGTTCAAAAGGATATTTCGATCATTCACCCATTCCTAGTTTTTTTTTAGATTTTGTAGAAAGTTATCTTGATTTTTAGAAGTAGGGCTTTGCTTTGATAGTACCTTGCATATCTCAAAATTCCAAACACATCTTTATATATTAAAAATAATTTAGCACAAGGAAAGATGAAACTATGAAGTAGTCATGGCCTCTTAAGTGAAAGGTTTCCCTTGTTGTCCTATTATGCACATAGTCCAAAATCATAATAAAAATAGTGGTTTTCACCACTTAAAATATACATCTTTGCAAAATCTTACAACAATGATAAAAAGAGTAGTAAGGATGAAGGTAACATTCTCATCAATACTTGGTTCGAGTGGTTGAGAATCTAATTCCCCAAAGCTCTAATTCTTGTCACAAAAGCAAAAAAATCATGAAATGAGTAGTAAGGATAAGGGTTAAATTCTCATCAGGACTCAGTTCAAGTGGTTGAGAATTTGATTCCCCAAAGCTCTAACTTTCTTTATAAACACATAATAATAATGAGGCTTCAAGTAGTAAGTATAGGGTTTCATTCTCATCAGGACTCAATTTGAGTGGTTGAGAATCTAACTCCCCAAATATTGAAGATCCTAGCATTGGACTATGCTCATACATGGCACATAAGGACTTGCTAGCTTTTGAGGTCTTGCATTACAGAGTAGTTGAGTCCAACCAAGTACAAAATTGGGGTAATTATGACCATAGGGTGATCCTCATTACAACAATGGGCTATAAAAACTAGCCTAGCAATGGGGTAGTCTTATGCATCACAATAATGAACATCACTATGAACACATAGGGATATTGAATATCTGGGTCTTCCTAGCAGATCGCTATCTTCTAGAGTCATGTATAGTCAATATCCAACTTTTGACTAGTCAACTAGGGTGTTTGAGTCTCATGAAAACCTTGTTGTTCCCTTGTGACATCTCACTATTGCACATCCATCATTCACATTTTGACATATCACATTACATTCCATATAGTTCACATTCAAATGTATGACTTTCATGAAAATATTTATATTTTGATTCATGATGTTTATACATTCAATGGTGCTTAAAATTAGGTTATTTTTGCATCTTATATTCATTCATTATGTTTTAACATAAAAAGCATAAAAAACATATTTTGCATCATCATGTCATTAGTACATAACATACATGCATACATTCTAGCTCTATCATATCATAAAAAATATCAATATACACCTATGCATACATACTACAATGTCTAGGCATACATAAATCATCATCATTTGCATCCATAAGTGCATCCATACATGAAATAACATAAGCATAAAACAACATGATAAGATAACTAAAATATAATATATATATATCATGAAAGGTACATCATGGTACAAAAATACCCGTAGACTACAATAGAGTGGGTCGTCGAACCACACACTCAAAAAGATAAGTCTATACATAAAAAAATTAGGCTAGACCTACACCACTAGTCTCACCACCATCCTCGGCCTCATCCTGATGGGGTTGCATTAATCCACTAGCCCCTGATATCTGTGGAGTATCTATAAATCTAGGAATCCATGGTCTCACCAAAGTCTATCCAAACTTGTGGTGGATCTGTTTTGATGGCCCTACTAAACCCTATGATGATAGCCTACCACCTAGTCACTCTACCTCATCCTCCAATAGATAAATATAATCTTGATCCAAATAGTGATGAGATGTATAATGGGATATCATACCTTGTAGATCTATTATCTATGCTTGTAGGCTAGCCACATCACCTATGGCCTACCCTACCTACACCTACCATGAAACTACCCCTATTTAACTATCCTACCTATCAATTATAGTTATAAAGCATCATCCTCTGCCATAACATCCAATAACCACATTCGTAGCGCATCTTTCTCTATTATGATACTGGTCACCTAAACCCGTAGAGCATATCAATCTATCATCAGCCTCCCAACCTCATCCTTCAATATCTCAACCTAAGCCTAAAGGGTGTCCCTCTCCTCACCAAAGCCCCTCCATATCTACCTTGACCACCCAACTGACTCTGTGCTAATTCTTGTGTTGTATTTCAGTCAGTCAACTATCTTTGGAGGCTGCAAATCTACTCCTTAAGTCCAAAAATCTACTCCTGAGTATCCTTCTCCTTAGTATCCTCATCATCATGACCCTCCTCCATCTCCACACCTCTCTTAGATGTCTTAGCCCACTCATCCTTAGTATGGCAATGTACTTACCACTGTGTAAGATCCATTTCCACACCAACTACCCTAGCCTAACCATCACCTGCTCCACCTCCCTACCATAATTGAATCACCCACAAAGTGTTATACTCAAGTGTAATCCCTAGTTCCTCTATAGCGAAATTATCCAATACCTCATTTGTATCATCATCCAATGGTTCAACTCAAGGCCAATCTAGATCTATCTCATCTATCCATAACTTATAAATAACTAGTTTATCTAGTATATCCTGGTGAATCCATAGCTAGAAAGTCATGCGAGAGTACTAGAAGTACTCATGATCACTACCATGATGGTCAATCAACCATTGACCATGTCTCACTCACCTTAGTTGTTGATATACCTCTACATAATGTGGATAATACCTTCACGGCTACCATACCATGTGCTCCAAACTTAACCTCTCCAAGAAGTCAATATAGTGATCGATCATGCCTGAGTAGGAGTAAATTCAACCTTGCTCTTGAACCCACATCTAGAGGATAGCATAGGCTATCTCTCTATCCATAATCTACCATTGAGTTATCCATGGTAGCCCATTCAATATATGCACCTAAATCTGCTCCCAATCCCAAATCTACAATAAGAAGCTACACCCTATATGAAGTAGGTCACGATGTCAAACCTCAAACATCTCCTCATAGAGTTGTGCTAGTAGTGTAGTCTCCCAATCCATAATCTACAATTTATCTAATGTACACTCCACCAAGTCCTGAACAAGATTAAGTAGGTTCCATGGGAACCTCAAACTTAATTAATCATGTAATAGAATGTTAGACATGAGTAACATAAGTACTACATACCTACAAGTTAGGATTTATGCATCATAAGCCTCCTCCATCTTGATCCCACCACTCTCCACATCATGCTCTATCATCTACCAATATTATAGATACACTCTCTATAGTATTTTCACCTGTTGAATCATAGGTGATGACACAATAGGCTCTCCCTCTATAGGAACACATAGAATCCAGTAGATATCCTTTGGTGTGATGGTCATCTTGTCAATCGAAAGGTGGAAGGTTTTCATCTAGTTATCCCATCGATAAATCAAGACTATCAGATAGGCCTAATCTGCGTACGCCAAATCCAAATGTGTAATATACATAAGGCTAAGGACCTTTAGTCACTTTTAATCATAATTAAAGTGATCCCTATGTACCCTCTTAAATATGCAAGTAAATTTGTGGTATGCTCTAAGAAGCTAGAAAATGAATTGCAAAATTCACAATTAATCATCATAGGCAAAAAAAACTATACTGCAAAATACTCAGCCACAGAGGTTATCTTAGCTCAAAACAGCCCCTAAGCTAGGTCATCTCAAGTTGATATAGCCCCCAAGTGTAGTCATTTGGGATCGACGAGATCGTCGTAATGATCAAAGAATTTGATCGTTGGACCCAATAGTCATAAAATTCAAAAAGAGGGGTCGTCTCACCCTAAGAAAACCCCAAAATTCAAAGTATAAAAAGAAAATTTGTACATAATCAAAATTAATTGCAAGCAAAAACAAAATAAAAGATAAAGTCAAAATTTCTAATCTATACTAAACTAAGTTGAGGTTCAATACCTTAATTTATTAATGTGATATTCCTTAACCATTTTATTTAACGAGATTCATTTTATCCTTAATATCAATGAGACAGCAAGACTTAGGTACTTACCCTCCTAGCTCCATATCCTGGTCTTGGATTGGTCCATGGTTAGGTTTGGTCTACTTTCTAGTAGCACTTCATTTTGAAAAGTCACTCTCCTCCTTGTCTCTCTCTCTCTTCCATCACAAATAGTGAAAATGAAATCAGAAAATCCTAATTTGCTATTTATATTTTTTCAAATTTATGTGTGTCTCAGATGGTTTCACATCACAATGAATCCTTCTCAGGGTGAGATGGCTATGATTTTTACAAAAATTAAAAAAAAAAACTAAATTCACAAACATTACAAAAAGTCAAATGGGTCAAAAATAAGCTTGTCATGGGTCCAAATGCCCTTTCAACATTGCCTTAATATGAAAAACTCAAATCAGGTTATCTTGGTCAAGTGACTCATCTATTTTATCATTTTCCATCTCCTCTATCAACTCGTTGCTTGAGGGGCAGTCATATAAATTATAAAATTCAAAATCAAATCAATAATCAAACACTTAAAAATGCAAATTGCATTCATTCAAGAATCATTGCCAAAGACAATCATATGTCATTCTTGCTTGGGGTGGATAGCAAGCAAAAATAAATTCAAACAAAACAAAATTTGGTATGCTTAAGGAGTGCACCCATAGACTAACTACTTGTCACTTGAGCTACTCTAATGTAGATTCACTACTTGTCACTGGAGCTAGTCTAGCCATGATCAAAATGTTTACCAAAATCAATTTTATCAACTTTTCAAAAGCAATGATTCAAAAATCATGTTTTTTCCATAATTGGGGCCACTTATGCTGATTTGATTAATGGATATCATTAACCATCAAATCGACCATTTTTAGGTGATATATTTTTGCTTTGCATTGTGTAGTCACACAAAGCATCCCAAAAAGAGGTATTTGTAGACACCTAAAACATATCATTTTGAGGAGACTACCTAAATGGACTCCTTTTAGACCACATAACCCACCTTGGGTAGCTTCATGGTGAAAACAATGTTTTTCACCACTTAAACAGGTATAGTTCCAAATAAACTATGGTCGTCTCACCTTGAGATGACTGCCAAACTATGGTCATCTCAACTTGAGATGACCATGAAAAGCAAAGCATAAAAATAAAAAAGATGTATAATTGATAGCCAAAACTACCAAGTTAACATCACCCATGATCCTAAGAAAATCATTAATCACCCTACATGGGCAAAAATAAAAAAATGCATGCAAAGAACAATCACATGAGATTTCAAAGATAAGCATTCATTTTTTAATGTGAACTGCCTCTTTACTTTTTCATGCCAAGTTATTTCACCTTTTTTAGCTTCCATATGATATGTCTATAAATTGACACTCATCCTTCAGTTTTAAATGTCCTTCATATTTTGACTTTGTGTAACAAAGTGCTACCAAAATCCATATACAGAGTTCAAGCTTTTACATAGCAAAGTGCTACTATTTTTTATCTTCCAAACCATTTCGCTATTGAAATTCATGATATTGAACTACTAAAAAGGATAGTAATTTGTGCTCTCATATTTCATGAAATTAAATACCCTTTCCTCAGTGATCGATTTGATCCATCAAGTCACTCTCATAGCATAACAATTCATCGATAAGTTGATTCCAAATGCTTCTCTAACTCTATCACAAAGAAACACAATCTCAAGATAGCGACCATATTGACCTAATATGGCCCACATACAAGGTCATCTGACCCTAATATGGCCTTTGGTAGAGATCTAATTTTTACTATTTTCTTTTAGCATAACTTAGATCAATATTTTTATCATTCTTGCTTTTATATATATTTTATATTTTACATGCTTCAATCTAGTTTATCTTATTTTATCGCATTCCATTTCATTTATCATGCATATGCTTTTGTTTCATTTCTTGTTTCTTTGTGTGCATATTAAGTATCCAACATATGACAAAGGATCGCAAGATCCACATCATACTAACCACAGTGGTTACAAAAAACCCATCCCAAGATGATTTGTGATTGCAAGGAGATCTTGAAGAATGCACCAAGACACATTTTTTGAAGAAAGGAGAAATGGGTTCCCCTCGTGTTGTAATATTTGTATCAATATTTTAAAGCACCCTTCAAGGGATGACATTGTAACCCTCTTTTAAGGATAACATTAATGTAATACAAAGGTCCTATTTCACTTGCTTTAATACATGTGTTAATTACTTTTCATCATTAATATATCGATGCAAAATTTTACTACTCTCACTAGCATCACCTTTCACCATGGTAGCACAGTGAATGGGAAGTGACATTCTCCTTTTTATCCTCTAGAGCTCTTTTCTCCTCCTCGTGCAGTGAAAATGAGCTCTTTTCCCCTCCTTTTTCCTTCTTTCTTTCCTTCTTATTTTCCCTCATTTTCTTATCTCTTATTTTTATTTTTTCCCTCCCTTTCTTCTCTCCCCCTTCTTCTTCCTCTTGTCTTTTTTCTCTTTTTCTTCTTTGTGTTTCTCTACTTTTTCTTGTTTTCACTTCCTTTTTGAATATTTTTCAAGTATTTTTTAGGAATCTCGTATTCCTTCAAAAAATTGACAGGGCACCCGATTCTTATAGGTATTAATGGTAGTAATTCCTTGATTTATGTGCACATTTGCAATGTTTATAGTAACACCCATTTTTGAATTACCCCTTCGTATAAACCAGACCACCCCTTTTTATATGTGTTCACCGTTTTCACCCATAGGAATATACATATTTGTTTGACACATTTATTTGGCCATAAATGCATCAAAGAGGGGGAAAAATGTAGACATGGAAAATTGACTCATCAAAATAAGTCAATATTTCCTTAGATCCCTAGGAAGCCACCCAAACTTACCAAGTGCAAAATTGGGACCCTTTTCCCCTCTTCCTTTGTTCTTTTTCCCTAGCCTTACCAAATTCATACCTAGTCCATATGAGGCATGAATTTGGCTTTCCAAATTCATGCCTAATTATTACTGGACATGAATTTGGTATTCTAGGGTTTTTTTCTCTCAAAAACCCCACCCCTCGTCAGCCTGTTTTTGTATCAGTCCTTGCCTATAGTGAACTTTCATTTTCTTACCCTTTTAGCCCTCCAAACCTCTTATAAATAGAGTATTGGAATCCCTATTTTCTACCAATAAATATGTAAACAGTTAAAATCATGCATCTATGCTATTTGCAACATATAACAAATTGAAATTAAAGAATCATGTAATCATTTTCAAGATAAAGATGATACAAAATAAGGTGCTCTTTATTAATCACAAGGAGTTCAATTACAATATTTCCCTCTTAGGGAATCCCTCAATTCGATACAATTATTACAAATATTGTGGCCCCTCAAAGGGGAGAGATGCATTCAAATGATCTTCACATATCCACTACTTTGCTTGAGGGCTTATTAGCTACCTCCTTCTCTAGTGTCAAGAGGAATGATCTTGAATAGCTTTGAATCCTTGATTATCCCTGTCACCTACACACAAGAAAACTAGAAAATATATCAAAAGCACATGATGCCTCTCAAGATGAGGCTAGTTTCCAAGTAAATGCAAGAAAGAAAGCTAAAACTTAAAGGTAAGATGAAATGCATGAAATACACAAAGGAATGTAAAGATGCTTATAAAACTAAGAATGAACCATGAAAATGTTGTAAAGATAACTAATCTATGCTAGATAAAGCTAAATACATGCTAAAAATAGGAAATATATGGCTAAAGAAAAGAAAATGGCATGTCAAACCTTGGCTACTATCACTCATAGCAGCTCGCTCTTCTATCCACTGTCGATGTTGGTAGCTAAGCCTATGGGCCGCTATTGAAAATAGTGGTTGTGAGGAAGGTATTCTACTCCTTGAATCTCAGCTTGACGATGCTCAGTTTCCTTAACAAATTGATGTTCAAGGATCACCAATATCTCAAACATAGATTTGGTGGTAGATTATTGTGAATTTATGATGAATTGGTTGAGAATTGCAAGCTTACTCCTCAAGCCTTTGGAAGCTCCATTGAAATATCAACAATTGTCATTCCACAATTGGACAACACTTTGACACTCCTCAAGGGATACAAAATCACTCTCCAATTCGATAGGGCTTTGCTATAGTAAATTCGGGGATCCATATGTCTCTTTGGGAGGCCTTTAAATAGACTTTCCCAAGTCCTCATCTTGGCTTCTCAAGGAAGCCAAGATCAAGAATCAGTTGGCCTAAGCAGTTAGGAGGAAACCTCTAGAAGCTTCACAACCAAAAACCACCCAATAACCATTTCAAATTGGTTATTTGCAACTAATTTTGCTCATATCGAGGAGCCCAAGTTGGTTACAAGGATAGCTACTCTTACTCAGTGCAGCTAGGGATAGGCTACCCTTAGCCACTATCAATAATTTTGACTAGCACTTAGCTGCTCAAATCATCAGTGACTGGGATCTTATTGTTGTTCACATCAACCGCTAATATTTCATAGGATTAGAATGCCCTAAATGAGTAACTAGAATTACTACTAGGTCTTGGAAAGGTCCAAGCTCATTCATATGGTCTACAAAGGTGCCCAAATGAGTAGTCTCCTAAACATAATATGTTTTAGATATCTACAAATACCCCTTTTGGGATGCGTTGTGTGGAAAATATGACACTAAGCAAAAATAGACCACCTAAATCCATATTATAGGTTAATTTGTGGTCATTGATCTGATCAATGTTAGATACCCCAATCATAGAAAGGATACACATCTCAGAATCATTGCTTCCAATAGGATGAAAGGCTTGATTTTTGTAAATATTTTGCATGTCCAAATACAATCAAGTAGTATTAGGGCTACAACAGGTTTGATAGATAGATAACTAAAAGTTTTAAACTAACATATTTGCTTTTGCCCTAGCAAAAGGGTAATCTTATGATAGTTGTTAGCAATGATTTGTAATACAAACACAATTTACATGATCAAGTGTTCAATTGTTGATTTTGATTATGAATGTTGTTATTATGACTACCCCCTCAAGCACCAAGTTGATGAGGAAAGGACAAGTGATGAAAGTGACGAGTCACTTGACCAAGATGATTGATTTGAACAGTTTAATATGATTGCATTTTGTTACATGGTAGGTCCTATTACAATTGTGATTTCAACCATTAATAGTAATTATACATCTCTATCTCAAGGAGCAGTCAGGGCACAATGGTCTTCTTAGGAAATCAAGATGATAGCAATTCCATTTAAGCTTATGGTGAATCACTATTTTTTGATGATCTAATGAAAATTCATAGGAGAAATAGAATGAATACCTCATTCCTATGGAGCATTCTAACCTCCATGACCTCCTTCGAGATTGAAGTGAAGACATTTCAAATCAATGATGAATAGTTTGGTTTAAATGGCCTTATTGTAATTTACTCATCTTGCCAGATTACATGGAGTGCAAGTCACTGCAAGTGCCAAGTGTATAGGGTCAAAAAGTGGATACAAGGTGCACTTAAAATTTTGCTTTATTTGATTTTTTTGTTATTTTGATGATTTTGAATATTTTGGACAGTAGATATGCATTAATGTCCATTTTTAAGTTCCTCACAGTGAGAAATTGGGAGAATTTATTGTTGCTGGCTAGCCGTTGTTGAAAGTCATGGCTTTTTTTTGTAATTTCCTTAGTCGCTATCAATGTTAGCAGTTAGGGTTGCCCTAATATACACCTGATGTCGATGTCAGTAGCTATGAGAAACATTGAAAATATAAAAGTAAAATTAGCATTTTTATTCTTCATTATTTCCAACTGGCTTGAGTGAACAATGAGCTCTAAGGAAGAGAAGGAGAAACTTGATATGGAACATTATCAAAACTTACCCTTTACCACTATGGCAGATCAGCTTGAGGCCTCTACTAGTGGCAAAGCTAGAGCTCCTAAGGTAGGCTCTCCATCTATTTTTAATGAATTATGAGTTAATAAAATGAACCTCACTAAGTAATGAGTTTAAATGAACTTCACTAAATTGTGGGTAATTAAAATCACTTTAGTTAATTTAGAATTAGGCTAGCTTATATGGGCAGGCTTTTAATTTTAGGGTATTTCTGGGTCAGGAAATGATCTCACATGGGGTCTTTCCCATAGCTCCTATTAATGCAATTTGCCAAATGGGAGCCACTGTCACTATGGGTGGCTAGGTTCAAATCCCAATGATCAAAAAATTACCGTTGGTGTTAGCCACTATCGATATCAGCGACGACCATGGCGACTACTATCAACATTTTTTTTATTTATTTATGGAAAACATCCCAAAAGGGATGCCACTTTCGGGTAAGACCCAAGGAGGCAGGGATATCCATTCCGCAAAAAATGCCCAGGACTCGGACCTGGCCTACCACCTTTGACATACTCAAGGAGCAAACAAACACACAAAACCAATTTAAAAATAAGTAAATAACAACAAAAATAATAAAATAAAATAAAAAACATGCTCCTTGAGTGTGTCAAAAACAAAAGCACAACCAAACACGCACAATAAGATAAAAGAAACCACAACACAAACCACATAGAAAAACACAAGAACCACATAACAAAACACAAACAAGACAAAAACAACAGAACACTACAAAGACATAACCCAAAAAAAACATGAAAAATAAACACAACCAAAACCTAAAAAATAAAATAAATAAAATAAAAATAAAAATAAAAAACAACCAACAACAGACAATAAACAAAAACAAAAAAAACATAGAAAACACTCACACATAAAAACACGAAATAACACAAACAAAGAGAAACCCAAGAACAAGAACGAAAAAAACACAAGAACAATAACAAAAAACATAAAAAAAAAAACAACAAAAACACAAGAACAACAAAAAACAACACAAAAAACACAAAAACAAAACAAAACAAAAGAACCCACCCACCTTAAAAAACTAAACAAAAAAAAACAAAGAAGAAAAAAGAAAAAAAAATGAACAAAACAATGACCTATCTAGACCAGAAGACTATTAAGGCAAGAATCAATAGAGGAAACAAAATAAAGAATAGAATGAGCTAGGGAACTAAAAAAAACTGAATGAACCAAAGAGAAGCAAAAAAAAAAACAAGAAGAAACTAGGTACCTTCATAACTGGAGCCATCCAAAGAAATGATAGAAAGAAGAGCTTCCCTAATTTGAGAAGCCCACCATATAGGAGGGTGGCCATAACAAGTAAGATCACCTTTGTCCAAAGCCCAATTAGCTAAAGCATCAGCACTCTTGTTTTGATCTCTGACCACATGATTGTAATCAACTTTCAAAAATCCCATCTAGATTAACTGAATCTTCTCAATAATTCTTTTTATTCTCCAATCCACCTTATGATTCTTAGAAGGAGTCTTCAAGAGATTAATCATAAGTTGAGAGTCAGACTCAACTAACACCTTTTCCCATCCAACCTTAGTAGCCTCCTGAAGGCCTCTAAGGATACCATACCCCTCGGCAAGGTTATTGGAAAGAATACCCAAATTCTCAGCAAAAGTAAAAACCAGGGAGCCATCCGAAAGTCTACCAATTCCTCCCACACTTGGCTTTTCCGGGGTTCCCTCTAGAGGCTCCATCGGTATTGACTTTTCCAAAATCCTTAGGAGGAGGTTGCCAATTTCTAGTCCTATCCATCTTACTAATACTCACATTCCCTTTAAGTTGGTTGCCCTTAGAAGGTTTAATCTTCAATCTTTGCATCACTTGATCCCATCTTTGGTGGGAGTTTTGGGGGTGATTAAGGAGTTGATGGACTGATTCAACTAAGTTGGCTATGGTCTTTTGCCAAATATAGTGAATATCCTTCCTATCTTGATTAAAAATTTGGTTGTTCCTTTCATTCCAAATATTCCAAAGAAGAATGGTAGAACCCATCCAAACTAACTTCCTAATAAAATGATCAACACCCTCTTGATTAGGCCAATCCCTCCAAAGTTGTTCAAAAGTAAAAAAATTGGACCATTGGAAGCCAAGTAAAGTGGCCATTCTCCTCCATAGCTCAGAGGCTAAAGTACACTCAATAAAAATATGGTTGATATTTTCTACATTCTCTTCACACATTTCACATCTAAAAGGGCCATGAAAACCATGCTTCATAAGTTGCTCACCAATAAGCACCCTACGATGCAATAAAATCCAATTAAAGAACCTCACCTTAGGCCAGAGCTTTTGAGCCCACAATTGAGAAAATATGTCAGAAGAATGGTTGGGATTATTATGGCATAAGGTCAAATAACCTTGAGCAACTGAATACTCACCCTTAGTAGTGTTGTTCCATCCAAAACAATCTTTTTCATGGGACCAAGAGAGGGATCTCATATGGTTGTTTTTTTTTTTTTTTTTTTGGGTGTGGGTGTGGCGGCCCCAATGGGGTCCAATTACTCCACCTTTGAATTAGTATGGTACCGACAATAATTAGCCACCTTTATCAAATTAGCTCGGTGAAGCTCCTCCATCCAAGGCCTCCAACGAAAACTGAGTTATCAAAGGCTTGTGACCATCCCAAGAATCTGTCCAAAAATTTGCATGTTGACCATTATGAATGATCCAAAATAAATTTTTCTTTATCAAATCCTCACCAGTCTTAAGAACCGCTAAAATGGGAGAACCTTTGGTAGGAAGTTGATAGCGAACAAGGTCTTTAGGACTTTTGTTCTCAGCATATTTAGCATGGAGATTATTGGCCCAAAGAGCATTAGGGTTATGCAACATCCTCCAATATAATTTAGCAGCTAAAGCTTTGTTGTTATTAATTGAAGACTAGAATCCTAACCCCCCTTCACTCTTAGGAAGACATAAAGTATCCCATTTCACCAAGGCCCATTTTATTTTCTCCTTAGTACCACTCCAAAGGAAACGATGACTGATTTGATCCAATTCTTGAAGAACAGCCTTTGGGATATTCAAAACGGAAGAAACATAAATAGGAATAGCTTGAAGGACTGATTTTACCAAGGTGATTCTAACCCCAGAAGAAAGCCACTTGTTGGTCCACTTTCCAATTTTCTTCTTGACTTTGTCCAACAACCAATTCCAATATTTATTTTTTTGCCTTTGAATATTTATGGGAATACCTAAATAAGTGATTGGAAGAGAGGTCTTATTATATATTAATTTATCCAAGACCATGGATTCTGTCTAGCAAAGCAGTGAAAGAAAATAACTTTAGATTTGTCTTCATTGATCAAGCGCCCGAGTAGCCTTAGAAAAATAGCTAATGATTTGCTTAATATTAGAAGCTTCCTTAAATGTAGCTTTACCTAAAAGAGTAGAGTCATCCACAAATTGAAGATGAGAGATAGGTCTAGCTCCATGAGCAATGGTAACTCCCTCAAGGGTTTTGTTTTCCCTCTTTTTGGTTATAGTCCTACCCAAGCATTCAACAAGAATGATGAATAAATAAGGGGATAGCGGGTCACCTTGCCTAATACCTCTGGAAGTTAGGAAAGACTGAGAAGGCCTACCATTGATAAGAACTAAGTAGGAAACTGAAGAGATACATCCCATAATCCAATCCATCCAATCCTTAGAGAAACAAAATTGCCTCAAAACTTTGATAAGGAAGTGCCAATCCACTCTGTCATAAGCTTTGGATAAGTCTAACCGAATGAACATAGAAGGAGAATTTTGCATATCCATGGAATGGATGGCTTCTTGAGCAAGAACTATCTCATCTACTATTTGACGTCCTTCCACATATCCCCCTTGCTCTCGGGAAATAATCTTATGCAAAAGAGGCTTCAACCTTTCTGCCATGATTTTAGTAATGATTTTGAGAAGAACATTACATAAAGCAATAGGTCTAAAAGTTGAGATATGATCAACCTCTTGAGCTTTTGGAACAAGAGTAATATAAGTTTTATTGATAACCTTCAAAATTTCTTTGGCTTTCTCGGCTTCTTCCACCACCTCTAATAAATCAACATGAAGGATATCCCAGAACTCTTGGTAGAACTCAATAGGAAAACCATCAGGACCTGGGGTTTTCCCTTTTTGCATTTTAAAAACTACTTGTTGAAGCTCATTGATAGTAACGAGAGCGGTCAAAATAGAGTTCTCCTCGAAGTGATAAGAGAAGGGATTTCTTGAAGAACATTTTGTTGTGAAGTTGAGTCAAGAGGAGTAGCAGCAAAAATATTGGAAAAGTAATCAACAACAATAGAGTTCATGCCATCCCAAGTATAAACAACATCTCCAGAATCTGATTTTAAGGAAGAAATAAAGTTGTGAGATCTTCGAGCTAGAAGGATTTTGTGGAAGAAATTTGTGTTTCGATCTCCTTCTTTGAGCCATTGAATTCTAGATTTTTGCTTCCATAAGATTTCTTCTCTTTTTTCCCATTCCTCAAGCTGAGTTGTGAGTTTAATTTCATCTACACTTCTCTTCTCTGTGAGGCCATCTAAACGGATTTTCTTATTCAAATTTTCAAGATGAGCAATAACTTCATGTTTTTTTTTATGAACATCCCCAAACTCTTTCCAGTTCCAAGTCTTGATTTTGGATTTAATGTATTGCAGTCTTTTGGCAAAACAGAACATCTTAGTCCCATGCCTAGGTTTACCTTCCTTCCACCATTGTTGCACACGAGGTCTGAAGGAAATGTCTCTAAGCCACATTAATTGAAAACAAAAAGGAGAGAAACTCACATTGGTTTTCCACATTTCCACCATGGTCGGCCAATGATCCGAACCAGACATTATTAAGAGTCTTCACTTTAGGAATGTGACCATGGATTAAGAAATTTTTAGAGAGCAAAAACCTATCCAATCTCTCCATTATACAAGCTAAGCCTTGCCTTATGTTAGACCAAGTCATAAGGCCATTATCCGGTTGGATATCCACAAGATGGAGGTTTGCAATATATTCGCTCATGAGGTCAGTGCTTTTGTCCAAATTTCTATTTCCCCCATTTTCTCATCCAGAGAGAGGATGGTATTGAAATCTCCTCCGATCAAGATCCAAGCTTTAGGAAAATGAGAGATAATATGAGTAATATCCTTCCACTGCCTTCTTTTTTCCTCCAAATAAGTCGGGGCATAAACAGTAATGCAGAGCATAATCTGGTTGGAATGTCTACTTTGAATAGCTATAGCCAACAAACCCCAACTGCCAACCATATGGTGAATAACTACCTCTTTTGGGTCCCAAAGACAAGCAATGCCACCCGAAGTCCCTTGGGAGCCGAGGGAAACCACTTTTCTAGCTGGCCAAATTTTACTGGCAATTAAGTCCATATCCTCCATTGACATCTTTGTTTCTTGAAGGAAAACAAGATGTGGATGATTTATCCGAATCATTCTTCTAATTTCATTTTGTTTTGAAAGACTCCCTTTGAGTCCTCTAATATTCCAAGTGATGATCTTCATTAATACCGGGGCTAAAAAAGTTGGGAAGGGCATTAATCTTACCTTCCTCTACAAGATTTTCACCTTCTTTTACCATATGATATTGATTGGTCTTGCGACCTACTTTTTTATTAGAATCCATCTTCAATTTTTTTTCCCTATTTCTTGACTTATTCCAATTGAATCTGAGATGGCTTCTAACCTTGAAGAATGCTCATACACGACCAAAATTTTACTAGATGGTTCAATGGAGTCTATATTGGGACCTGCATTATTTGAAGTTTTGACATTTGAAATATTATTTTTCTTGTGTAAATTTTCTCCTTTTTTTCTGTTGAAAACCTTTGATTTGTTGGTTTGTCTCTGAGTTCTTCCCTTCATATTTAAATTGTGTTTCTAAGATTTCAGTTTCCATTATTTCCTCTTCCTCACTTGGGACATCATTTGTGGAAAGGATTTCAAACATATTAGCAAATGACTTTGATTGATCCTTCATAACTGGTTTTTTCTGAGTGTTCTTCTTCTTAGGTATTTGGAAACCTATTGAGTTTATATCTTCTTTCTTTTGATCAGGAATTTTATTTGGGCAAGCATTGGCCAAATGACCATATTCATGGAAAATTCTACAACGAAAAGGAATGTTCTCATAGTCCACTACTTGCTCCCAAGTGTCTTCCCCAAATTGTAATGTGATATTTTTAGGTAGGGGTTTGTCAAAATCCATTAAAACACAAATTCGAGCATAAATAATATGTTCAAAATTTTGAGTACAATCAGCAGTCATCATAAAAGTTCCTAAAGAGTTTCCAATTGAAGAAAAAATAGTAGGATTCCAAAATTCAATAGGGAGGCCAAAGAGTCTAACCCACACGGGAGCTATAGAAGGCATCTCTTCTTCGAATTTAAATTTAGTATGCCGGGGCTTCATGAAAAGCCCTGCCCTTCCAAAAAACCAAGGACCCCCTTGAAAAGTTTTCTCTCTATCTTCATTATTAGCAAATAAAACAAGAAAATAACCATTTGGATAAATAGATATTTGTAACTCACCTTTAGTTTTCCATCTTTTTGCATCCCAGACTTTGAAAGCAGATAGACTCGAACGAAAACCCACGAACCGACAAATTAGTCCTCTTTTTTCCAAATCTTCAATGCCAATCTGAATGTTACCCATATCAAGCTTAACAATAGGAGTTCCATCAGCTGCTTTAAGACATCCTGACTCCATTTTCCTGGGATCAATCTTAGGCATTCTTAGAGGTTTATGGGAAGCCCTAATATTGATATTAGCATTGGGCTAAGGCTGTCCACCATGAAGGGCATCCCTAAAATTCATTTTTGGGACTGAGTCTTCAAAATTCTTACCCTTGACAGGGGTTTTCACAGTAGAATTATTTTGTGGGTGCACCTTAGCACCATATTCACTTGAGATATGAGCCATTTTTTGATCAACTTCTTGAAACTTGTTTCGTGATCTCTTTAATCCTTGCCTTAGACATTGTGGAAAGGTATGGTTTTCACTTTTCTTTTGTGCAGTAAATTGGAAGCCGTTGTCACTCAAGTTCACAGTATGATCTGTTGAAAGACAAATTTCTAACCCATCTTGTATATCCTGCAACATTTCTTGCTAAAATATTGAGCATAAACCCCAAAAATATTGGCCGCTAGGGCCCGAAGGCCCTAAAAACCAACCTCTGGAGCTGCTTGCACTCAACCCAGATGAAACCCTCGCATAGTCGCTTGCCAAATATATCATTCACACATAGGGATGCACTAGGATATGTGTTGCTCCAAATGATATGAAAATTGGTGGAGATTTTCTAGGGTTTTTCAGGCATCTACCCTCAAAATTTCAGCTCAATCCGAGTTAGGATGAGTGAGATATGGCCAAAACGAGTTCAGGATTTTGGGCAGTCCTGCGAAAAATGTCTCATCTCAAAATATTACTATCTACTATCAACATGAGTGGCTAAGAAACCTTAGAAAAATTTTCAATTTTTTTTAGTTTTTTGTATATTTTTTTAATTTGAAGTTGCTTATTATTATTTTTTAATTGCATATTTAGACCTTGATAGCACATGCACGAGAACCTGATGTATTGCTTGATCTGTTGTCCCATTTAAAAAATAGGGATTGGGCATTTTTTGGGATACTGGGCCTCAACTATATCATCTAATTACCAATGATTATGTTGGATCAGGCTTACCTGACAGCCTTAGTCCACCGGTGGGATTCACAAAATAATACTTTCCATATCCCTATTGGTGAGATGATGGTGATATTAGATGATGTCTACCATATATTCAGGATCATGAAATATGGTCAAGTTATCACTTCTTCACTGAATTTAGTGAAGGCAATTATCTTCTAAACGGTGTTTGGAGATAGAGCTATTGAGGCAGTAGACAACATTGAGCATGTTGGGGTGCCAGTGACCTATTGGTTCAAGAAGGATGTCTTCTCATGATGTCAAGTTGTGCTTATGAACAATATCTATAATGTGCTACTTTCAAATACTTCAAGTGTAATGTTTCCTTGGAACATCTTGGTGATGGTCCAAGACTTGTTAGACAACACTACACCACTGATTATGGCATGGGGGAGTGCGTTGTTGGCCCATATCTATGATGAATTATACTAGATTACATAGCATAGGTGAGTTGGAGTTGTATATAGCCTACTAATCCAATTTTGGGGATGGGAGCTCATCCATATATATAGGCCTATAGGATTGCCCATAGGGATTACATCAGTAATAGCAGTGGCATAGTGCTATGGTTCTTTATGGCCATGAGATTCAGATACACATTGGATTATATCTCATGTTGGGGATCTTGATCACTATATCAGATCACTGATGGGGCTATAGGCTATCTAGATCATATGGATACCCTATTTGGATTTCTTGACTTGGGAGGAGACAAACAGGTACCTGACCTAGACAAGGTGTGATAGATGGGTTATTGGGTGTAAGGTTGGGTTGAGGGAGTTCTTCCATTTATCTTGAGTGACCAAGCAATTCAATATTAGATAGGATATGCCAAAGGATCCAGTACTCTATCACTGCTTGAAGGTGGAGATGTAGCTTGCATGGTCGCAGGTTACAATTTTGATAGAGGAGGACAATGATCCTACAGAAGATATAGGGGTAGCAGATGCAGGGACCATGGATGAGTATGATACATGGTGGACTACTTAGATATGTTAGGATTGTGGAAGCCTAGGTAGAGCTAGAGATGGTGTGGTAGATGAGGGAGGTAATGATTATCCTCATGGGTGATGAGTGCATCATAGGACAAAGGGTGAGTGGGGACAGACTATGAATTAGGTGGAGGAACCATAGGATGAGGAGGAGGAGGATGCCCTAGATGATGAGGTATACCAGCTATAAGCATAATTACACATTTTGCAAGCCTAAATTTAGACAACCTAAAGGTATATCATGGAGCAGGATACATCTCTCGCTACTACACAGATCCATATCAATGTAGGGTAAATTCAATGGTGAGGATACACAGAGGAGAGGACCACTCTGCAGGTAGATTCAACTCAAAAATTGATAGATAAGGTCACTGCCTAAAGTGATCTACTATAGGTATAGTTCGATGCTAGGACTACTAAGAGAGATTCTCTTAGGACCCCGCTAGGGGATCCTTCTATTGCTTATATCACACCATCCACTCCAACCACTTAGGGACCAATAGGTTTAGATGCAACTACAAATATCATGTGACTACAGGGTCTTTTGCAAGATGATTCTAGGTGATAGACCTTATATGCGACCCATATATATCTACTAGAGGCTTAGGTTAGGATGCATGATGGTGTTGTACCAGCCAGGCCTATAGTTGAAGGTTCATAGCAGAGTAGGCAGAGTGAGTTTGGGTAGTCCTCGATGTGCCCTAGCCATAGGTCAGGTGCTCAATTTGAGAGATCAATGGATACCAGCTCTAGACAACCTTACAAGGATGAAGCTGAGGGTGGAGACAACTTCGAGGGTGTAGGTCTCATTTGATATGCCATGATTTATCTTGTACCATTTTTATTGTAAGGTTTGAGGACCTACACTATTGTAGTCTACGGGAATTTTGTACATTATGTACTTATGACACATATATATGATACTCTTTTAGTTCTCATTATGTGTATTATATTGTTGCTTTATGTTCATGTGATGAAAATGTGGATGCAATGCTTATATGATGTTTTGATTATCCTATAAGGATGCAATGTACCGATGACATGTACTAGATAGATGATAGATGCTATGATCTAGATGTATAGATGCACTATTATGTATGCATATATGCATGCAATTATGTACATTGAATGCATGTTTAATTTATTTTTATTGTTATGCATTTAATCTATGTGATATGATATGATATATGATGTGTAATGTAATGCATTAATTACATGATAATGATCTAGTGTAAATGAACATGTATGCTTTAATCACTTAAAACATAATGAATGAAACTAATATGTGTTACAAACTAATGGGTGACACCACTAAATGTATAAAAATAATGAATGAAAATGGTAACTCTTATCATAAGAATTAATCATATAGGCATCCATATGTGAGATAAAATTATGTGAGATGTATGGTTTTCCCTTATAAGCTTCTGTAAATTAAACGATATGCACAAAATAGTCAGTGGTTGTCTAAATATCATTACTAATATCCATGTAGTATCTATCCTATTTCATTAACACCCCTTAATGAACAAAACCTCATAAGGAAAAGGGTGATTTATTGATGAGATGATTTTTTGCTATAGGGGATTTTTTAGGTTTTCCATGAGACTCATACACCCTAGTTGATTAATCAAAAGTTGTATAATGACTACACAAGATTCTTGAAAGATAAAAGCTTTTGTTATGAAGACCAAGACATTCATTATACCTATGTGTGCAAATATATATATTAGATGAGACATAATACTACATCATTTTTAGACGGGATTCATTCATCCCATTTTTGTAATGGGGATCACTCAAAGGCTTAGAATACTGACCATTCCTGGGATTCAAGCTCTTCACCCCCTTCTTTTCTTTTAATTTATTGAGATACTTTCTCATTCTTAGTGATGAAAATCACTATTGTTTTTTTGAGCAAGGGATTTGCTTTGATTTTGGAATTTTACTTATTTTGTATGAAAGTAAGGGATTTATTTGGTTAGGGAGGAGCTTGTCTTTTTGCCAGTGATTTTTGACTTTTCAATTGTTTTTTAAATTTTCATGATTTTATGATTTTTTTTGGATTTTATTTTTTTATAAGGGGAAGGTGTGATACCTTAGGTACCACCAGTGTGTGTGACACTCAATAAATTTGAGGAAGGTGTGATACCTTTAGAGTTCTCACCATGGTTCGTTGGTTGTGATGTGGATGGTGGAGAAGGTATGCTACCTTTATGACCCCCAATGTGCATTTTTTTGAGTACAATATAATCAACCTATTTAGGAAGAGCGACTGAAATCAACTCTCCCTATTTAGGTGTGGACCCCTACGAGGTGCCAATGTCTTGATGGGGTGAAATGAGTGAGTCATATGCATGGATCTCATATCATTCTAATAGGTCTTGGACCACATTATTGAATGCAAAGTAGCCATGGATGTCATGCCCCTATATACGATGATAAATACAATAGATGCTTTCATCAAGTGACCCAATTTTAGGTGCTTTATGTTTGACCTCTAGTAATGTGAATGCCTTTGCTTCATGCAACCCTTGAAATAAGGTCGTAGTAGTCATTTCAAACATGGCTACTCGATGATCTAGATTGTTAGTCTTAGGAGGGTGTGACTGAACTTGGGATATCAATTGGGATGATGTGGCCTACTATGTGGTAGGTTGAGGCATTGTGGGTGACCTGCTTATGGATAAAACATAATCATCAAAAGGTCTTGAACCACATTTTTAAACCCATGATAGTTTTGAATATCATGGCCCTTTATCTGATGATAAAGCCTCCCAATAACCCTTAGGTTTAGCTCTATTCAGGTCTAAAAGGTTTATGTCATGTAAGGTGATAACCTTAGCTTCTTGCAGCTTCTAAAAAATGACTAACATAGGCTCATTTAAAGGTATCCATATGTGCTACTTATTTTTAGGGTGTGTAGCATGCACTGGCTCAGTTTGATGACCACATTGAGCCCTAATTATATCCATTGCTGATTTAGGTGGATCCTCTTGCTTTTTAGTGTAAGGAATGGATTACCTACTATGATTATTTATCGGTTGATAACCCGAATCTGCTTCTTTTCAAGCATGTTGTATATTTTAGCTCTGAAACCTTGACATGCATAAATGTCATTTATGTTCTATCTATGATATAGACAGTGTAACTCTTCATACCCTTTGGGTTTTGGATGATTCAAATTTAACAGGCAAAACTTAGGTAAGGTGATGGTGTTTATGACACAATCGATTTAATATTGATACTAAAGGTTTGGGCAATGGTGGATACTTGCTAGGTCATTGGTGTGGCTAAGTTAGCACGTGCTCTTACTGAGTTTTATCATGTGGTTGCATAGGAGGTGGTTCAGCCTCAGATATGGATTGCTTTTATGATTCCATATTTCCAAGTTGGCTCAAGATAAATTGCAACATATCAATTTGTTGTTCTATCCATGAATCTATATTATACATACAATTGTGCATGTGCTCCAAGATAGATAAGGCCTTCATGTGTATTCCTAACGAGTGGCTTGGAATACCATCATTGACTAAAGGAGATGAAAGAGTGGGTGCTAAATATCCACTAGATAAACTCAAATCTTTAGACTCCTTTATTTGAGACAATGTGGATGCTTCTTGATGATCCCCTTTGATAGCAACATCCACATGCTCATGTTTTTGATTCAGTTCATGTTTTTGTTTCACTTTGTAGTGTTGAACTGTGCTAGCTTGAGTACCCCTAGTTTTATGTGAAGGAGTTACCCATTCTTGCTCTTTTGATGGTGCTATAAGAAATGAGTTAGTAGTAACTAATTTCATAGGTTGTTGTACCTATGATGTGGTAGAACTTTTTGATGGCATTACCCATCATTTTGATTTATTTGGATACACTTGGATCTCTATCTTGATATTTACCATTCCCATGAACTCATGAAAAGGTGCTTTGGCATTTGGATACATTGTGGGTGGCTCCTCAACTTGTTGAGGTTGTTCCATTTCAAGTATGGCAATTGATGTTTTTTCATACTCAGGTGAAGAATCGAGGATGGGATCAATGGGTAGTGACTTTAAAAGAGGTCTAACTAAATTCTCAATGGACTCAATGATAGGTGCAAACGTAACATTTACTTCTATATTCTCTCAAAATTCAATTTCGTCCGAGTGAACTGTGACCTACGATGTGGTGGATGGAGATGGTATGATATGATCCAATTTATCCATAACAACAATAGATTCTTCTCCTTTTATAGGAGTAATAGAGTCCTCTAATGACATGTTTGAGATAGTTGTGAGCATCTCTAAGGTTGACTTAATCAATTTCTCCTTGCTTGGAGAAATTTGAAATGGAGGCGTAAAGGGTAAAACTAATGATGAGGATGGTGGCGAAGGTAACTTCATGACACACCACGGGATTGCATCCAAACTCTGGATAACATCATTAGATTTAATATTCATATGTGTTGGTGACACAATAGGCTCCTATGAATGATATACTAGTTTATAATACTTAAAATAATCTGGGTTAGCAAGAACCACATGGACCTTATCTTCATGAATGTACTTAATGCACTGATGCACTATGGATGGTATGCACTCCATGGCTCTCATCCATGGCATTCCAAGTAGTATGTTGTACTATTTTTAACCCTTTAATATGTAGCATAATGTAGGTATGGTATTTTTTCCAACCTAAATGGGAAGTACTATTATGCCCATTATAGAAGATACAACATCGTTAAAGGCTTGCAAAGTGAAGGTAGACGCTCTAATGTGGGAAGGCAGAATGTTGAGATGTTTCAATGTAGTGGTAGTGATAATATTGATTGATGAACTTGTATCAATCAAAACTCACTTGTATGGAGTCCGATTGATGCTAGCTATAATATGAAATGGTGGATCAAGTTTGTTAATGGGGGTTGGCTTGATTTCCTATTTGCAAAAAGTAATCACAGGCTCCTTGTATGGTTGCATGAGACTCAATTGTTGTGAGGGTTGTGATGTATGATTTTTGTTTATTGGATTCAGTAATGGCATAGACTGGTTAGGGAAATTCCTTTCCCTATTGTGATATTGACCATGTTAATAGAACCCTCATATTTAGGTATTATGATATCCTGTGTTATAGTGGTGGGAGAAAGTGGAGGAATCTCCTTGATTGGCCCCTTCAAATTTTCTTCCTATGGATATTCTAATGTTGTGAAAGGAGAATAAGGAGTAATCACCAATGATGGTAGATATGGAGTGGGTTATGATGGCTTAACCATTGCATTGAGATTCACGGTGTGTTGTTGCCTATTGGCACTAAGAGTGGGAACTTCTTCATGTATTATCTTATATGATTTTTCTTCACATTACTTGTGTTGGTATATCCTTTCTTCTCGTCATTTGTGCTCATCCCATCTATGGTGGTGCAATATCTATTATTCGTAATACCCGAGGTTTAATCGCTCTTTCTCATGATAAAAATCCTCCAATTGAGTTTGGATTAGTTGCTCTTTTTGACTAGTAGTAGGCCTAGGTAGCCAATTCAAGCAATCCACTGTGTAAGGTTGATGACTTTCTATCTCGCTATAGAGGTTTTAGTTGTTTCAATTCCTACTATGTATGTGGTAGCCCTATAACTTTGGTAAGTAGATACCCTATGTGAGGAAGTGGCTTCACGATGACTATCAAGGCATCATGTGAGAATGATGAGATCCTTAGGAGAATAGTGGGTTTTGAAACTATTAGGGCATTATGTAAGAATGGTGAGATCCTCAGGAGAATATCAAAGGCATTCAGGGCATCTCTATAATTGTTTTGCTTTGTTGGCTCATGATTGAGCTCCACTATGCATAGTTGTCATGATTCTTTGACTAGGAAAACACTAAAAGAAACCCACACTGTAGAAAAATTTGAATTCCAAAAAAGGTTGTGGGTGTTATATACCAAAATGATCAGTGTGACAAGCTAATCACAAAGGTCCAGGACTCCAAAAGTGACTTTCGGGTCAAAATTTGTATTTTTGGAATATTTGGCCAACCGAGGATTGTGGAAAAATTACTAATTTTAGGAATTTTAGGAAAATGTGGAGTCAGGCCTTAAAATGCTATGAGGGGTGTACAAGTAGCTAACTAATATAACAAAAAACATTTGGTAATTTTTGGGGTTTTAAGGGCATTTTATGACTGTTTAAGTATAGTTTTTCCCTATTTTTGGCTTAAAAATCACTCAAAATAGAGTAATCATAAAACCAACATAACTTTTTCGTTATAGCTCCGATTTGCAATATTTTTTATTCATTGGAGGTAGAATGAAAAAATAGCAATTTAGACTAAAATATTAGGGTTTGGTCCTAGATTGAGGATCTTTTATTGATTACATGAACAACAAAGAAACACATAAAGTAGACAAAATGATTATCTTGTTTAAAGATTAATGTGTTTTCTAAGAACTCATCTCGTGTGTTATGATTTGTTGTGAATAAAAAATTAATTCTTATCATGTTTGAAATAGTTTATGTAATCCTTATATTTTTTAATGTTTTCACCTATACACTTGCAACGACAAACCCAATAATGACATCCAAGATGTCTACCCACCAAAATATGGAGATGAAATCCATACCCAATTAGGGAGCATAGGTACTACCGATTCTCACCCAACACATCATGGTTAGTGATACACCCCTCTAAAGAGGAATACATGCAATTTTCCATGGATAGTATAGTTCTTGAATTTACCCTGGCCACAAATAGGTAACGATGATACAATGTCAAAAAAGCCAATCGAGTGGTAATGACTCCACTGTTGGTCTTGATCAGCAGGTTAGATGTGAAGGACCAACATCACTTATGTTTTATTTTGGATCATGGTGTGTGGTGTGTTTATTTAATTTGTATAAAAATAAATGCATCAATTAGCATGCAATGTTATTTTCATCTACATGCATATAATTTGCATTTTATATTCAGAAAATGTAGAATGAAAATAATCTTCAAATAATGCAAATTATAATATGAAATAGCCTTTTTATAGGATTCAAGTAGACACACATACAAATCAAGATAAATAATAGCCACTACTGTATATAGTAGCACACAGTCTCAACCACTATAGACAGTAGCAGCTAAAATCCTAACCGCTATTTTTTAGGGCAACTAGAAAAGATAGTCGTTGTTCCCAACAACAACTAACAGAAGCATATAAAAATAAAATTTGTTTATATTTAAATCATTTTTCTATGTGCTTTAATTACTACTATTACATTTTCTAAAAATAGAAGAAACAATAAAATATAAAATGATATAGGACCTCTTACCAAGAGATCTATATATGATAAAGAAACAGGTTGTTGATTGTTTTTGTTTGTGTTTTCTACTAGTCGTTGTCAATCAGGGTGGCTGCAATGCTATTCATTGTTACTAATGGTGGTTGGGACTTTTAGACATTTTCAATAAAAGTGGCTATACTTGCATGAAGGAAAAAGATAAAAAAATTAGTAACAATGCAAAAATAGGGTCGGTGTGATCGTGATCGCCACTTGTAAACAATAAAAATCATGCATCTATGCTATTTGCAACATATAACAAATTGAAAGTAAAGAATCATGTAATCATTTGCAAGATAAATATGATACAAAATAAGGTGCTCTTTATTAATCACAAGGAGTTCGATTACAATATTTCCCTCTTAGGGAATCCCTCAATTCGATACAATTGTTACAAATATTATGGCCCCTCAAAGGGGAGAGATGCATTCAAATGATCTTCACATGTCCACTACTTTTCTTGAGGGCTTATTAGCTACCTCCTTCTCTAGTGTCAAGAGGAATTATCTTGAATAGCTTTGAATCCTTGATTATCCCTATCACCTGCACACAAGAAAACTAGAAAACATATCAAAAGCACATGATGCCTCTCAAGATGAGGCTAGTTTCCAAGTAAATGCAAGAAAGAAAGCTAAAACTTAAAGGTAATATGAAATGCATGAAATACATAAAGGAATGTAAATATGCTTATAAAACTAAGAATGAACTATGAAAATACTGTAAAGATAACTAATCTATGCTAGATAAAGCTAAATACATGCTAAAAATAGGAAATTTATGGCTAAAGCAAAGAAAATGGTATGTCAAACCCTAGTTGCTATCGCTCATAGCATCTAGATCTGCTAGCTACTATCTATGTTGGTGGCTAATCCTATGGGCCACTATTAAAAATAGTGACCATGAGAAAGGTGTTTTGCTCCTTGAATCTTGGCTCGATGATGCTCAGTTTCCTTAATAAATTGATGTTCAAGGGTCGCCTATGTCTCAAACATGGATTTGGTGGTGGATTATTATGAATTTGTGGTGAATTGGTTGATAATTTCAAGCTTACTCCTCAAGCATTTGGAAGCTCCATTGAAACAACAACAGTTGTCATTCCATAATTGGACAACACTTTGACACTCCTCAAGGGATACAAAATTGCTCTCCAATCCGATAGGGCTTTGTTGCAGTAAATTTGAGATGCATATGTCTCTTTGGGAGGCCTTTAAATAGACTTTTCCAAGTCCTCATATTGGATTCTCAAGGAAGCCAAGATCAAGAATCAGTTGGCCTGAGAAGTTAGGAGGAAACCTCTGGAAGCTTCGTAACCAAAACTACCCAAGAACCATTGCAAATTGGCTAGTTGTAACTAATTTTGTTTGGCTCAAGGAGCCCGAGTTGGTTATAGGGATAGCCACTCTCACTCAATGTGGCAAGGAGTAGGCTTTCCTTAGCTGCTATCAATATTCATGGCTAGTGCTTAGCCACTTTGATCATCAGTGGTTAGGATCTTAGATATTGTTGACGTCAACGACTAAGGTTACATAAGCCTAGAATACCCTAAATGAGTGATTAGAATTATTATTGGGTCTTGGAAAGGTCCAAGCTCATTCATATGGTCTACAAAGGTGCCTATATGAGTAGTATTTTAAACATGATGTGTTTTAGGTGTCTACACAATGTTTTAGAGAATCCAAGATCTTAACTCACTTATTGTTCACTAACAAGTGCTCTTCTATTGTGATTTGTTATTTTTGTTGTTTTCTTGTTGTGGTGTTGGCTTCCCTTAGGGATCAAGTGGAGGAGTCTTGATGGTTGGATAAGTCTACCATTTTGGATTGCTTCCTTCATATTCTCATTACTCCTTGCTTCCTCGATCTACTAACCAGTTTCTTTACTTGTATTATTAGTCATTAGCTCTTTTTTTGTTGTTTTGCATCACATTTTTTGGTATTTTGGGACCCAAAAAGTGCATATGAACCAAATTCAAGCATTTCCCATATAGTGTGTGAATTTTGCAAGCCAAATTCATGCCCCATCATTAGAAAGTGTGAATTTGGTCAATTAGGGCTTAGGGGTAAAAATTTGCTTCCCAAAATCCTAGTTTGTTGCTTGCATTTTAGATTTCTATCGCATGCATTCTATTTCATTTCATTTCATTGTTGCATGTCCATTCCATATTTTTTTTCTTGGTCCAAATTTCAAATATCATTTTCCTTTTGAATTTTCAACTAAAAGAACCATGGGATCTTGATTTTTGCACCTCTAAGCTCAGTCATATAGTGGCCTAAGCAGGCCCCAAAATACTGATCAAATTTTCTTAGATTTTATAAGTTGTTTCATAGGTTTGAATTTGTCTAGATATTTTGGATGTAATTTAAAGCTTGGATCAACCATAAAATTAGGTAAGTGCCCTAGTAGATCTTTAGGCTATTTTTTATGTGTCTTTGTTCTTTTCTATTTTATAATTTGATTATAATATATATCTATATATATATATATATATATATATGACTTTTATTTCTAGGCATTTGAAAGAGTAAAAGCATGCAGTTTACATCCTAGGGTTACTTATTGTTTTTGTATTCTCTTAAACCCTTGCTCAAAATAAAAAAAAATTACTATATTACAAGTTAGGGTTTAGTCATCACTTAAAATGCTACCAGACCAAACCTAGCAGTCGGCTAGGTTATCCAATTGTATAAAACTTCATATTTATTAGAATAGTTTTCATTGATTGAAGGATATCATCTTTTTATTTTATCTTTGCAATTTTACACTTGCCTCAACGGTGGGATCTGCCCTCCTAGTGGCAAACGATTTGTTATTAAATATTTTATACTCTTAGCTTCCGCATTCGATTCATTTATTTGTTCTGGTTATAGAATTCCATATTAAATTGTTGATTCCGTCACAGTAGAAGGAAAATCCTTCTCAAGTGGTATCAGATTTTAGGTTCGGTTAACACCGCACGCTGCTAAGAATTCTGCTAACGCATCCGACGGATCTGTTTCTTCGGCGCACGTCCGGCGTTTCGGTTTGTTGACACAACTGCGCTTCGGCGTTCTGCTTCCTCACAGCCAAAATAGCTGTCGCGAGTATTCCACGCAGTGGTATCAATTGGTTCCTCGCAAAACAATGTTGGTCACATATCTGTTTACCGCCTGCTCTGCAGTCACAAAATTCCGTGTTACAGGCTGAATCACAGGTGTCTGTGCAAAGAAATCATCGTAGAACCAGCGCCTGGAACACCAAGTATTGTCGCCAATCACAGCGCACGATTTCAGATTAATTAAATCGTCCACCTAAGGTAAAAATTTTTTTAATTTTTGGTTTCGGGATTTATATCCCACATCGGCTGTGGAAAAATGATTCCGGTGCTTATATTCGTGAAGTTGCACCTTCGAGTTTGTGACTTCGGTCACACCCTCAGTTCCATCCCACGCGCGTGTCGTTGGAGCGTGTCGTTGTTAGGTTTTTTGTTTGGTCGTCGTGTCGTCTGGAGCGTGTCGTCGTTGGGTTTTCCGTGCGGTCGTCGTGTCGTCTGAGCGTGTCATCGTTGGTCATCACGTCCGTGTCGTAGCTTAGTCCTCTGTTCGGTAGTCACGTTTGTGTCATCGTTGGTCCTCCGTTCGGTCGTCGCGTCCGTGTCATCGTGTGGTCTTCGCGTCTGTGTCTGAGTTGGTCCGTTTGTGTAGTCGCATCCGGTTCTGCGTTGTTCTTCCGTCTTCCAGCTGTCACCAACGTGTCGTGTCCTCGCGTCCTACTGTCGTGTTCTAGCATCCATTTCAACTTTGTGTTCAGGTTTCGCATTACAGTATCCATTGACCAGTTCGTGGTTAACTGGGTCGTATCTTAAAAGTGTTGTCAAGAAAAGTTGTCGAAATTGCAGTACAAGGGGTCAAAAGCTGTCACAAGAAGGAGCCCAAATTCAAATCCGCGTCGCAGTTGGAGCGACAGTTGTAGCGGAAACCAAATTTTTTAAATTCCATCACATTTTGCGGCAGTCCAAGCTCAAAAGCTTCTAAACCGGTTATGTTAACAAGTGCATGAGCAAAAAGTGGACCAAAGGTGCTGACGGTCGATTATCAAGCTCGAAAATGAGCAATAACAACGCAAGGAGACCTAATCGAAGCCCAGGTACAAAAAATTCTCTTTCTCCTTTTAAAATTGGTAGTTATAATCCACATCATCCACTAGTAGATCCTATGGCTACTAATCCTTCCCCAACTCACGAAAACATCACACAAGGAAACTCAAGTAACTCAGCCGTTTCCAATGATGATTCTCTTCACCTCTTACTAGAGGGTATGAACGAAATTGGTCTCCTCCTAAAAGACCTAGTGAAAGCACAAAACCAGCCTAATCCCAATACTAATCCCCAAAATCACTCCCATGCCCAAAGGAATGAAGAAAATGTCGATCCTAATGATGATTGGGAACAACAACGAGGTGATTCGGATAATTACGGGGATCGCTATCAGAGACAGCGGTATAACCAAAATCAAGAAAGGGACACGAGTTATCACCAATCGAGAGGCCCTAATAATAATAATTTTCCACGAATTGATATGCCCACTTTTGAAGGTCATGATCCTCGTGGTTGGATAGCCAAAATGGAAGGCATTCTTGACTTATATCAAATTAAGGAAATTGATAAAGTCCCTTTCGCTGCATCAAAACTAGGCACTGAGGCCTACCAATGGTTTGTATGGCTTAAACGAGAGAAAGGAGCTACTATTAATTGGAGAAAATTCACTACCTCTTTTTTAGAAAGATTTGATGAAGGAGCTACATCATCATACACAGTAAGACTGTTATCTCTTAAACAAGAAGGGTCAGTTAGCGAATTCGTTTCGGAGTTTACCAGTTTACTACCATACACTTTAGACCTCAGTCCCGACACAGTGGTAGGAGCCTTTCGCAATGGTTTGAAAGAAAGTATTCGAGTAGAGGTAGACATGCACAATCCAACCTTGCTGAACGATTGTATAAGAATAGCCAAGCTGGCCGAGAAGAGACATCAGTTGTCTGCACGGCGTGAAACTTATAGTCGTCCCTCATATCGCAACAATTCCTTTCGTAGAAATGATCAACCATCAAGATATTTTTGCTATAAATGTCGCACTCATCACCCCAGGGAACAAGCATGTGCCCAAAAACAAAACTTTCATATTGAAGGTGATCAATGTGAAGGAGAAGAGGATGAACCTTACCAATCAGAAGAACCTATGCCAGAAGACCTACCATGTACTATAGAAGAAAAAGAAGAGGATACAATGGCGATTTCCGTGCATGCTCTCATGGGTTTAACCGCCCACCATACCATCAAGGTACCGGGATTTCTCCGTCAAAAAAAGGTGAATGTGCTAATTGATTATGGTAGTACCCACAATTTTATCGACATCAAAACCGCAAAAGCTTTGAATTTATTCATTAACTCTTCCAACAAAGACAAATTCCAGGTTCTAGTGGCCAACGGGGTGAACGCACAATGTGTTGGTCGCACATCTCAAGTTTCCATAAAAATGGGAACTTATACTTGGTTGGGATCCCTTTTCGTCATGAATTTGGGGAACTCGGATGTCATTTTGGGAGTTGAATGGTTGGAAACATTAGACACGGTTAGCTTCAACTTCAAAAAATTATTTGTGGAATGGAAGGAAAATGGACGAGTCATTCGCTTACAAGGCATTACTACTCCTCCATCACAAATGGTGAGCTCTCATAGTATGGAGAAGATGTTAAAAAAGGGTGGATATGGGTTTATAGCTCAAATTAATTGTTTGGAAAAACAATCTCCAGCAACTTCGGATATTATTGCTCCAGAGTTACAAGACATCATAACACATTACGAAGAGGTTTTCCAAGAACCTCAAGGATTACCACCTAAACGATCTCATGACCATGCCATCCATTTGATTCCAGGGAGTGTCCCTCCTAACAATCGTCCTTATCGCTATCCTCAACCACAAAAGACAGAAATCGAACAAATCGTTCAGGATTTGTTGGATCATGGAGTCATTCGTCATAGCACTAGTCCTTATTCCTCACCTGTAGTCCTGGCTAGACGAAAAGATAATTCTTGGCGTATGTGTCCTGACTTTCGTTCTCTCAATAAACTCACTATCAAGGACAAATTTCCTATCCCTGTCATAGATGACCTATTAGATGAGTTGCATGGTGCAAAATTTTTTACAAAATTAGACCTTCGCTCCGGATTTCACCAAATCCGTGTTAGAGAAGAAGATATTCCCAAAACGGCCTTTCGTACTCATGAAGGTCATTACGAATTTTTGGTCATGCCTTTTGGTCTCACTAATGCACCATCCACATTCCAAAGTCTCATGAACCAAGTGTTTCGTCCACTCCTCCGTAAGTTTGTGTTAGTTTTTTTTGATGATATTCTCATATACAGCAAAACATGGACGGACCATTTACATCATGTGGATAAAGCCCTTCACATTTTACACAGAGAAAAGCTATTTGTCAAACGTTCCAAATGTTCCTTTGGTGTCCAAGAAGTGGAATATCTGGGTCATATAGTTTCACATGAGGGCGTCAAAGTTGACCCCAATAAGATTAAGGCAATTCAAGAATGGCCTTTACCTAAAACCATCAAGAAACTTCGTGGTTTTTTGGGTCTCACGGGCTACTATCGCAAGTTTGTACAAAATTATGGTAAGATTGCAGCACCTCTCACGGCACTCACAAAAAAGGATGCTTTTCGTTGGTCGGAAGAGGCTACTCTAGCTTTTGAAGCTCTTAAGAAGGCCATGTGTACAACTCCAGTATTAGCAACCCCCAATTTTCACAAACCATTTATTATCGAATGTGATGCATCAGGAATAGGAATTGGGGCTATATTAATGCAAGAAGGTCATCCATTGGCATTTGAAAGTAAACAGCTCTCCGGGAAAAATTTGGGAAGATCGACATATGAAAAAGAAATGTTGGCTATTCTTCATGCAGTAGAAAAATGGAGACACTACCTAATCAGTAGCCGCTTCATTATCAAAACGAGATCATAGTAGTCTCAAACATTTTCTTGAGCAGAGGTTTTCCTATCCGAAACAAAATAAATGGTTAACCAAACTATTGGGTTATGATTTTGTTATCGAATACAAGAAGGGGAAGGAAAATATAGCAGTCGATGCGCTGTCCAGGAAATATGAAGATGAAGTAGTCATTAACGCTATTTCAGGTCCTTGCTCCCAATGGGTGAATCAATTACAAGAGGAATGGTTGTCCAATAGCGAAACTGCTCAGATACTTCAAGAATTATCTATAGGGTCCTCTAAACACCCTTTGTTCTCTTATGAAGATAAAATCCTCCGAAAGAAGAACCGCATTTACATTCCACACAATTCGGAACTCAAATCAAAGATCCTCGACGAATCACACGCTTCTCCATCAGCAGGACATTCCGGATTTTTGAAAACATATTTAAGGGTCAAACAATCATTTTGTTGGAAAGGATTAAAAGCAGAAGTCAAACAATGGGTAGGAGAATGTGAAGTTTGCCAGCGCAATAAAGGAGAAACAGTCAAATCACCAGGATTGTTACAACCATTACCCATCCCTGAACGACAGTGGGAACATATATCTATGGATTTTATTGAAGGTCTTCCAAAATCAGAAGGCAGGACAGTTATCTTCGTCGTCGTAGACCGGTTATCCAAATACGCTCATTTTCAGGCTTTACAACATCCATTTTCCGCAAGCAAGGTGGCAAAGGTATTTATGGATTCAATTTTCAAATTACATGGTATGCCAAAAAATATTGTAAGTGATAGAGACCCCATCTTCACTAGTAACTTTTGGCGAGAATTATTTCGACTTAGTGGTACCAAATTGAACATGTCCTCGACTTACCATCCCCGGACGGATGGTCAAACGAAGTAGTTAACAAATGTTTGGGTACATACTTACGATGTTTTGTTCAAGACAAACAATATCAATGGAGCCAATGGCTAGCAATGGCGGAATGGTGGTACAACACTTCTTACCATTATTCAATTAAGATGTCTCCCTTTGAAGCATTGTATGGAACTAAGCCTCCAATCGTAGCAGATTACGTCCCTGGTTCATCCAAAGTAGACAAAGTGGATGATTGGTTTCAACAAAGGCAGTCGACACTCACCATCCTCAAGGAGAATTTATTCCAAGCACAAAATCGCATGAAACAACAACATGACTTGCACCGATCAGAACGAACTTTTAATGTCGGTGACAAGGTTTTCCTAAGGTTGCAACCTTACAAACAAGCATCGTTAAGGATAAAGACCAGTCAAAAGTTGGCACCACGATTCTATGGTCCTTACAAAATTGTGCGCCGCATTGGAGAAGTAGCCTATCAGTTAGAACTTCCTTCATCATCACGAATACACCCGGTATTCCATGTTTCCTGTCTCAAAAAGGTAATTGGTCGAGAAAGTGCAAGGTCAATCAGAATTACCAGTGCTCGATGAGGAAGGCCGCATACATCTCCAACTTGAAGATATATTACAACACAGAATACGAAGATTAAGATCACGCCAGATTCAAGAATTTCTCATCAAATGGCAAGACCTACTAGAAGAAGATGCCACATGGGAACACGAAAGTATTTTCCAGACATTTCCAGCTTTGAGGACAAAGCTTTCCGAGGAGGGGAGTCATGCTACAGACCAAACCTAGCAGTCGGCTAGGTTATCCAATTGAATAAAAATTCATATTTATTAGCGTAGTTTTCTTTTATTGACGGATATCATCTTTTGCTATTTTATCTCTGCATTTTTACATTTGCCTCAACGGCGGGATCTGCCCTCCTAGTGGCAAACGATTTGTTATTAAATATTTTATACTCCTCGCTTCCGCATTCGATTTATTTAATTGTGCTGGTTATAGAATTCAATATTAATTGTGATTCCGTTCACGAAATAGTAGAAGGAAAATCCTTCTCATAAAATCAAGAATCATTTTAGGGTTAGTTTATTATATTCATGCATATTTGTTTGTCTTGCATTGATCTTTTATTTCCATGGATTAGATTTTAGAAAGGCCAAATATAGGTGTTTTCTCAATATATACATCAAAAAATTTCCACCTCATACTTGGAGCGAGTCCTAAAACTATTCTTGGTGAACCCTTCGATACCAAAACCCTTGAGTGTAGAGAATATAACACACCCCCATGGTAACCTCAACTCCAAGTGGATCTAGCTAAGAATCATACATGGTAGGTTAGTTTTCTCCCTCTACACCTACATCCACACATCTCAAGGATGATTCTCATCTCCTCATTTAAAAAATTATTATTATCAATATTGGAACTCAGGATAATCTTAGAATCCTTAAAGTAGGCAAAGTCTTGACTCTTGAAGAATATGAAGCATATGCAAACCTCCTAACTAAATTTTGTGATATATTTGAATGGTATTATTTAGACATGGTAATATTAGAGCTTTATCTTGTTGTACATCACTTGGATTTTCAGCCAAACATCAATCCTATAAAGTAAAAGCAAATAAAATCCACCCTAATATAGCCTTACTCATCAAAGAGGAACTTCACAAGCTCCTTAAAGTTAAATTTATCAAATCCATTAACTATTTTTATTGGATATCTAATATAATTCTTGTCATTAGAAAGGAAGGCCTATTCATCACAACCACTAAGTATGGCTAAGGTTCTTATCGCTTGGGCACACTTGATGAACATGAACTAAAAGAACCAATGAACATAATGCATCTCAAAAATATTTTTTAAATATGCATTATTTGCTTGCTTATGTGTCTATATAAATTGAATGCCTATTGCATGACTAAATGATTCACTTTCTTGCATTCATGTGTGTATTACTACCTAGTTTCTTGCTACATAAATAGTTAAGAGATCTATTAGGATCTATGATGATCCTAGTTAGGATAGATTGCATTCTACATTACATTTTAGATAATTGGATGAGGTAGTAAATATCTCCCAAGTCCCTTCTTTCATGGTGAATCTATAATTCAATTATTAACCCACCACTCTTACATCTCAAAATAATATACAAGTTCTTGAAGTCACCATTCTTCTATCATTCTTTATAGTATCTTGCTAACACTTCAAGATGATCATAATATTGAAAACAAAGATTATACATTGCATTTAAATATTTGAGATAGAAATATCCCTTTTAAAAGTCACTAGCCACTTCTAACATCATCAATCTTCATCATTGTCTTACAAATAATTGGTATATGATCATATTTACTTCTACTTATTGGCAGTTATATGAATATTTATATATGTGCCAAACACTAGATGAAAATATGGTTTATCTCTTTCTTTGCATAATAGCTAGGACAAACATCATACTCTACTATTTTTAATAACATCATACATATCTTGTCAATATAATCCATCCTTATACTTAAAAATGATGAGTGGTAGAGTTATTATATGTCTAGAAAGTGCGTAATATACCTATACACCCAAAACAATAGGATAACTCTATCAAACATTCTTCCTCAATAAAGGTGTCTATCAAAAATATCAAGTCATGATACAACATTTATCATACTTCACTTTCAATATTTGACAATCTGGTTCATCCTTATACCTAAGAAGGATGATGAAAGAATTATTCGATGTCTAAAACGTATCTAATATACTTACACACCCAAAAACATGGAATAATTCTATTAAATATTCTTCCTTAGTATTGGGGTCTATTAAAATTCTTAATCCATGACAAGACATTTATCAAACTTCATTTTTAAAACTTGACAATCTGATTCATCCTTATACCTAAGAAGGATGAGTTATAGAATCATTCTATGTCCAAAAAATATCTAACATACCTACACACCCAACAACATGGGATGATTCTATAAAATGTTCTTCCTTGATATAGGGTTCTATCAAAAATCTCAAGTTATGATTCCTCTACCGTAATCAAGGCCATATGATGAACATTACAAAATTTTTATGATTAGTGATGGCCCTATCCCATCACCTCCTAGAAACTTGAATGTTGCCAATTTTTATAAACATCAGTAATCTCACCATTGTTACAAGTATTCCAAATCACTAAAATCTTATCTCTTCAAAGGAAAATAGTTACCTAGTTACTTTTCTTTGTAAATATGTAATACTTTATAAGTATGTCAAATAATAGAGTCAATTATTTCCATTCCTTTTGATGATTGGGAAGGCATTTTAATATAAAAAAATTTCTCAAAACACTAACTTCTATCAAATATTATTCATTTATTAAAAAATTCATGTCAAAAGACCTATCCAAATATTTCTTAATATGAGGCATCTATCACAACATATCACATACATCATCAAATTTCTCATTTGTATTAAATGATTGATTGCTCACATAATTATGTAAATGTGTGCTACATGTATGATTAGTTTTCTAATGCATATAGAATTATAATATTTCATAAGGATGCAATGATGATAACTAGTCAAGAT
Organism: Wollemia nobilis; assembly: GCA_028583015.1. Taxonomy (NCBI): domain Eukaryota; kingdom Viridiplantae; phylum Streptophyta; class Pinopsida; order Araucariales; family Araucariaceae; genus Wollemia; species Wollemia nobilis. Next base: position 3,149,688 of record JAQPPZ010002415.1, on the reverse strand, counting down.
AGCTTGCACTTATACTAGGTCTTTGATGCTAGCAAATCCACACCCTAAGTACATTAGATTTCTTGATGCATTATTATACCCACTAGGATGTAATGATAGACCACATTTGCATGTGTTATTATTCATAAGAAAATTATATTCTAGAAAACTTTATATTTCTAATTACATAAATTTATTTTATTGAAATCATGGGTCTGTATGCACAACATCTACATATCTCATATTCATTTATCTTTGTTTTTAATAACTTTAGCATCAACTCATCATTTGAAGCTACATACCATTGATCTTGTCTCTTGAAACAATTTTAATAAAGGTAATAAAACATTATCAATAATCCCTAACTAAAGTTAAATAACTACCTTGGATCATCAATAAGATTCTAGTACAATATTGTTCCCTTTGTTAGGTTGTTTATGGGAGACAATATCATGATCCAAATTTCAAATCAAATGACCCCAAATTTTGAACAATATAAACCTCACACCAATATAATATAAGAACTAACTTCCTTCTTTAAATATGATTGGTTACCCAACCATGTTACTTTGCAAATACATGGAGCAATTTAAAGGTGCCTAGCAGGATGGCCAGGGATTTTTACTCTCTTTAATGATTGGAAAGTGTCTTTAAAAACAAGTTTTATCAACCAATCACAAAAATAATTTGAGATCTTGTAAAAAAATCACAAGACCTCTTATTTCTAAGTAGGGGGTATCTATCATAAAATTTCTAGCTAAGACTAAGCACATCAACAATAATAATGATTTTTAACCCTAGAAAGGACTAGGCATCATACATTTAATCATAAAGACCTTCAAACCCATAAGGTCTAGGCACATTTCATATCTAAATTTATTCAAATAATACTATCACACATAAAACTCCTTCAGACCCACAAGGTCTAGGAACACATAAACTATCTATACATTTAAATCTAAATTTTGTCTAATTCCTTTGGGTAATTCTATTTAAGTCCTTTGGGAAATTCCATCTAATTCCTTTAGACAATGCTATCTAAGTCCTCCAACCAATGATATCTAATTCCTCTAATAAAATCTATCTAAGTTGTATAGATAATGCTAACTAATTCCTCTAGGTAATGTTAACCAAGTCCTTTGAAAACAACTATCACAAGTCATTCAAAAAACACTATCATAATAAGTTCTCCAAACCATCTCGATCTAGGTAAATAAAGGCCTTAAAAGAACCATAAAAGCCTTATCTCAAGGAAAAATTATTAATATCATACAAACAACTCATTTATGACAATAATAAACAACTCATGTTTGTATAAACTACAACTATAATAATCAAACAAATTCATCATCATTACACCTAAAAGTGTTATTAAAGTAATCAAAATAATTCAAAATAATTATAAAAAATCATCACATTATAATATGTATAAAAGTAAATCATCAAATAATAATAGGCTCATATATATAATAGATCATATACATCACTCAAATAATTTGGCATACCACAATGACAAAATTGGTATGCTTGGACATATACAAATCATGAGGACTAGTGCACCAAAATCATAAAATCAGTACACTCAACCGCCAAAATTGGCTAAAAGACCTACAAAAACACAAATCTATAAAAACTCAACTTTAAGACTTGGTATCATGAACCAGCCTATGCATTCCCCATTGTGATACCCAATTAGTAGACACTAATCTATAATGAGACTTGGAAGAAGGACAAGGTGGGGAAGCTTGTCTCTACTTTAGAGGAATGATCTAGTGACATAATGTCCTATAGTGGGAAATATTGACTTTCTTAGCCTCCAAATAATCCTTAATAGTATCCAAATGATCTAGCATACCTACCATATTTGATATTATAGTTGCTAATCTAGCATCATCCCTCTCCTAAGCAACATGTGTCACCCATGCCTTTGCTATTGTAGCTATATCTAATATTGCATCCCTCTTAGTAGTCAATTAGGTTATCCCAAAATGCCTTAATGTCCTAGTAGTGTATCTCTTCAATATAACCTTAGCCACCTATGCTTTGATGACATCTCTCTCTCCTATAAACTTTGAGGTTTACAACACTATCTAATATTGCTCACCCTATAAATTGGTGATCTCAACCATCATGGCATCTATCTTCCAATACATAGAGTATCTCTATGAATCATCCATATCATCTATAGTCCTCCTAGGGCCTACTCCTATATCACCTCCTTGAGTTAGGGGTATGTATCTCAATGGAGAAACAAGGAGGACTCCTATATCCCTCTCTTATTGTTGTCTCCTAAACTCTTTAATATGGTGTTGAAAAAATGTTGGGGCCCCTCATCTAGGTGGATCTAGACTCAACCTCTAAGGATGAACCCCTATATACCATTGATTATATGCAATAGTATCCCTTGCATCATCAACACCTGGGTCTACTATTGGAGGATCATCAACATCCTCCTCTATAGATAGGGTAGGATCATGTCTCTCACCAAAATCACCCTCATCCCACTCTACTCGTCGATACCATTACTCCCCCATCTATGGAATATCCTATTAAATATTTAACTACCTCAAAACTTGGTCTAATATCTATACCTCTTTTATATCACTAGGATTGATGATCCATTATATTCACCTAATATAGGCTAACTCAAGACCATCCTCAACCCATCCTATTTGTTATCTTCATGGCCTCCATATGATCTAGTCTAACTCCAAATCATATATGGTCCTCCTAGCCACCATAAGTACTCCCCTAAATAGTCAATAATAGATATCAAAAGAATGGGCCCACCTATAGGTTGTTGGAACCCTTGTAGCTACAACCTATCCAGGTAAACCAAATGGGTATCAAATAGAAATATGCTTCTAGCATCAAATCTAAAGAAGAGTATAGCAAACAAGGCTCTTGGCCTATCTATAAACAACCTAATTCAAGACTCTATAGAGATCAAACAAAGCAAAAGTACCCAGGCATATCTAACATGTCAATCCCTCATTTTGATAATCACTCTACACAAACCCCATGGTAGTAAGGAATAACTCATTTCTCTAAGTAATAAGCCTAAGGTAATGGTGCTCAATAAAGCAGTAAATTTAATTAGTAGTGAGCATTCTACTAATATATATTCCATGTCAACTCAACTACTAATCAGCATGTCCATAATAGCTCTAAATAGTTGACCTTTGATATACACTCATCTTAAAAGGGATATCTTGAATAGGTAACCTTAGGATCCTTAATAAATCCTCTAAGGTGATTGTCATATCACCCATTAATATGAAAAAGGTACCTTACTCAAAGTGCAATCTCTCAGCTAGTTTTGTGATGAGGGAATGGTTAAACTCAACTTTGGGTATTGCACTACATACCCAAGTCCAATTATGTCTAAGATAATATTATCAATCAAGGTCATCTTATCTAATGTAGATGTAATAGCATGATATTGTTGATGTATATGCTTTAGAATACCCAACTGTATCCAAAACATACTTCTTAGTCTGCCTTACATAGAGGACATTCAAATTTATATGTTTCTAGAAATTTTCCATCCATTGATGAATTTAGCACCTATCAAATTCACCTCCTCTAGACATGTTTACTACCTAGAAAAAAAATCAAATCTAATAAATTTATAGCCTATCTATGAATTATTTAGGAACAAGTTTGTAGCCTGAATGTAGAATTACAACCTAAAATTTAGAAGTAATTTTTAAGAAATAAAATGGTGGGAAAAGGGTAGGCTTTTGAAACATACCCATACATGTGTCCTTAGATGACCTCTTATCCCTTGAACTATGTCCATACAATGCACTGACTATTATTGATGAGCCTTAAAAAATATTCAAACTATTAACCCCAAATATTTTATTTCTAAAGCTATGCTATAAAATAAAATTCATTTTACCCCCTCACTGCTTAATATAGCCCCTCCAAACTCCAAAAATTGTTTTTCAAAAATTGCACAACTTCCTCTGTATTGAATAGAAGATACCTTAGAACTACTTCTTTTGCAAAATTGGGGTCACCTATAGGTACTTTTGAAGCATTTATTATGTAATAAATAACTCTAATGAGGGAAAAATGTAGATACCCAATTTTTCTCACCTGTTGCATCTTTGGGTTCTAATCAATTTTGGAAATGTATCTGAAATGACCAGAAGTAGACATTTGATTTAACAACATGTAAATAACACAAGTCATTCAGAAATATATGCTTTATTCATTATCAAATTTGCATCGGTTACAAATAGGGAGAGTTTTCCCTTTTCTTTTCATGAATAAACAATATAGGCCTGATGCCTAATTCTAATGTTCCTCAGTGTAGGTGGGCTTCGTTGTATGCGGGCCACTGTTGGGTTGTTTGTTGGTGTTCCTTTCTTTCAAATATGTTGCATAACCTGAAAGAAAATTGTAATAAAGGGTCAATACATTGGGGGGCTTTCCCTAGTCAGGCCCCATATTTAAGAAGATGAAATGACTGTAAAACTATAACATAAATCAAAACTAGGGTTTCTGGAACTTCAAAAAATCTAGGGCATCAGCTGGATTGCAGAAGTGCTTTCGGGGTACGATGGATCTAAAGGCTAGATTGGTGCCCCAAGAGGGTCCAATGGGGACTTCTTCGGCTCCTTTTCTAGGGAGTAGCAGCTCATACGCAGATTTTTTTAAAGAAAAATCTCCTCCAAAGAACGACAAAGCTCAAAAAATAGCATATAAAATGCTCTTCATGGCTGCTGGGAATAGGTCGATAGCACATCGTGTGAATGGATGTTTGCCGTAGGCTAAAACCAAGCCAAAAATTGTCATCGAGCCAAGTATGGTTGAATAATCAGTCATTTATAGAGCTAATCACGATTTAATCTGCAAGTTCATGGGTATACGTCCTTCCTTGAATTTTCTGCACTCTAGGATCCGCCAAAACTGGGAGCCTCATAGTGAGTATTCATTGTGGTTTATTAGCAATGGATATTTTATTGTTAGCTTTTCGTCTTTGGTCGATAGAAATAGGGATTTTGAGTCAGAGAAGAAAAACCATGGCCCGGTAGGGCTATTTGTTCAACCTTGGAGAGTGGGATTCGATCCCTGAGTTGAACCTACTGTTGTCCTAGTATGGATCCGACTATATGCTCTTCCAATGGAATTCGGAGTGAGCGGTGTTGGCAAGGATTGGCAATTCTATTGGAAGACATCTGGGTGTTCCCAGAGACACAATTGAAGGGAGCATGGCGGTGTATGCAAGAATATGTGTGGAGATGGATCTCAGCCAGCCTTTGCCGATAGATATGGAAATTGAATTGGCAGGACTCTCCTGGATTCAACAACTAGACTATGAGGCCCTACCCTTTAGATGTAGGGTTTGTCACAAACATGGACATTTGGCCTGTTTCTACCCTAATAATATGAATTCTAAAATGGAGGCCCCTTTAGGAATACCAAACCTGCCTAGAGAGGATAAGGCAACACTTAATAAAGATTATAATAGCACCGTTCAGGGCCAGGAAGCTCAGAGAGAGGGTTTTGAACAGCCCAGGAGAAAAAGACAAACAAAGAAAAAAGAGGGAAAGGAGCAATCCCATCTCAGACCTGCCAATAGGTATGAGATATTTAAGTCACTGGTTGTGGAAGAGGAACAATTTATGGAGGGCATGGAGGGTAATAAGGAAAATTCTAATATTCTCGTGCAACTCCCCCTCTCATCTCCTCCCGTCATACAACAGGTAGTTGAACTCTGTGAGGTATCATATCCGGTGTGTTCAGGGGCTTTAGTAGTGCATAACCAAGAGTAGACAGTATCTCAGGATGTCGAGCATGGGAATAGCGAGAGAAGAACAGGGAGAGGCCAACTTTGGGGATAACCCAGGTAGAAAAAAGATCAAAAAATAGCAATTCTCAGGGAGTAGGTAGAAAATCCAATAAGGAGTTGCTAGCAGTCCAAGGAGACAAACTGATCACGGGAGGATCGATGAGGCCAATAGAATCTTATTGCTCCCAGGGTACCCAATGATTATACAATCATGGAATGTGAGGGGTTTAAATAGCAGAACCCATCAATCTACTGTTTGAAGACTTTTAGAGAATCGTAATACTAATTTTTTGCTTTTACAAGAGACTAAGATGTCATTAGATCTTACGTCCAAAACAGTCAATAGAATTTGGAGGGATGTTGGTCATATGGATGTGGCTACCCAAGGTGCCTCAGGGGGGATTTTTACACTGTGGAACTCTCTTGAATGGTCTGCAATAGAACATCTTGCCTGGAGGGGTGTTCTCACTTCTCTTTTTAGGAATAATGTCACTGCGGAACACGTTCTAATCACAAACTTTTATGGGTCTCAAAACCTCGACGGTCAGAGGCGGTAGTGGAAGGCTATGCATAACATGCGAACCTCAAGGGAAGATCTAGATTGGATTATAGAGGGGGACTTTAATGCTAAATTATCTTCTAGAGATCAGGAAGGGGGAACGCCATTTTTGGACCTAGGGGACCATTTCATGATTGCCCAAGTCTAGGCTTTGCACTTAGTGGATATTAAATGTCCTGGCATTAACTACACTTGGACTAATAAAATGCGGGAGCCACATAGCAGGAAGGTTAAGCTAGATCATTTTTTGGTTTTAGAGGAGGCGTTTGTAAAATGGAATATAAATTTTTAGATTTTAGAAGGCCCAATGATCGGATCACCTGTCCCATTCTGTTGGAAGGCGGGACTAGGATGGGGCAGCATCACAAACCTTTCAGATTTGAGAATTTTTGGCTTCAGAAATAAGACCTTCGGGAGAAAATTCCACAGTGGTGGGAAGAAGGCCACCCAGATTATGGGAGAGCAATGTTCAAAATCCACAAACAACTACAATATGTCAAAACTCAGTTGAAGTATTGGAAGCGTACTAATAAAATAGACTTCCAGGCCCAAAGAGCTCCATTGGTGGCCAGATGGGATGAGGTCCAAAAATAGTTCAGAGAAGGAGTAATTACAAACCAGCTCAAAGATTAGGATGATGCCCTGCATACAGCAGTTGAGGACATTGACAACCAGGAGGAGACCTATTAGAAGCAGAGAGCAAGAATCACATGGTTATTAGAAGGGGACAGAAATACAAAATTCTTTCATCGGACTGCTTGTGCTCGAAGACAGATAAACAAGATGGAGTCCCTTCAATATGAGAACGGTCATTCCTTTGATACACTTCTAGGTATGCATTCCCATGCTATGGATTATTTTTCTAAGATTTTTAAGGAAAGTGTGGTACAAGATGTAGAGGCCCAAAATGAAGTTATTTATGTCATACCTACTGTTATTTCTGAGGATGAAAATCAGGCCATCCTCAAACCCATTGATAGATATGAATTGAAAACTATGGTATTTGGAATGAGCACTGGTAAAACTCCAGGTCCAGACGGATTCCCAATTGAGTTTTTTCAAGCTTTCTGGGACTACTTAGAGGAATATGTAATGGTTGTTGTAGAAGAGTCCAGAGAAAATAAGAGAATGCTTAAAGCTATAAACCACACTTTCATTACCTTAATTCCAAAATGGGAGGAGGGGGTTCATATTTCATATTATAGGGGTATTGCATTATGTAATGTGCTGTACAAAATAATCACAAAGGTAATGGTTGAGCGCCTAAAACCTCTTCTTCACAACATTGTCTCCTCTGAGCAAGGGGGTTTTGTTGAGGGACGGAAGATTCTGGATGGGGTGGTTGTGGCCCAGGAAGCAATCCATTCAATGCACACTTTTGGTAATAAAGGGATGTTCATAAAATTGGACATGTCAAAGGCTTATGACAGGGTTGAATGGAGTTTCCTGGCTAAAATGATGGCAGCCTTTGGTTTCTCTCAGGACTAGATAGAGTGGGTCATGAGTTGTGTCTCTACCCCGACTTACTCTGTGCTAATCAAGGGCCTTCCTTCGCAACCATTTGGAGCTACTCGGGGACTGCGCCAGGGGGATTCATGTTCTCCTTATATTTTTCTCATTTTGGCTAAAGGTCTTGGAAGATTTTTCTTGAGGAGAAGACAACAAGGTAGATTATTGGGTATCAAGGTGGGTGACGAAGTTTTAACACACCTACAGTTTGTGGATGACACTGGTTTGGTGGGAGTGGCCAGCTTTAGGGAAGCAAGAATGATTAGGGATACTCTTAATGTCTATCTCAAGGCTACTCAACAGGTCATCAATGACAAGAAATCCAAAGTGTTTTTTTTTAATCTGGAGCAAAGACTTCAAAACAGAATTTTAGAAATCTTGGGATTCACAAGGACTTCTCTCCCAGTGGTTTACTTGGGGGTCCCCTTGCACTTTAAGAAGCTGAAATTAGACACATGGAGGAATCTACTAGAGTGTATCAAGGATAGAATTAATCACTGGTCTCACAAGTGGTTAAGTTATGGTGGTAGATTAACGTTCTTACAGTCAATCATTCAAGCCATGCCAATTCACAAACTCTCTATCTTGGCTACCCCGATTACAATATGGAAAGAGTTGGACAGGATGGCTAGAAAGTTTTTATGGGAAGGAGCAAAGGGAGAGAGAAAGTGGGCCTTAGTGGGCTGGGACAAAGTTACCCAACCCAAGGTTAAAGGAGGTCTAGGTTTGAGAAAATCTAAGCTGAATAATAAAGCTTTGGCTGGAAAGTTGTACTGGAGATGGATCTCCCAACCCACCTCCATTTTTAGTAGAATCCTAACTAGCAAAAACCTGGGACAGGCCAACCCAGATGATGTAGCTCGCATCCCCTTGGATGGTACTGGGTCCCGAGTTTGGCAGGCTCTCAAGTTAGGGTCTCAGGTTGTTAAATACTGCTTATTTTGGAAAGTGGGAATATGGGAGAAGGCTCGTTTTTGGACAGATTCTTGGGATCAGTTCCCACCCATCATTGCTGAATTTCTAGAATTACAGCCAATAAAAGTAGCCATTGAAGCCAAGGGATGGATCCGTATTGAAATTTATTTCACAACTACTCAGCTGGTGGAGTGTAAGTTTAAGTAGTTCAATAAGTTGGATGAGTGGCCCATTTCAATCCCTCTGAATTTGACTCCCATCATGACTAAAATTATGACAGAAATATTTCTTACAGGGGGAGACGTGGAGGATGAATTAGCTTGGGGCTTTGGGAGTCTTGGCATCTATACGATGAAAGTACGGATATGACGACATTCTCCCGCAGCCCCCCCTCATACTTTTCAGGTTGAGGACTAGAGGAAAATCTGGCACTCTAAAGGTTGGTCGAAAGTTAAATTTTTTTCCTGGCAGTGCATGCACAATGGAATCCTCACTTTTGATAATCTCAGATCAAAAGGTATCATCGGCCCTTCTCAATGTGTACTATGCTACAAGAGCGAGGAAACTGTTAACCATTTGCTATTTGGTTGCCCTTTCACCTAACAGATTTGGCTGCGTTGGTTTGCATACTTTAAAATTCAAGTAAGTGGTGACCTAAACCGGATGAATATCTGGGCAAAATGGCAGAAAGGTAGATTCAAATCTAAAGCACTTTGTATTGGCTGGGAGCTCGATTTAAGCTTTATCTGGTGGCAAGTTTGGCTTGGAAAGAAATGCCAAAATTTTTAGAGAAACTTTTACTACTCTAGACGGGGTTTGGCAGACCATTTGGAGTAAGGTTACCGAAATTGTGGTTGTTCATGCTGAGGAGGAAGCTCAAATTGACATTGGATCTATGGAAGAACGCATTGAACTGCAAGAGGGACGGGACAAAAATTGTTGGAAACCTCCCCCTGAAGGTTGGATTAAAATCAATACTGATGGAGCTACAAAAGGCAATCCGGGTAGAGGCGGAATTGGAGTGGTGTTCCAGAACCATGCTGGGACTGTGCTCTATTGGGAATTGCAAGGCCTAGGAAGAACCACGAACAATGAATCCGAAGCCATTGCCATCAAGTCTGCTTCTGTTTGGGCAGTGAAACATGGCCACCGTAGGATTATTCTTGAATCAGATTCGCAAATAATGGTTGGAGCTCTTGACTACATGAGGAACTTTGATCTGAAAGCTTGGAGGTTGAGGGCTCTTGTTACCCAAATTAAAGAATTATGGAAGGAATTGGAGGACGTGATCCCAGTTTATGCGAGTAGATATTTGAACAAAGCGACTGACTTTTTGGCTAATATGGGTGCAAAAAATGAGGTTGGAGTTCAGTTACACAGTGACATGGATATTGAGGATGAGGTGATTAGACAGGGTCTTGAAAGGTCCTTGAGCTAATGACCTTTGAAAAAATAGAGTACGATGGGGGACCCCATGGCAGATAGTTTTTGGTTCACAAAAATTGGCTCCGATGCTGTTCTTCCTTTACTATTGTATGACTGTGTCCTCTCGAACCTCGACTGGGAAGAGGATCTTCCCACATTGTAATTGATCTATGTCTTAATACAAGTTTTTTTTCAAAATTTCAAAAAAAAACTATAACATAAATCTAGATAAAATATGCAGAAGGTAATTATAGACTGAAACCGAGCTTACTTCCCAAATTTGGGGGTGATTTGGGGCTTGCAGATGTGATTTGCAACCTGGGTTTCAAATTGGGGCCGGATTCACAGGGCAAGCTACGATTTGAGCTATGATGCTCCTCTAGTGAAATCTCTCTAGTAGATCGATCCTAAGGTAGCTAGGGTGCCTCTGTATGTTGTCATAATCCACCTGTGTGCTTCAGAAATAGACTGTTCAATGTTGGCTTTCCATTTCAGCAGAGTAACTGTGCTTTGTTGAATTAGGGAATCAGACTTAATTAGGGGTTTATGACCCACTATTTATAGGCAAATGCAAGATGTAGGGGGGGTTAGATAGACTAAACCTAGGTTTGGTTTTGACTAGGGTTAGGTTAAGAAATGCCATGTGGTAGCATCTCATTCTAAGTATGAAATATCCTATCTTCACACATGTGTGAGGAAGGATTAGTGCTAATCCTAATTAGGCTTTAAGTATGTTTAGGGGAGGATTATAAGAAAACCCTAGGAAACCCTAAATTGGTACATGTGGGAGGATTTTATTAACACTAATTATGAATTAAGAGTTAATTAATCCAATTTTGCCCTAAAAAGGGGCTTAAGTGAAGTCAACATTAAATTAGAATTTGATAATTGACTTTTAATTGATTTTGCCAATTAATACCCCGTGGGGATGTCAATTGAGTGTAAATGGGCTATGCATCACCTCAGGTTGCCGTCTGAAGGTATGTTGATGCATAAGATGTGGTTTTGTGGACTTATTAGGGTTTTGGACCTGAAAGCCACTTATGGAAATCTACACATTACTATGGCAATCTATGGAAGTCTACGCATGTCTATGCATGTCTACGCATGTCTACGCATGTCTACGCATGACTACAATAGTCCAAAATATCCTAGGGATGTTTGGAATCACCTATAGATATGCATAAATAGCAATGTGTGAATTTTGGGTGTCTATATTTTACCCCTTTTTGTACTATACTGTGTGGAACACAGTTTAATACAAAAATATGAAGGGTTTGTGTAGAAGGAAAATGGATAGAAGTGGAATGGAATCCAATCAAAGCGTATGTAGCCACTCGAAGCGTGACCATACAAATAAATCAGGTATCCATGGAAAAGAAGAGAAATAAATGGAATATAATCGAAGGTATGTAGCTGCTCGAAGCATGACCATACAACATCAATTGAATATCCACAGGGGAAGAAGAGAGGAAGAAAATAAGGAAAATAGGAAAGGGATAAAAACAATGCTATTAAGAGAAAATGAATGATTATGAATGCAATGATGTGATTTTGTTGAGTCCGTATGACATTTACGATGCCATACTAGTTGCTTGAGAACGACAAATTTTGACTGCTTTGCTTTTACGACCAGATCAGCGTGGTCTAAAAGTATGATTAAGACAAAAGCCTAACTAAATTTTGTTGTTGATTGATTTATGAGAACATGTCGACAAGTGTCACACCATTTGAGCTAGTTTAACATCGGGATTGTCAATTTGTGACCATAACAGCATGGTCACAAAGTCCATTTCCAAATTTTGCGCTAGGATTGATCAAATGTATCATTCTTTGTGTACTCGACGTACATGAATATTATATTGACTTCTCCATGGTAACGCATAACTCTCTTGGTGTAACACATATCTGTTTGGGATGGACATTATAATCGTATGATAATATTCAGCAAAAAAAATTTTAGACAAATGCACTAACCACGCTTTTGGATTTTCGATGTTGTGGTTGCATGCAAAACTAACTTTGAATATGAATACCCCCTCAAACGAGAAATCAACAATGAGGCAAATAAAGTGTGATGAATGGATGATGTAGTGATTGATAAAGATACCAATGCATGATGGATATGATTTCTTAGTACAAAAATAAAATAATGGGATCTAATCAAAGGTATGTAGTCTCTCGAAGCGTGACCATACAACATTGATTGGATAGCCAAGAGGGGTAAGAGAAAAATAATGGGATATAATCAAAGGTATGTAGCCACTCGAAGCGTGACCATACACAATTGACTAAATAGCCAAGAAGGAGAAGAGAAAAGAATGGTATCTAATCAAAGGTATGTAGCTGCTCAAAGCATGACCATACAACATTGACTGGATAACCAAGAAGGAGAAGAGAAAATAATGGGATCTAATCAAAGGTATGTAGCCACTCGAAGCGTGACCATACAACATTGACTGGATAGCCAAGAAGGAGAAGAGTGTTAGAATATATTTCAATATTTCATTTGTTAATTAATTCAATCGTAACAATCTTATATTGTTAGATTTATTAATATTAGGCTAGTTGTTATTTGTTACAACTCCGCCTATATTTGTCTCAGGTGGTTCCACAACCTTCGGGCTAATCCTTGCCCTATTTTTTGTATTTATACTTCATCAAATTAATCAAATGTGTTTCGCTTCTCACATGGTATCAGAGCAAACGCCACTCTCTCCGCCACTCTCATTTTTTAATTGATCTCGTAGTAGCGTTGAGAATCGTTGCTCTAGAGGCACAACTTGGGAGTTTGAGAAAAAAAATTTCTTAGAATTTGATAGGCTAGGGAGGTTGAGAATTTTTTTTTTTAACTTCTCATTTTTTGAATGAAAATTTATTTCAACCATTCAGTCGAAGAGGTGAAGCATTCGACCAAAATCGAAAGAGGATCGAAGGTCGAAAGAGGAGATCGAAAGGGCAAATATTGACTGCACGGTCAACAATCGAAAGGGCCTACATGTCGTGGGAGCCAACACCGCGGCTACCCCATGACCCTATCGGGTGAGAGCCTCTCCCCGAGAAGAGATACTCCATTGTGGATTAAAGGGTCTAATAAACCCTTCTAATATTTCCCTTCCCATATATGTGGGATAAAAGACATCGAAGCCTTCAAAAAAATGAAATTAAACCAGCATAGCACATCATTTTCTTCTTTGTCACCTATGAACGGTGTCAAACCGGTATTGCACCTCCTATTTTTCATTAACTGTGGTCATAGTGCCTTCGAAGGAGGAGTGTTTTTTGGAAGGTAGAGGCCAATCAGAGAACATTGGCTGGATCAAAATTTTATCCAAGTCCTCCAAAACCCTCCAATACCAATTTTCTTCACACACCGGGCATCAAAGGCAGACATCGAGCTAGTTTGTTCTCCCCTGTTCTGCATTTTTTAAAGATTTTGATTGGTCTAAATGCTATTGCATAGGAGAAATGAGCTCAGAGAGCTTTGAGTTGAGTGATTTAGCTGGGTTTTTTGGCTCACTATGAGCCTGCCACCTCTTAGCCACCCACGTGCCACCACAACTCCACCCCGAGCTGCTAGTGGATCCACCCGAGCAGTGCCACCTGCGCTCCGCTCGAGCGGTGGTGGAGGAGGGAGTGTCGTCGCAAAATTCTTTACACCTTCAAACATAGTTTAAGCTGGAGGGTGTTGAGGATTACTCCCAGATCAGCCCATTGGCTCACCAGTTATAAGCCGAGTGGTAAGGGCTCCAGGAGCCCTCAGGTCGCGAGTTCGAGTCCCATCGACCCCCCCGCACAAAGGTATAAATATATATATATATATATATATATTTAAGTTTTTTTTCTTAATTCTTTAATTTTTAGTTAAATTAAATGCAACTTTAATTTTCTTTAAATAGTTTTTTAAAGGTTATTTTTTTGAGTAATATTTTTTTTACTATGAAAATTAAAAGTTATTTTTTTTTTTAACTATTAATTATAAAAGAATATTTGAAAAATTCTTTATAAAAGAAAATTTTAAAGGGGGGAGTGTTTTTTTTTTGACAAATCAAGGGGGGATTGGGAGTGATTTTTTCTCAAAATATTGAAGGGAAAATAGTGAGCAATTTGTTTTCAAGCATTTCTACAAGAAACTTGGCAAAACTTGTAATAGGTGCATTCTCGGTGGTAACCGACACCTAGGGTCATTTTTTATGCTTTAATGTTGTATGGATGCTTTCATTTTTCAGCATTTACTTCTAAATCATAAAGCATAAAAATAAAAATAAAAAATAAACCCATTTTTTTTTTTGCAAATTCACATTCAGCAGAGAGATACAGAAAGTGTCAGTTTCTTTTGCTATTGTTTCACTCCATCCACTACCCTAATCACTCTCATGTTTAGGCTTAAATCCAGATGAAAGTTTGAATATCCAAAGTGTTTAGGGGAAGTTACACCCCATGCATGCAGATTGAAGGCTTTCTAATGTCAGTGCCATCAATGAGGTGATTCCATTTCAGTACTGCCTAAGTACCATGTATCGTATAAATCATTAAAATTACCTAGTCTCCCTCACGTAAGGGCGATTAATTTTTTTGGGTTTTCAAAATACCTATAGTCTCCCTCACGTAAGGTCAGGTATTTTGTACGATATAACAGCCTGACATTAAGGTATATCGAAGGGGTGACCATTTGGTGTTATAAGGAACCTTCACAATGTCTGCAAAACTAATGATTGATTCTCATCAGTTGTTGAAAGGTCCAAATTATACACCATGGAAAAACAAAATGAAGGCAATCCTAGAGATGGATGATCTTTAGGAAATTGTTTTTGGAACAATAGTAAGACCTTCATCTATAGTTGGAGCAACAACTCTAACTGCTGATTAGAAAGACTTTGACAAGAAAGATAGCAAAGCAAAGGTGCTCATTTTGCTTGTTGTTTTTGATGAAGTTCAACCTCATATTGCTGACTATCCAAATAGTAAAGTGGCATGGGATGCCCTTAAAACTATATATGAAGGGAAGAATGACTCCACCATTCTATTCCTTCAGTCTCAATTACATAGTCTAAGCATGAAATAAGGAGAGACGGTTGAAAATTTTCTTTGTAGAGTGTCTGAGTTGAAAAGAAAATTGAATTCCTTAGCAGCACCAGTTGATGATAAGCTCCTTACCTCAATGGTAATAAGAGCTCTTATGAATTCTTTTAGAGTGTTGATTACCTCCATTCATGTATCATAGAGACAAGTTACCTATGTTGAGTTGGTAAATATGCTTCAAGAAGAGGAGGCACGCCAACTACAGCAAGATGATTCTTCTAACACTGCCCTATACACCAATAGGAAGGGGAAAAACAAGAAGAAGGGTAATTTTTAGAAGGGAGGTAGTTCTCAAAAGGATTCAAAAGGGCAACAAACTCAACCTCAATAGAAAAAAGGATATTGCAAGATCTATGACAAAGGTCATGATACAAATAGATGTTGGCATAAGAATAAACAATCAAAATAGAAAGGCCAGAATAAACCACAAAATAACAAACAATAGCAAGTGAATTTTGTTGTTGAAGAATCTGACACAAATTCTAAGAGAGAACACAAAGTGCTCATGACTACCACAGTATCCAAGCAGACGGATCCTATTTGGTATGTCGATTCTAGAGCCAGTAAGCACATGACTGGTGATAAATTGTGGTTTAGTATTTTGAGGCCAAAGAGGGCAAACATGTCACTATTGCTGATGATAAAACCTACAAGGTTTAGGGAGAAGGAATAGTCTTTGTTACTCTTCCTGATGGCAAGTGCCATATTGAGAAGGTTCTCTATGTTCCAAGATTTGCGAACAACTTGTTTTCAGTCACACAAATTCTGGACAAAAATATGGTTGTAAATTTAGTGTTGAGGGGGGCAAGAAGTGTTGTTCTACCACCAAGAGGGGTAAGAACATTGCAACCGCTTGATATAAGCATGGCTTATTTGCCCTAGATACTATCTCTTCTCCAGATGTAACCATGATTGTCTCTACAAAGGAGGCAACTTCCCTATGGCACAAGAGATATGGACATATGAATTCTGGTTACTTACTCGAGTTACGTAAGCATGAAATGGTAAATGGTCTTCATTCCCTTTTTACCACATTACCAGTTTGCTCTGACTGCTTGGCAGGAAAGCAGCATAGAGTACCTTTTGAAAGGAGCTCTACACAAGCAAAGAAACCTCTGGAGTTGGTTCACACTGATCTGTGTGGTCCTTTAAGTCCCAATATTTTTGGGGGTAAGAGGTATTTTTAGTTATTCGTGGATGATTACTCATGAAAGATGTGGGTATTCTTTCTTCAACTGAAATCTAAAGAATTTGGATTTTTTTAGCAATTCAAAAAATCTGTTGAAAAGGAGTCAGGGACTTCTATAAAGACCCTCCACTCATATTGAGGGGGGGAGTTCACCTCTAAATAATTTTATGATTTCTTGACTAAAAATGGGATCACACGACAGTTGACTACTACTTATACTCCTCAAAAAAATGGTGTTGCTGAAAGGAGGAACCGTTTCATCATGGAAATGGTTTGTTGCATGCTCATAGGAGCTAGAATTGGGCAACAATATTGGGCAGAAGCAGTCACCATAGTAGTATATCTATTTAATAGGGCACCCACTAAGGCCCTACAAGGAATGACTCCACAGGAAGTATGGAGTGGCAGAAAGCCCTCCATATCTCATCTACGCATTTTTGGTTGTAAAGCATTCATGCACATATCGAAAGAAAAGAGGAAGAAGCTAGATGAGAAGACATTGAAGTGCATTCTTCTTGGGTATGATGAGCACTCCAAGGGTTATCAATTGATTGATCCCTTAACCAAGAAGATACACATCAGTAGAGATGTAGTTTTTGATGAGGCTTTCACATCAAAAAACACATCAGATGTATACCTAGACCTTGTGGAAACTAAGGTTGAGAAGTCTCCTTCATCCAAGGTTGGAGGTCCTTCTTCATCTTCTTCATATCCATAGAAGAAGAATCCAAAGTGGTATACAAGTACTATTAGAGACTCTAAGCTATCCACTCCGCTATATTTTACATTGGATAGGCCTCGTACTCGCAGCATGGCTCGATAGGAGAAAGCTGCAACAGATATTACTGGGGTTGATGATTTGTGTCAGTATTTTAGGGAACTTTATGTAGATCTAGAGAGAGATACATAAGATATGTATATTGATTATGACAGAGTGTTTATGTCCTCAATAGACAAACTTGAACCTGCATCAGTATGAGATGCTCTTGGTGAGCCTCAGTGGAAGGCTGCAATGGATGCTGAGTATAAGTCTCTGATGAAAAACAAAACTTGGAATCTTGTCGATCTGCCATACGAAAAGAAAACCATAGGATGCAAATGGGTGTATATAGTTAAGTATAAGGAAGATGGGATAATAGATAAGCATAAGGCCCGACTTTTTGTAAATTGCTATGCTCAAAGAGAAGTTATTGACCATGAGGAAACTTTTGCACCTACTGCTCGGATGATAACCATTCAAGTTTTTTGTGCTATGGAAGCATGGTATGGTTGGAAAGTGCACCAAATGGATGTCAATAGTGCCTTTCTAAATGGTGATCTCCAAGAGGAAGTCCACATGACTCAACCGAAAGGATTTGAAGTGGAAGGCCAACAGTAAAAAGTTTGCAAATTGGTCAAATCCTTATATGGTTTGAAATAGGCCCCTCGGGCTTGGTACATAAAAATGGATAATCACCTACTGTAGCATGGATTTAAGAGATGTCCATCAGATGCAAACCTCTATTTCAAGAAGAAAGGCTCTGAAATAGTGTTTCTTTTACTCTATGTTGATGATCTGCTCATAACAGAGAGTTCAGAAACAATGATCTCTTCTATCAAATAGGATTTGAGTGAATCTTTTGAAATGACAGATCTCAGACTTCTCCATTACTGTCTTGGTCTAGAAGTGAACCATAGGGAGCACTACATCAAAGTGTCCCAGAAAAAATATGCCAAGACACTACTAGAAAAATATCGCATGACTGACTGCAAGTCGATGGTAATACCAATGGAAACAGGTCTTTAGTTATTGTGATATGACAAATCACCTCATGTAGATGCTACAATCTATCATCAACTGATTGGGAGTCTCATATATCTGACCAACACTAGGCCAAATATCGAATTTGCTATTAATTATATTTCGAGGTTTATGCAATAACCTAAGACTACACACTGGAAAGTAGCAAAGTGAGTTCTTCACTATGTCCATGGCATAATGGAATATGGCCTAGAATATAAGAAGAACAACAAATTCTTCTTACAGGGATACACAGACTCCAACTATACTGATCATTTGATGATCGTAAATCAACTTTAGGATATTTGTTTCATCTTGGATCTGGTCCTGTCTCTTGGCACAGTAAGAAGCAACAGGTGGTTGCTATCTCATCAATAGAGGCAGAATACCACGTCGTACGTGAAGCTGTGTGCGAAGTGATATGTGTATCGCTCCAAATTTTTTGCATCCCTACCTTCAGGCTATTGGATCCGCGCCCGGAAGGAGGATGGGAAAAGGATGGTGCGGTACCTCGGATGAGAGGACTTCACGAAGGTCCCGCCTCTCAAGGGAGGTGCATTTTGGTGATTTTTCGACGGATGGTGGGTTCACCAGGAAACATTTGGCGGCAGTTTCCACGCCTAGGTTTTGGGAATGAGTTTTAGATGAGTTCGTTTTATTTTTAAACATTCATCCTAGGTTTGGCCGAATGATTCTAACTTAAACTACATGAAAATGCAATTTAAATGAATACAGCAAACAAAAAAGAAAGCAGAAATAGAGAATTTGTAGGAGGCCAATGAAGATTACCTGATCCGGAAGTCTGATGAAGTTTCTGATTACTTGTAGCAGTCTGGATCGTCTGCAATTCAACAGAATCGCCTTCAATTTGATAAAATCGTCTAAACTGACAGGATCGTCTGCAATCTGACGAATTCGTCAGACGAATTCATCAGAGACCTGCAAAACAGCAAACAGATGCGAAATACAAGAAATTCTATTTTGTAAACAGGGGCAAACTATATGAAAAAGTAATATGAGTATTGAACAATATGCAAGAACAAAAGTAAATGCAAATCACTGTGTTTAGATAGCAGAATATGATCTTAATATGCAAACTAGACAAAATGGGTGAACTCCAGATGCAATATAGTATAAAAACTGAATAGACAATCTAATTTATAGCATAAAATGACAGAGAAAAGAGAAAGAAGAGCAAACTCCAGGCACTGATTGCCTCGATGTGTGCTGCAGTCGAAATCGTCTCGCATCAGAACGAGATCGTCCCGAATTTGATGAGATCGCCTCCGATCTTGACAGGTTCGTCGGCTGCGATAGGTGCTGGCTCCGGCTGAAAACCAGTGGTGTACCTGCAATAAAATTAATATAGGACTAGTGCAAGAGCAAATTTGAAGTGTTTTAGCGCATAGGGAGTTGATTTACATAAAAATTCAGCCAGGGGTTGGGGAGGGAAAAGTTTTAGAGTTAAATAGGCATAGGATAGTTGTTGGGAGGTTGGAGATCATCCCAATTTGGGAGATCTCCAACGGGGAAAGGGTCCCAACGGTGCAGACACGCTTCTGCCCGGATTGGAGACCCGTTGGAACGGATTCCAACTATGCAAATTCAGTTTTGCGACAAAATCGTCTGGACGTTCTAGTCCAGACGAAATCGTCAAATCTGGGGCGATATCGTCTGATCGGAGACGATATCGTCAAACGGTCAAAACAACTGCTAAAAATGGCACGAAAAAAGAGGAAACGGGTTTCTCGGCGGTTAACGGGCGGTTTGGGAGGTTAAATTTGAATTTAAATTTATTTACTAAGGTGAATGTAATTATTCCAATTTTACTGCGCCAATTTTAGGGTGCTACATTTTGCCCCCTCTTTAGCGAATTTTTCGAAGAAAATGCGTTAAAGATGAGTTCTTCTCGATCTACGAGAAAGCAAAAAATTATTCCCATTTTTAGGCGACGATTCTTGGTCGAATCGTACGACAGCTTACTATGGTGCCCCCTCCGTGTTTTTACCCAAATCGAACGTTTGAGGTAAAAACGCGAAAAAGCAAAATTAATTTGAATTATTTTTGAATGAAATTATGTTTGATATATGATATGTTTTTGATCATATGACTTGTGTTATGTGATGCTTATGATGCTTTTTATGTTTGATTGATTGATTGAGTTGATTGATGTAATGATTTTATTGATGATTCATGTAATTATGTCGTTTTGGAAAATATTATAACTTGGATGTCATGCTATAAATATTTTAAATGAAATAATCTGATGTAACAAATTGATTGGTTGTATGTGATGCAATAATTTTGATAAAAATAAAAAGGGACTTTTAACAATAATTTCAAAGGACATTGTCGCTATTATAGACCATTTCATGGAGTCGCAGCTCACTCGGTCGTCAAGCTAGTCCCATGATAGAAATATTGTTAAAATAAAAGAGTGCTTAAGAGACTGTCTTAAGACTTTGATGTGATGATGCAAATGATGATGATGATGATTGGTTTGTTTTCAGATTTTCATGAAAAATATTATGCATGAAATATTGTTAAAATGATTTTTGCTAGGCATAAATTCCTAAGTGTGATAAAATTGTTGAATAATTCCTTAAGAATTATACCATCATTGCAAAATTGAAAGTTGACATAATGACATGAAATAATAAAAATGTGTTTGCTTTTGAAAAGCATAATTTGTGAAAAAAATGAAGTCATATGTTTTGTATGATTTTTGATAAATTGAGGAAATAAAATTGTTACAATGGTTTGCGCTAGGCATAGAATATGTAGGTATAGACTTATACCATCATCGCGAAGATCAAAGAAAGGATAGTTTTATTGCATGATTGATTTTTGATGAACAGAAAATATGATAATGAGGACTTGCGCTAAGCATAAAATTCCAATTTTGGTTTTGAAACTATACCATCGTTGCGAAAGTCGATAAGATATATATGATATGTTTTGATTGAAATTTTTGATTTTTTCTATTATATAGTTGTCTTTGTGGTAAATAATTGTACTTGGTTTATTCCAAACAAGTTTGCAAAAATAATATTTCAAAGTATTTTGAAGACAAAAAGTTAGATTTATAAGGAATCCCATGTGCATAAGTGAATTCATTGCCAATCTTGATTTATCATAATGATAGACAAAATCTCTCAAATACAAATGTGTGTGCAATTGCATTGTTCATTTACCAGTTTTGAGCAAGATACTATGATACAAGTGATTTGAAGAAACCAAATAAGTGTTCATTAACCATGATGTAGATGCATATAACCATACTAGGCTACTATGTAGATCGGATTATCAAGAGCTAGCTAATCCATAAGCGAACATAGGTCTCGTACAAAAGAAGGTCGCTAATGTGACGGACATATCGCCACGCTAGGAGTTACCCAAGGCCAAGCAGGTTGGGCACAAACCACCTGTTATGGGGCTTACCTCACAGCTTTTCGAATAATTGAGAATTCCAGGGATTCAAGCTCATTCACCCTTCTTTTCTTTTCAAAGGGTAGGGAAAGGGATTTTATTGCTTTTCTTGCTTTCTTTTGAACTTTGCTTATTTTTCTTTTTGTATTTCTTTTGCTTGATAATGCTTGGAACATTGTTGTAATGATATAAAAACATTTTTCTTTTCTCTTTTTCTTGAATTTTTCTTTTCTTTTTCTTTTTCTAGGGATACTTGCTCAGATTAGCTGTAGAGCAAGGGATTTTTATTCTGGGTAGGGGTGAGCTTGTCCTTTTGCCAATTCTCAAAGATTCTAGACCATGTGCATGATAGGATAGCAAGGGAAACTTTTCACTCAAGAAATCAGTTCTACTATGTAGCAAAACATGGAAATTACAAATATAATCATTTTATTGTGAAAAGATGTGCTTGGTTTAAGTAAATAACAAGATCAATTCTCTATGCTCAAACTTTATTTAATTGAATTTTGTGAACTTTGATATAAGAGAGATTAGTAATCATGCCAGATAAAATCAAGATATTTATTGTGTGAGTGTGCAAGTGAGGGATGCCAAATAAATGCTAGTTTTATCCAAAATAAGTTGAAACATATAATTGCAATAATTGTAAGAAAATAATGATTTTGAGAAAGTTTTGAGAATGTTGACTCTCTCTTTATTCTCTATATTGTTTTGGTTTCGAAAGAGTCAAGCATATAGCTGTTTTTGGATTTTTATGTTGATTTTTGTTTTGGAGCAAAAGGAACTTTACAAGTGCTTTAAATAAATGCAATAAATATTTTTGAAGATTTTTGAAGATTTTATGAATGTTTTTGAGGTTTTTGAATAAATTGAAAGAAATACACGATAATGATTTTGAACAAATATATACATGGATGAAATAACCAAATTTATGCATAATAACGTTTGAGATGTAAAATATTCATGGGTTCTTTAAGTTCTTTACCATCTAAGGTAGATAATTTATATGCTCCTGATTCAAATTTTGCAGTAATGATGTACGGTCCGAGCCAGTTGGGCTCAAATTTACCTTTCAGTTCTTTGGTTGCATTTGTATTTTTTTGATTTTCTTTTAGAACAAGATCGCCAATCTCAAAGGATCGATGACGAACTTTCTTATTATATGCTCTTTTAAGCTTGTTTTGGTATGCACGGAGATGCTCTAAAGCATTGATGCATTTTTCATCTAGGAGTTCCAGCTGACTGAGTCTACCAGTGCGATATTCATCTCCTACTTCGGTGTCTTGAAGTAGCAGAGCCAAAGAAGGAACTTCCAATTCAAATGGAAAACTGCTTCGGCACCATATACCAAAACAAATGGTGAAGTGCCCGTGGGGGTTCGAACACTAGTTCGATAAGCCCACAAGGCTGGATATAATTGAATATGCCAGTCACGGCCAGTTTTATTGACTAGTCTTTTGAGAATTTTGATTAGAGTTTTGTTAGAAGCTTCTGCTTGACCATTACCCTGAGGATAATAGGGAGTAGACCAGCGATGTTGAATCTTATATTTTTGACATAATTTTTTAACATCTTTATTTTTGAACGGAGTTCCATTGTCAGAGATGAGATTTGCAGGAATTCCGAACCTGCAGATGATTTGATTAAAAATGAATTTAGAGACCCGTGAACCAGTGCAGGAAGCTAAAGGCATAGCTTCAACCCACTTCGTGAAATACTCAGTGGCGGTTATGATGAACTTATGTCCATCAGAAGACACAGGATTAATTTTACCAATAATATCCAAGCCCCATTTAGAAAAGGGCCAAGGAGAAGAAATAGCCTGCAGCTCTTGTGCAGGCGCATGGACAAGGTCAGCATGTTTTTGACACTTGTCGCAATGGCGCACATATTCATGTGCATCCGTTTCCATGGTAGGCCAAAAGTATCCTATCCGAAGGAGCTTTTTAGCAATGACGCTACCACTAAAGTGTCCTCCACAAGATCCATCGTGGGCTTCACTCAAGGCTGATTTAGACTCTTCTAAATTTAGACATCTTAATAGGATACCTTCAAAAGATCTCCTATATAAAGTATTGCCAATGATTACAAATCGACTTGCTCGTCGACGTAATAACCGACGCTGGTTGCGATTAGAATTAGCAGGGAAAGTCCCATTTTGGAGGAAATCAAATATGTCTGTATACCAGAGTTCAGGAGTAGTTTCCTTGATTAGAAACACATCCAAAGGCTCTAAGCATGACTTATGTGAAGCGGGTTCCTGGAGTCGACGAATGATGATAGTAGCATATTCGTCGTCTAACTCCAAGGGTAAGAGAGATGCAACGGCGGCCATAGCATCAGCTGCACGGTTGCTAGTTCGAGGAATGGCTTCCAAGGTAA
The DNA here is from genome assembly GCA_028583015.1 of Wollemia nobilis. Taxonomy (NCBI): domain Eukaryota; kingdom Viridiplantae; phylum Streptophyta; class Pinopsida; order Araucariales; family Araucariaceae; genus Wollemia; species Wollemia nobilis. Next base: position 3,125,636 of record JAQPPZ010002415.1, on the reverse strand, counting down.
CTTGATCAAACAAGGCCATTAGTTGTAAAACATAGGCCTTATATGGGTGAAGTTTATCATCTCTCGGTCTCGATAAACTTCATTAATTTGGTTTATAACCAATTGGGAATCCCCAAAAACTAAGAGGTTTTTAATTTTAAGCGCTAAAGCATACTCGTAATCCAAGGATTAGAGCTTCATACTCAGCAGTATTGTTGGTGCAAGCAAAGGTTAGTTTGAAGGACAGAGGAATAAGATGTTTTTGCGAAGATATTAAAATAATACCCGCACCAGCCCCACTCATGCATCGGGCTCCATCAAAGTATAAGGACCATTGTTCAACAAGGTCTGCCTCTAATTGAAGGCATTCATCGAGAAACTCGATAATGAGGGGATGAGTAGACTCTAAGGGTGCAGCAGCTAATTGATCTGCTATGATTTGACCCTTAACGGACTTCTGTCCTATGAAGGTGAGATCAAACTCGCTTAGAGCAAGAACCCACTTGGTTGTGCGACCCGATAAATAAGGTCGACTCATGAGATATCTTAAAGGATCATATTTGGCAATGACATACGTTTTTTGGCTAAGCATGTAATGTCGTAATTTTTGCGTAGCAAACACGACTGCTAGACATAACTTCTCTAACGCTGTATAGCGGGTTTCATAACTGATGAAGGTGCGGCTAATGTAATAATTAGCACGTTCTCATTTTTCATCATCAAGCTGAGCTAACATAGCTCCTAAGGCGTAATCTGAAGCAGAAATATATAGAAGAAATGGGCGATCAGATTTAGGCGGTGAAAGCACTAGGAGGGTTAAGGAGATATTGCTTGAGAAGTTCAAAAGCTTCTCTACATTTCGTGTCCCAATTAAAGGGGACGTCCTTCTTAAGGAGTTTAAGAAAGGGACCAGCTTTGTCCGCCACCTTATCAATGAAGCGACGGATAGCTTGAAGTTTACCTTGTAAACTTCGTAATTTGGATATATTAGTGGGTGCGGGCATATCGTTGATAGCCGCAATTTTGAGAGGGTCAATTTCGATACCACGTAAAGAAACTAAAACCCCTAATAACTTGCCGGATTTAACTCCGAATATACATTTTGCTGGATTTAATCGAATGAGATATTCTCGTAATCGATTAAAAACTTTTCTTAAATCGTCTAAATGATGATCTTCAATAAGAGAGCGCGCTATAATATCATCTACATAATCATGTAGGATATCATGCATCATATCATGAAAAATGTAGGTCATAGCCCGTTGATAAGTTGCACCGGCGTTCTTTAAGCCAAATGGCATCACTTTCCAAAGAAAAGGTACCCCAGGGGGTAATGAAGGTTGTTTTCGCCTGGTCTTCAGGAGCTATCCTGATCTGATTATAGCCGGAGAATCCGTCCATTAAGGACATCATCCCACTCCCAGCAGTGAAGTCAATAATTTGATCCATATTTGGAAGAGGAAAGTCGTCTTTAGGGCATGCAGCGTTAATATCTCTGAAATCTATGCAAACCCTAACTTTGGTGGCTTCTTTCTTGGTGACCTGGAACTACATTGGAGATCCATTCAACATAATCAATAGCTTGTATGAAGATAACATTCAGGAGTTTTTCTAACTCCCCTTTGACTAGCAGAGCCACTTTGGGATGCATTTTTCTAAGTTTTTGTTTAACAGGTTTAGCATCCGGATGGACCACTAGATGGTGCATGACTACATAAGGGTCTAGACTCGGCATATCTTCATATGTCCAAGCGAAGACATCTTCATACTCTTTAAGAAATGCAATGTATTGTTCTTGTTTTTCTTGACTTAGTTCCGCTCCAATGTTGATTATGTGAGGGTTGTCCTCAGCTCCAATATTAATTTTAATGACATTTTCTACCTCCATGTGTAGATCTCTTTCAAAATTAGGTGGGGCGGGTGAAACGCCCAACTCTTGTAATTCTTGTAAAGTTAATTTAGATAATTCGTTCTGAGGGTCGATGGCCTCAAGTTGAGCTATGGTTGGTATAGAACCATCAAAATAAAACCCGTTGTACAACATCTCTTCAACAGAGACATCATGGAAGATATCTCCTTCCAACTCTTCATCGGGGTCAGCAATCATTTCAGGGTATGCTATGGATAGCATGTTGCATGAAAATGACGGATTTTTAAGAGGCAAATCAACATGTCTATCCAAATAGTCTTGATAGCATATGAGATGATCATCATCCTCAAAAGGAAAAGGTTGACCCTTACTAGGTAATAGGCCCACACCACATCGGGCAGGCCATGGTTCTACCTCGAAAGGTTCTTTCATGCCATTTTGGAAAGGTCCTAAGCCTTTCCCTTTGTATCCCATTTTAAGCATCATGGGTTTAGCTTTAATATAATCGTTGGTAAAATAGCACCGAGCATATCCATCATGATGGGTTTTGATATTCTGAGGGATTCTTCCCCAGTCATATCCTTTGTAAATGAAGGCGCAACTCCCGACTTGGTAAGTACTTCCCATAGGTTGTGGGAGGCCCAAAGTACGAGGAGATGGCGGCAATTGATTTAAAAGGTTTGAATCTTGCATGAAAGCATTCATTTTTTCTGATATTAAGGTTGTAGATAAATCTGGTAAAAGATCATCAAAAAGGGCATAAGATGTAGAAGGCTTATTACCTATGTCTTGAGATGTGGAAGGTATGATAGATGTGTCTATAGGTTTTGAATTTATGGGATTAGAACTTGAAGAATTGGTTGTAGTTTTAAGAGCTTTTTGAAGTTCTACAGTAATTTGTTTAGAAGGTGGTTGATCTATATGGGAAGATGAAGTTAATGGAGGAGGAATAGATGAAGTGATGGGTTTATATTTCATAGTTTTAGATGAAGAAGAACTAGGATATGTGGATGACAGAGCAGGGCAAAATTGCACTCCAACTGGTTCTGCCAATGCACACATATCAAAAGGTCTAGGGTCACCATGAATAGTGACCAACTGATTTTTAAACTCAAACTTAACACATTGGTGTAAAGTTGATGGGACTGCTCGCATGGCGTTAATCCAAGGGCGACCCAAAAGTATATTGTACGATGTCGGGCAATGTACAATAAACACAGTTGTCTCAAGGGTTCTAGGACCAACTTGCAATGGGAGGGTAATGACTCCACACGTTTCTTGTGTTTCGTCATTAAAGGCTTTGATAATCATATCAGTCTTCTTCATTTCATCACTTCTAAAACCAAATCGTTGGTAGAAGTCAAAGGTGCAGATGTTTAGAGATGAGCCATTATCAATCAAGACTCGTTTGATAGCTACATCCCCAATTAAAGCTGTAATATACAAGGGATTATCCTTGTGTAAACCGTGTTGTGGGATATCTTTATCCTGAAAGTCAATACAATCAATCTCTCGCGTGATGATAGTATTGGCCATAGCTTCAGGTTGGATGTTTTGAGGTACCATCATCTGGCTCAAAGTAAGCATCAATTCATCCCTATGGGTGGGAGAGGATCTTAATAAATCTAAAAGGGAGATTCTGGCGGTGGTATTAGACAATTGCTCATTAATGCTGTAAGGGGGTTTAGGTTGAACAATAGGAGCATGATTTCCTTTATTAGGATTTTTCAGAACAAATGGAGCTGGTCCATCGTTCTGGTTTGGTTCTTGTTGGGGATTTTGAGCTTGTTGTCGGGTGACGACTCCGATGGTACCTACAATGTTATAGTGACGACGTTGAAACGGTCTCGGTTGAGAGTTTATGGCTTGTTCATAAGGAAGGACTTCATTAGAAGAAGGTCGAGTAGTGACTCTTCCGGGAAATGGTTCTTCTGGAACATTAGCATCTCGTGATAGGTTGAATAGGATCTGATTCATTTTCAGAACTATTCGATTGAATGGTGTCTACTTCACTTTCACTATCCGACTCTATATCGCTAGAATCGAAGTTTGAAAATTATGTAAGGGCCTGGTTGTAACCAGGGATAAGGTTGTGTCGAATGTGTGAGAGTCCTGAATAGGTAATTGCCCGCTAATGGTTCCTACATATCGGGTAGGAGGGGGAACATTATGATGTTCAATTTGATTAGCTACCTCTTTACCATGTCTTGGTAAAGGGTGTTGAAATATGTCTAAAGTTTGATTGGCATTCTGATTTTGATTTTGGGGAACAGTATTTTGAGTATTATTAGGAGGGTTTTGTTTAGGTTGGAAGGCTTGCACTTCCATTTCATTATTGTCAATCAAATCTTGTATTTTATGTTTCAATCTCTTACAAGCGTTGGTAGAATGTCCAGGACCTCTATGAAAATCACAGTGCAAATCAGCTCTATATCCGGGTATGCTTGGGTCAGGTTCCCGGATAGCTGGTAGTTGGATTAAACCTCTTTCAAGAAGTTGAGGTAAAATAGTTGATAAAGGTTGGTTTAATCTAGTGAACTCTCGAGGAGGCTTATCAGGAGGTTTCAAGATGAATTTTTCTGTTGTTTTTGTTGCATTGACATTAGCAACATTTCTGCTGTCAGTGACTCCATCACCGACAACCTGTTTGTTTTTATATTGATTTCTAGATGTTTTCTCATCATCCTTCTTTCTAAGTTGGCCTCTCCTAATGAGGGCATCTTCTACTCTTCGAGCTAAGTCTATAGCTTGATCGAAGGTAGTCAAAGTAGTTGTTGATAGCTCATAAGAAAGTTGTTCTTGTAAATTGTTAATGAAAATGTCTAACATTTCCCTATAGGGTAGCACAAAGTGCAGCTTTTCCTATCAATTGTCTCCATCTTGCTAAGAAATCAGCAAAACATTCGTCTTTATCTTGTTTTAAATTGTATAGGTCTTTAATAGTTACATGCCTCTCGATGTAGGCACTAAATTGATGAACAAATGACTCAATTGCTTTCTTCAAAGTTTCTTAAGGAATGAGTGGGCAATTGATAATACCACTCTAACGCCATTCCACCTAAACTTTTGGGGAACATTTTTAGTAATAGCAAGTCGTCATGCGATATGTCGTGACATGCTATCCTAAACATGCGAAGATGTTCTATGGGATCTTCGGTTCCTTTATAGATAGGCAGGACGGGCATGGGAAAATGTTTAGGGTATGGTTGAGCTACCACTATGGGATCCAATGGTTGGCTACAAATCTCTCGATAATTATACGAGGGACAGGTAGGGATCTATCTCGGTCCATACGTGAAGCCAATTGTTTCACCATAGCTTCCAAACTACTAGTTTGCCCCCCATATTGATTCGGTGGGGCATTGCCATAAGTGTTATGGGCGTAGGATGGAGGAACATGCAGATTAGATGCCATGTTACTATTGTGTAAAACATTGGTAGGAAAAATATTATGGAGGAGTTTTGAAGTTGGATTGTGTTGTATTGTAGATTGTTGAAAGTTTGTATTTGGCTTTGTTTTAGATTTTTGTCTATTTAAAGCATTTTGCTCAATAGTTTGGAGGAAGGAAGTAGTGAAGGGAATTTTCTTTTGTGCGGGAGTGATTTTAGGTTGAGTAAAAAGTTGCTTAGGAGGTTGGGTGACCCGTTGTTTGGTCATGGCTTGGGCTATAGTGACCATATTCGCATTGGATGGTCCACCCTTATCACTTTCTTGATCAATGAAAGACAAGGGATTAGTTTGCATATCAAGCGCCCGTTCTAAGGCCGCTTGAGCATCACTAATTTCCCCTTTATCAATACGGACTCGCCACATTAAGGACGTCGATATGTTGATTAAGAAATTTTTGAAAATGTTCTGCGTTGTCAAAAGTGATGCCTCCATTTGGAGCTATTCTAGGGGATGAAGATTCTTTAACACTTCCTTCTTGTTCCTTATCTTCACCTAAGTCTTCATCTCGATTGACCTAGAGTTTCACCTTCCGGATTTGTATCTCCAAGAAGGACATTTGGGTTTTCAGTTGTATTTTGTAGCCAATCTTCTCCTTCTCCTAAAATTTCTTTACCATTCCTAAGTTTAGTCATGGTGCTAAGTTTTGATTTCAGCAAATATATATATATATATATATATATATATATATGCAACAAATTAAAAGGTATATATTTATATATACCTAATGCAATATTGTAAATGAAATGTTTAAGTTTTTTACTATGTTCTTTGATTTTTTTTTTTTTTGATTTTTAGTTTTTTAGTTTTTCTTTGAAACAATATAATAAAGACAGCAAATGAAACAATAAATGCACACAATAATAATAAGGCTGAAAGTAGATGAACTAATCTTCTATGAATAACTTATGAATATCATTAATAGGTTCAAGTTGTTCAGGGGTCATGAAATGTTCTTCTTCAAATTGAAAGTTTTCTTTTAAGAATTTGATGAAAAGGGCTATGGTGATATTGTCTATTTCAGATGCTGGTTGATAAAAGTAAAGCTCATGGCAATACTCTCGATATAGCACAGCTCGCGGAACTCTATTCCATATTTCCCTATCTGTGAGAACAACTTCTTGGTCCTCTACAAGGCCTAGGAATCGGTGTACAATGTCTGCATTCTCGAGGTATTCCTCGAAGCTGAACAACTCTGAAGATACTAAAGCTCTCCTATAGGCTAACCACCTATGGCAAGCTCTCTGAAGTTCATGATAGAACACTAATTGATGAGGATCCAGGATTCTATCCAAGACTAGCCTCTTAATCTGTTTAAGTTGTGTGGACCTAGATGAAATGATACTAAGTCTCCTGATAAGCTCGTCCCACAAGGATTGATTTCTACTTGTTTCAGGGATACTAAGGACAGAATTAACTTCTATGGTTGCTAATTGGTTTACTACGTTTATAGTAACTGCTAACCTCTTTTTAGGAGCTACCATCTAAACATGATTTTGAACCTTAAATGTTTTAAAATGCATCTAAGTTTTAGTTGTTCTAATTTTTTTTTTTTTTGTTTGTTTTTGCTTTTGTTTTCAAAAGGTTATGATGCATTCACGTCGGGTTCACCAAAATGTATCGCTCCAAATTTTTCGCATCCCTACCTTCAGGCTATTGGATCCGCGCCCGAAAGGAGGATGGGAAAAGGATGGTGCGGTACTTGGATGAGAGGACTTCACGAAGGTCCTGCCTCTCAAGGGAGGTGTATTTTGGTGATTTTTCGACGGATGGTGGGTTCACCAGGAAACATTTGGCGGCAGTTTCCACGCCTAGGTTTTGGGAATGAGTTTTAGATGAGTTCGTTTTATTTTTAAACATTCATCCTAGGTTTGGCCGAATGATTCTAACTTAAACTACATGAAAATGCAATTTAAATGAATACAACAAACAAAAAAGAAAGCAGAAACAGAGAATTTGCAGGAGGCCAATGAAGATTACCTGATCCGGAAGTCTGATGAAGTTTCTGATTACTTGTAGCAGTCTGGATCGTCTGCAATTCAACAGAATCGCCTTCAATTTGATAAAATCGTCTAAACTGACAGGATCGTCTGCAATCTGACGAATTCGTCAAACGAATTCATCGTAGACCTGCAAAACAGCAAACAGATGCGAAATACAAGAAATTCTATTTTGTAAACAGGGGCAAACTATATGAAAAAGTAATATGAGTATTGAACAATATACAAGAACAAAAGTAAATGCAAATCACTGTGTTTAGATAGCAGAATATGATCTTAATATGCAAACTAGACAAAATGGGTGAACTCCAGATGCAATATAGTATAAAAACTGAATAGACAATCTAATTTATAGCATAAAATGACAGATAAAAGAGAAAGAAGAGCAAACTCCAGGCACTGATTGCCTCGATGTGTGCTGCAGCTGAAATCATCTCGCATCGTAACGAGATCGTCCCGAATTTGATGAGATCGCCTCCGATCTTGACAGGTTCGTCGACCGCGATAGGTGCTGGCTCCGACTGAAAACCAAGTGGTGTACCCGCAATAAAATTAATATAGGACTAGTGCAAGAGCAAATTTGAAGTGTTTTAGCGCATAGGGAGTTGATTTACATAAAAATTCAGCCAGGGGTTGGGGAAGGAAAAGTTTTAGAGTTAAATAGGCATAGGATAGTTGTTGGGAGGTTGGAGATCATCCCAATTTGGGAGATCTCCAACGGGGGAAGGGTCCCAACGGCGCAGACACGCTTCTGCCCGGATTGGAGACCCGTTGGAACGGATTCCAACTATGCAAATTCAGTTTTGCGACAAAATCGTCTGGACGTTCTAGTCCAGACGAAATCGTCAAATCTGGGGCGATATCGTCTGATCGGAGACGATATCGTCAAACGGTCAAAACAACTGCTAAAAATGGCACGGAAAAAGAGGAAACGGGTTTCTCGACGGTTAACGGGCGGTTTGGGAGGTTAAATTTGAATTTAAATTTATTTACTAAGGTGAATGTAATTATTCCAATTTGACTGCGCCAATTTTAGGGTGCTACAATATGGTTGTGTCGCATATTGACAAGTATGGGTCTTCCATCAAAATATCCAATACACTTGTTTTGCGACAACATGGGTGTTTTGAACCTTGTTAAGAATACAGTGCATCATGAACGAACCAAGCACATTGATACACAATGTCACTTTATTCAATACGAAGTACCAAGGCACCACATTTAGCTTCAACACATCTCCACCAATGCTCAAGTTGTAGACATATTCACTAAGGCACTTGCACGTGTCAAATTTGAATTGTTTTGCAATTCTCTATGTATTTAAAAATAATGGGGGGATGCTAGTATAGCTAGTAGTTACATGTTTCCTGAAATATTGTAATAAGGGGGGATGTTAGAATATATTTCAATACTTCATTTGTTAATTAATTCAATCGTAACAATCTTATATTGTTAGATTGATTAATATTAGGCTAGTTGTTATTTGTTACAACTCCGCCTATATTTGTCTCGGGTGGTTCCACAACCTCTAGGCTAATCCTAGCCCTATTGTTTGTATTTATACTTCGTCAAATTAATCAAATGTTTTTTGCTTCTCACAAAGAGAAAATAATGGGATCTAATCAAAGGTATGTAGTTGCTCGAAGTGTGACCATACAACATTGACTGGATAGCCAAGAAGGAGAAGAAAAATGGAAGGGGAAGAAGAGGAAAGAAATAAAAAGGTGATGCTAATAAAATTAAATAAGTGATTGCAAATGTAATGCTATGTTTTTGCTACGTCTTTATGATATTGATGTCATACTAATTTCTTAAGAACGGCAACGGTTGTTTGTTGTGCTTTTGTGACCAAGTCTGCGTAGTCACGGAGTATGACTATGATGCGTTTATCGGTAAAATGCAACATGTGTGTGCAAGTGGTATTAAAAGGTAATTTTTTTAGGCTCCTAGTGTTGTATAGGGCATTTTCATGCTTTCCTAGGGTTTTGGGGATGTTTTGGGGTGTTCTGGGGTAATTCATGACCTGGGTAGCAATTTTGACCTAATTCACGACCTGGGTCATGATTCTGACCTAACTCGTGACCTGGGTCATGAAACGGTAGCTAAGTGGTTTTTAAGCCCAATATACATAGCGAGAGCTCATTTTGACAACACACGTGTGTGGAAAGTGACTTGGGAGAGCAGTTGATGACATGCAAGGAGCGCGATCAATGATTGTAAGAGCTAGGATGATGAAGGGACACAGATTAGCTGGCATCAGACGTGGGGATCCACCAGTAAGTGATCTTTGACTTTATTTTGTTTGTGTTTCATTTTTTTGGGAAAATATGAATGAGGGGGGGAGGTTTTCATTCTGATTTAAATAAATTTATAACTTTTAAGTAAAATTTGAATACGTAGTGATAGACGGGCCAAATGGGTACCCAAAAGTGTGGTCGGTTTTTCAATTGGATTTGTTTTGTCACCAATTTTACCAGGTAATGGGTAGAGTCGGTGTAGAGTTTGACTATAAGTTTATGAGGTAACGGTGTACTGACATCGATATGTTTTTGCACTTTATCCGTTAAAGTAGGAAATGGGTATTTTGTTATGCGACTATTTTATTTTTATGACTTCGTTTGATGTGATTTCGGTATTTGATGGTTTGTGGTGTAATGTGTGAATATTTGGACGTTAGATCTTCCATATTAGAGGTAGAATCTTTAAAAACTAATGACAGTTTCACCACAGAAGGGCAAAATGGGTGTCCAAAATTGTTAGTTGTTCTGGTAGTTGATTTCATTTGACATGCCTTTGATTTGCATGCCATGGTGTAGATAGTAATAAATTGAAAATTTCATTTGACATGCCTTTGATTTGCATGCCACGGTGTAGATAGTAATAAATTGAAAATGAGCTATAGGGAGCACGATGTAAACTGTACTTGATATCAATTTAAACTCCCACCATTAAATGGGCAAATGGGTATCTAAAAATGTGACTGTTATTTTTAGATTGCGTGCCTGGATATGTTTTCGGTATTGGTGTTTTTAGGACAGATTTGATTGGTAGATCTGGTTTGATTGGTGCTTTTTTTCTAAAATTTTTTGACACATTTATCATTGAGTGGGCAATGGACATCCAAAATTGTGATTTATTTTTGTATGTCATATTAATTGATCATGTTTTGAATTGTGTGCCATATTAGTTGTACATTTGAGTTTGTTATTGGGTGTTTGGGTGACCAATGTGTACTGTATGTCATATGTGTTTGGATTATTTTCATAAAATGACAAAATGGGTATCCAAATATGTGATTGTGTTGTTGATGTATTTTATCATTTATTTGTATGTTATTTTGTCTCGAGATGCGTTTCAAATTAAATATTTTTAATTTGTAAATTCTGAATGATGATGTTATATGTGATTGATCTGTTATGTGGATTACTAATGGATGTTATGTTGTGTGTTGAACAGATGAAGTCACTTGAACCTCGTCATCAGGTGAGAAATTTTAAGCAAGGTTTTGAAAAGCTGATGAAGACCATGAAGGAATTGTAGTGGTTAGATGACATACACTTCCATGGTGTATGGGAGTGTAAGAGTATATTTACTAATAGGGCATTTTTATCTGCCTTATGTGAGCGATGGGATGTACACCAAAACACTTTTCATTTTCCTACGAGGGAAATGACCGTGACATTAGAGGATGTGTATCACATCTATCGGTTGCCAATTGAGGGTGTTCATGTGAGAGCAGTTGAATATGAGAGGAAGGATGAGGTGTTGGAGATATTCTTTGGTGATGGATGGAGAGATATCGATGCTACCAAGATGGACTATGAGTGGCTACAGTGTCAGAAGAAGATATCCGATAGGCAGTGTGTGGCTATGATGATGATATCTACCTATGCTCTGCCTGATAGTTTTGGTTTTCTGTTTACCTGGAACATGTTGGATATAGTTAGTGACCTGGTGGAGCACAAGGTTGTGTTTTATTGGGCATCTACAGTTCTGGCCCAAGCATATCGGGAGTTATATGATGTGGTTCATGGTAGATGAACAAGATTGAGTATGATTTCCTTGCTGTAGGTATGGGCATGGGAACACATAGTCATTGAGAGGCCTTCTTTGCTACCTCTGCATGTACATGAGGAGGATAATGAGATTCCTTATGCCTTAATATGGAGTATAGAGGCATAGCAGGGTATGAAGAGGCCTCATGAGGGTGATTAAGTTTTTTGGAGGGTTAAGTTTAGTGATTTGATGATAGATGACATTATATGGAGACCATGGATGGGTGGAGTGAGTTGGAGAGAGGATGATGAGAAGTTGCAGGCTATACAACGAGGCAGATGGTTGGTTGGGAGATATACTCGATAGACTAAGTATTTTTGGTTTGATCGAGTATAGCACCAGTTTGTATTACAACAGGATGTTCTAGGGACTCCTGTTAGCTATTTTAGGTGACAGGGAGATAGGGGAGAGTACCCTATTGTACTACCTTGGGTTGGGGAGAGAGACCGTCCTATGGATATCTCAAACATAGGGGATGTAGGTATGACACCATAGTTTGACGCTTGATGGGTGCTACAGTATTGGGAGCCTGGGAGAGGTGTGGTGGATGGGTGGGTAGCACATGTTGTTGGGGCATCTCCGCCAGACAGGAGGATGAGCAAGAGGACTCAGGCTGGGGGAGCGAGTATGGTTGTTGTTCAGGAGGATGTTCCTCTATGATGGTCACAACATCACGTAGGTTCCTTGGTGAGTACCTAGGGCATGAGGGTAGACGAGGTGGATGTGGATGCAGAGGTTGGGATTGAGCAGCCTATTGGAGCACAGGCTAAGGGAGATGAGGTGGCCAGTATGGGTGCTATCGATGATACCATTGATATTGGGGTATTTGTTGATATAGCATAGCAAATTCCCAATGATATTTTGAAGATGCCAGCTATAGAGGATGTACAGAGTTTGCATGATCAGATTCAGTAGTTGTAGGTAGGCATGGCAGAGATGAGGGCTGCTATATCTAGACAAGATCAGGTGATCGATACTTTGACTGGTCAGTTGGTGGTCGAGGCCACTAAGAAGATGATGTGTGAGACTACCTTGTTAGTGCATGGGATCCCTCTACCTAATTATGGTAATATCATGGTGCAGTTTGGGTCATAGTCACAAGTGCGGGTGCCATCACATCAGAGTCAACATAGTGTAACTACTATGGTACAGAGAGGTGCTAGGGTTGAGGTTCAGGATAAGCCTACTATGGATATGGTTCTGGAGTTTAGGGTAGAGTCAAGCCAAGATACAAGGATGCGAGTGAACCATGAGGGCCATGAGGAGACTCCTAGTGGGAGCTAGGATAGCTATTACTGATTGTGGCCTACGAGCATTTTGCATGGATGATATATGATGATGGGCATGATCTGAAATTGTAGCCTTCGAGCATTTTGTATGGATGATATATATATATATATATATATATATATATATATATATATATATATATAACTCCCGTTGATTTTGGCTATTATATACATGTGTTATTTTGATGGTTTGAAATTTGTTCTTGTTTATGTTTGCGTGGATTAGCGTAGCATACTTTGTAGATATTTCTGATGAATAGATATACATGTATAACATGGTTTAGATCTATTATTGTGTTGTGGTATAAATGTATTGTAGAGTAGTGTTATGATTGTATTTCCAATGCGATATGATGTGATATTAAATGTGATTTTGTAATGAATGTATGCATAGTAATTTTGATACTATGATTCTCTACTGAAATGGATGGGATGAATGCAATAAATGTAATTTGATATGAAATACATTTAGGATGAATGTCTAGCTATAATGTGTATCAAATGTATCTGACATAGATGTATGCATGTACGTATGAACTTATTGAAATACGCCAATGAAGCACTTGTATCATTGCATTTACCTATATGGATTATATCCATTCCATAATTTTAGGTTTGATGGATAATGTAAGGCATGTGTAATGGTTTTGACTAACATAGTTAGGACAATCAAAGCTCAAACCCTTAGCTATGAAAGTTTTGTGGCAACTTATAACATGATCAGGTTGGTTCAAAGTCTATCTTGGACCTATGTGTGTGAATATGTAATGTTCATTTATCCATTTTTATAGAGGTAGGATTAACCCATTGTAGATGTTACCGCACTAGCTAGCTTATCCATCCACAACAGTGATTTCCACAAAAGTGATATGCTAATGTAAGAGATATGTTGTCACCTATAATATTATTCCACTAGTAGTTAGGTTTTTGGAATTATCCCATAGTGTTATGTTGAACCTAAGGACCAAAGATAATAAGCATAACATGTGTGATATAGAGGCGTTTCCTTTTGTTTTCTGCCCTTGTTCTAGTGTTGACCTATCTCATTGTGGTAGTGCTCTTTTCATTTCTTTTTTTTTTGCTATTCTATAATTTATTTTTTTCGTCTATTTTGAGAGCATTGGTGTTTGTTTTATGCTATGTTCTTACCTTTTTCTTATGCTTGATCCCTTTGTTTATCCCTAGGTCATATTTTGACCATGCAGGCGATAGGACAAGCAGGGGATATCGTTCACTAGATGGCGATATCTACTCAAGATGTCCTCTTTCCTAGGCTCAAAATTGTTAATGTGTGACCTATTATGAGTGATTCATGAGAGAAGTTGAACCAGCCTAAAAGACCATAAGAAGAATGTACAAGACTCAATAGCTATGGGTGACACTTGATTGCCTAAACTACAGAGTAGTCAAAATTAAACACGACACCTATGTATACTGTGATCTTGAAAAAGGGGGAATGGATATCCAAGTGGTGATGCTAACAAGTGCATGTATTATTCCTAATGTGACGCATTTTGGGAGAGAATGTACAAATATGAATTAAAATTTTAACTATAAAGAATATGGATATGTGCAATGCATGTAACTATAATGATGCAAGTGGAGGAATGAGATATTTACAAGAAGGTTATGTTTTTTAGAAAGATGATTTTAGAAGAACCTATTTATAGATGAGTGAAGTATGTAATGATGATAAAAAGTGTAATGCTATGATCATGGTTGCCCCAGCATGTGGGGTGTGTATGTGTAGTAGATGTATAATCTTATGATCTGTATAAGTGTATGTAATAGTCACCAAGAAGAAAGACGATGTGAAAGTGGAATGTACAGGTGGAAGAAGTGAGAATAAACAGGCTTTGGTGACCAATCAAGGTAAGGGGATCACCAAAAGCTGGTAATGATAGAAGAGAAGAAATAGATCAACGTATGTAAGAAGTAGAAGAATGAGATATAAGAAGACGAGTAACTAACACTAATGTCAAGAAAAATGGTGTAGATTTGGGTGGGAGTGGGATGGTAAAGTGACGACATGGCTAGAGTTATGTTTAGAGCCATAGTTGGCAATGTTATGAATATAACGATTGGGCGCTATCAAGGTACTGTAGGGTGGTAAAGTCCTAGGAGTGATGTGGCACGGAGGACTAACAAGTAAGATAAATGGAAAAGAACACTCTGGTGATGGGGTACACTCATCGTGCAACATGTTATGCAATAAGGTTTCAAATGATCTGTATTCTTTGATATCGTGACCCGATTGGCGATGGTAGATGCAAAATTTATTCTCATTGTAATTGCATGGTTTAGGATACGAGGGGTTAGTAGGTCGAATCTCAGATAGGTCAATAAGACCTTGGTGCATGATATGATGGAATATTTTGGATAGTGGTGTATGTGGAACATGCATAGAATAGATGTATGGATCTAGTGGAGGTGAGCGAGGTCTGGGTGAAAGAAGTTTTGATAATGGAGGCATGGGAGTGGGTTAGGCCATGGCTTGAGTTCAAGATCAGGGAAGGGATCTGCATGGTGACGAGGATGGATGGGTCATGGAAGACAATCATGGGTGAATGTGACAATGGTAGTGGCTCTTCTACAACTCTAGAGCTTCGATACAGGAGATGAGATGTTGTATCTCATGGTGTGGTGGTGATGGTATTGGGGAATGGGGTGATTGAGATTCCAAGGTGAATGGAATAGCTCAATGCATGGTAGAAAAATGATAGGGCTGCGATGAGGAAGCAACGAAATGAAATGACTGTGGTGATTGTAATATTTGCAAGGGTGGTAAGCCTCATAGTGATGAAGGTGGTTTTTTGAGGACCGATGGCATGGATGATGGACCTAGGAGATGACGCAAATGAGAAAGAGGGATGTTTGTGCAATCGACTTGAGTAGCTTGGGTCGTGCAGGCTTGCAGAGCCTAGGCATAGGTAGACTAACCATTAGGAAGGGGAGCAGGTAAAAATTTAGGGTGAGGTTGATGAGTTATGTACTCCCTATTAGTTGGGTGATAAGATCCTATGGGATGTTGTGGATGACTTGGAGGTGAATAGTGATGTCTGAAGTCATCATAGGAATGGGAGGATGATCCTTATGCTTGTGGTCGAGTGGATTCCTCTTTTTCATTGAAATAGGACATGGTGATCTGGCTATCACTAGAGTGTGGTAAATAAGATGAACCTCACTGGTGAGGGGAATGGTGTTGAGGTGAAATGTGATGACCTGATCGGGATGAGTGTGAGGAGCACCTGGTATGAAGGGTGGCTGGTGGTTGGGCAAGATCGACCGATGTAATGGGTTTTTGTTATGGATGTAGATGGTCCTGCATGGTAGTAGGTGAAGCCACTATAGTTCTGTCCTACTGATGATGTGATTCTTGCAAAATGAAAAACAAATACCTCAAGCATAAAAATTATAGAAAGGTGAAACGTACATGTATAGAGAAATAATAAAGCAAAAATAATAGATTCACTCAGTGATGTGCTTAATGATTTATTTCTAATACTATGTGACACTTGTGATGGTGACTATGATTATGCATCATGTATTAAATGCACGAAGGTGCAAGATGTTGATGGGTTCAGGATCATTAAAGCCTTCAAGATCAACTAGATGATATGCTCCTGAACCGTATTTTTGTGTGATAATAAATGTACCCAACCAATTTGGGGTGAATTTATCATGTTGTTGGCAAGGCTAACTTGTGATTTATTGGTTTTCTTTTAGAACCAATTTACCAATATGATATTCATGTTGATGTACCTTACTGTTGTAGGCATGGCGAATGTGATATTGATATACTTGTGTGTGCTCGATGGCATGTATGCGACGTTCATCGAGGAGTGTTAGTTGATCTATATGGGCTTGGCGAGCAGTGTCATCATTAATGAAATATTTCATGGATATTCGTAAAGAGGGTATCTCTAGCTCAAGGGGCATGATAGCTTCTGCCCTGTAGACAAGTGAAAAAGGTGTTGCCCCAGTGGGAATATGAATGCTCGTACGATAGGCCCACAATGCTAGGGGCATTTGGTTATGCCAGTCCCAGTGAGATTCTGCTACTATTTTATGAAGAATAGAATAGATGGTTTTGTTAGTGGCTTCAGCCTAGCCATTTCCTTGAGGGTAATATGGGGTCAAAAAGCTATGATGTATGTGAAATCTATTGCAGAGGGCTCAGATAATTTTGTTTTTGAAATATTTCCCATTATCTAAAATAATTTGGGAGGGAATTCCAAAGCGGCATATGATATGCTCCATGATGAATGTTGTGATTTTGGCTCCTATATTTTAAACCAGTGGGATGGCTTCGACCCACTTTGTAAAATATTCTATTACTGTAATGATAAATTTATGATTTCTAGAGGATGTAGGTACAATTTTTACAATTAGATCCAAGCCCCATTGGGAGAAGGGCCACATGGACTGGATTGTTTGAAGTTCTTGGGATGGTAAATGTGTTAATTTGGCATGTTGTTGGCATTTGATGCAACATTTAACATACTCACAGTAGTCTTGCTCCATTTTAGGCCAGTAGTAGCCCATACGAAGAATGCGTTTAGTAATCACCATACCACTGAAATGGCCACCACAAGTGTCATCATAGGTTTCTTGTACAACCCATTGTGATTCATGTGGTTTTAGACAACGCAAGAGTATACCGTCATAGCTACGACGGTAAAGGATACCCCCTAGCAAGGTGTAGCGTATCGCTCTTTATTTAAAGGTTTGGTGTTGGGTGTGGGGTAGATCACATGGTAGGAAACCTAGTTTGATGTATTCTTTGATCTGTGAGAACCATGGGATGTGAGGTTCATTATATACCACATATACACCACCATCATGAGTGGGAGGTGTGGGTGATATATCAGATTGTGTAAGCATATGAATGGTTACAAATATCATGCTGCACATTGGATTTTATGGGATAAGGGACCCTAAGGAGGCCATAGTGTCTACAAAATGGTTTGATGAGCATGGCGCGGCTTCAAGGTAATACCATTCAAATTGGGATAAGAGTTTTTGGCCGATCTTATATTGCTAGATAATTGGAAAATTGCATAGCCAAAGTTTTTGCACTTTATTGACAATCAAGAGTGAATCACCTATGATGTGAAGGCGCTTGATGTGCATAGTGTGTGCTTTTTTTAGTCCTAATATTAGGGCTTCATACTCTGTATTGTTATTGGTACAGGGAGAATCAAGTTTGAATGAAAATGGGAGTGGTTCTCCTTCAGGTGTAAAGAAAATAATGCCTGCACCCCCAGCATGGAGATACCTAGACCCGTCAAAGAACATAGTAAGGTCAGCCATGAATTTTGGTTCGACATACTCCTCATATTTGATTATGTGAAATATAGAGTCATCGAGGAGTTGGATGAGTAAGGGTTGATTGTCAGTTATAGGGGCTTCAGCCTGTTGGTAAGCAATGACCTGTCCTTTGACAAAAATTTTAGATACAAATTCTAGGTCAAACTCAATTAGGAGCATAATCCATTTGGTTGTGCAGGAGTTGTGATAACTTTTGTTCATCATATACCATAGGGGGTTGTCTCGAGTGATGAAAAAAGTTGTGTGGTTTAACATGTAATGTCTTAGCTTTTGGGTGATGAATACTATTACTAGGCATAGCTTCTCTATGTACCCATATCTCATTTCGTAGCTAACTAGCATGTGACTGATATAGTAGATAGCTTGCTCTTTTTCGAGAGCATTCTTTTGAGCTAGGAGTGTACCTAGCACAAGCTCTATGACCGAGATGTATAGAGTCAGTGGTAAGTGTGGATGCAGTGGTGACATAATAAGCAGCAATGTGAGGTAAGTTTTGATAGCGTTGAATGTGGCTTGGCATTTTTCATCCCATTTGAATTGCACTCATTTTTGTAGGAGATGATTGAATGGTTGGCATTTGTCTG
The DNA here is from genome assembly GCA_028583015.1 of Wollemia nobilis. Classification (NCBI taxonomy): domain Eukaryota; kingdom Viridiplantae; phylum Streptophyta; class Pinopsida; order Araucariales; family Araucariaceae; genus Wollemia; species Wollemia nobilis. The sequence continues at coordinate 3,107,079 of JAQPPZ010002415.1, read as the reverse complement.
ATAATTGTGCAATGAATCTATGAATAGAGGTGATCTTGCCCTGTAAACTATGTAATTGCTTTAAGGTAGTAGGAGGAGGCATCTCAATGATGGCTTTCTGTAGCACCCTAAAATTGGCGCAATAAAACCTTAAATAATTACAATTACTCTAGTAAATATTCAAATTCAAATTTCAACCCCAAAACCGCTCCCAAACCGCCGTTTAACCCGTTTCCTCCTTTCTCGCGCCATTTTTAGAGTTTGTTTTGACCGTTTGACGATATCGTCGCCGATCAGACGATATCGCCTCAGATCGAACGATTTCGTCTGGGCTAGGACGTCCAGACGATCTTGTCCCAAAACTAATTTTTCACAATTAGCCTCTGTTCCAACGACGTCTCTAATCCAGGCGTAAGCGTGTCTGCGCCGTTAGAGACCCTCCCCATTGGAGATCTCCCAAATTGGGATGATCTCCAACCTCCTAACCTCCCTCCTAAGCCTATTTAAACTTAGGACTCCCCCTTGGCATCCCCCTGGCTGAAATTTCCTGTAACACAAGTTCTACGTGCATTAGACCGTCTTAAATTATTATTTGCCTCCATATTTGTCCAAATTTATTTGCAGGAACCTTAGTATTTTTTAGCCGGAGCAAGCTCAGTTCGTCGTGGACGATCCTGTTCAATTCGAGACGATTTCACACCAATTCGAGATGATCTCGACTGCAGTCTACATTGGGGGCAATCAGTGCCCAGAGTTTGCATTTCCTCATTATTTTCTGTTGCATTATTCTGTATTTAGTTAATCTTATGATTATTCTTTATTATTTTGCATCTTGGAGTTCACCCATGTAGTTTAATTGCATAATAAGGTCATGATTAGCTATTAAAGTGTTGCAACTTACTTGCATTTCTATTCGAGATTATCTGTTAACATCCTTATTGTCATTTTACATCATTATCCTCTATTAGCATTGCTGCATTTTTTGTATTTTGTGTCTATTTCTCTGTTTGCAGGTCTCTGACGAATTCGTCTGACGAATTCGTCAGATCTCAGACGATCCTGCAGGTCGGAGACGATCCCGTCAAATTCCAGACGATCCTGTCTGCTTCAAGAATCAGAACCTCCATCAGACATCCGGATCAGGTATGGCTCTGTAATTTAGCTTTTTCTCTCTATTTTCTGTTCAAATCTATTTGTTGTATTTCATTTAGTCTGCATTTTCATAATAGAACAACTTAGATTCATTTGGCCAAACCTAGGACTCGAATGTTTAAAGATAAAACTGAACACATTAAACACATTCCCAACCTAGGCGTGGAAACCGCCATTCAAACGTTTCCTGGTGAACCCACCATCCATCGAAAAATCACCATAATACACCTCCCCCGAGAGGCGGGACCTTCGCAAGGCCTCTCAGTCCGAGGTACCGCGCCATCCTTTTCCCATCCTCCTTCCGGGCACGGATCCTATAGCCTGAAGGTAAGGATGCAAAAAATTTGGAGCGATACATTTTGGTGAACCCGACGTGAATAACATAGGCATCTTTCTGATTCAAAAATATAAAAAAAACAAATATATATATATATATATATATATATATATATGTATACAAGAAAAACAAATAACAAAATCATCATTTCAAGTTTGTATGTTTTAGATTCAATTCTAAATAGTAGATACTAAATATTACTTTTAGAAGTACTAAAGAAACCATGAGTTTTTACTCAAATCAATATGAGCCCATCAGTAATGTTGGAAGAATTCAGCCAAATACATTTGTTGATTATGACCAACCTCATCCCTATTCAACACCACCTCCATCACACTTTTCTCATTTTTCATCCTTACCCCAACAGGACAATCCCTTTGCCAATCCTCTTCATAACGATATTATCTATTCTCCCATATATCCATATTATGTCTATCAATCCACATACAATCCTCCTCCACCCTTTCAATATTCTTCTTTCAATACAACACATCCATTTCAACAAGAAAATACTTATTCTTCCAATTCTACCATGCACTCACCTCATACTTCGCAATCTTCCTATCATCATTCTACCCATAATAAAGAAAGTAGAGGTGAGAAACCATTAGGTCCTTTTATGACTGAATTCCTAAGGCACGTATCAAAAACCTCTCGAAAACCTTCATCACGTAAATTTACTAAGCTCAATCAACCAATGGATATAATTCTCAAGTATTTACTTGACACAAATAAGATTGAACTCCCTTCCATAAGACAACTTGATACCACAACAGATTGGTTTAAACCTGAGCTACATTGTGAATATCATAGAGTAGATGGACATATGACACAAAATTGTAAAGATTTAAGATGTGCAATTCAAGATTTGATTGATGAGGGTCTTTTTAATATAAAGGAATTACAATCTACAACTCATTATAAATCTCCAAGTAAACAATCAAACTCCTACACAACAAATACCAATAATCAATCAAGACATGGGGATCTCCCAAGAACCCCTATTCAATTATCAACAACAAGAAACCAATCAAATATTGCATGTTAATGTGTCCCATCATGATGATATTACTAATATTGTAACAAAAACTACAAATGAGCAACCTCAAGTTCAATCAACTCAATCTGATATTCAAGATATGGATTCCTCATTTGACCAACCTTCAAAACTATCTTTGGCTCTAGAGAATGATCCAAAATGGAATGTAAGCATAGAAAGCTCATCTTTAGAATCAAAATCTCAATCTGAAATCCACTTTGATAGCCAACAACAAGTGATTAATCCTCAAGCAAAGATATCCCTTTTAGAAGTATTACAAAGTTCTCATAAGGAAACTTTGTTCAAGATACCTAGCCAACAATTTGTTCCTCATCATATTTTCTCTAAGAACATAATTAATGGTGTAAACCCTCTTGAGGTTAACCATATTTCATTCTATGATGAGGAGATTCCTTCCTCTACTCCACAAGAAGACTACTATCTTTACATTACAGGATCTAGTAAAGAAACACCTGTTAAAACTATCATGGTAGATAATGGCTCCTCTCTTAATTTATGCACTTATCAATTATTCCAAAAACTCAAATCAAAGGAAGAAGATCTTAATGAATCAAATGTTATTATAAAATATTTTAACAATGAAATTCAAGAAGCTCAAGGTACTATAATTTTTCCCTTAATATTGGATCCAAGATCCTGGATACTTTGTTTTATGTAGCATATTGCCCTTCACCTTACAACCTACTTCTCAGAAGTCCTTGGATTCATACGATGAGGGTTGTCCCTTCCACTCTTCACCAATGTTTGAAGTTTGAACTTGCAAATAAAATTGTTACCATACATGGTGACCCAACACCATTTGAAGAATATTTAATGGTTGAAACATCAAGTTCTATACATTCTCTATTGTCACAATTATCTTCTATCCATCACTTTTCTTCATCCATATATGATCATCCTTGTTTACCAAATAACACCCATGCATATCTTTCACATATGCTCCCTCCATCTTATCAAGACTTGGAAGATAGTGATAAGAATGAAGAACTTTCTTATCCTTCTGACATTTTATTTTGTAACATGATCAATTTTCACACATATAAAAGTAAAATCTTTTGCTACATTATTCTACATTATAACAAAGCTTTTGTTATCACTACCTTTTATTCATCACCTTTTGTTCTTACCTTCAACACAACCAAATTATCCTTCAAAACCTCCTTTGATTTTGAAGCAACCTTAGACATGCTATACTCAAATAACCTTGTATAGTGTATATAGATCATCTTGTATATACCACCAATTCCATCATCTAAAAATTCATATAAAAATATAAAAATTTAAAAAAAACAATCACATTGTATTTCTTTCAATTCATCAATTAAAATCAAAATATAAAAACAATCAAAATTATCAAAATCTTCAAAAACATCTTTTATTTCATACCTGTCAATTCTTGAAGTATTGCAGTTATATTTTCAAATTATTTTGGATAAATTAGCATTTATTTGGAATCCCTCACTTTCACAAACACAAAATAAATATCTTGATTTTTATTTGGCATGATTACTAATCTCTCTTATATCAAAGTCCACAAAATTCAATTAAATAAAGTTTGAGCACAGAGAATTGATCTTGTTATTTACTTAAACCAAGCACATCCTTTCACAATAAAATGATTATATTTGTAATGTCCATGCTATGCTACATAGTAGAAGTGGTTTCTTGAGCGAAAAGTTTCCCCTGCTATCCTATCATGCACATGGTCTAGAATCTTTGAGAATTGGCAAAAGGACAAGCTCACCCCTACCCAGAATAAAAATCCCTTGCTCTACAGCCTAATCCGAGCAAGTATCCCTAGCATAGGAAGAAAAGCAAAGTTCAAGAAAAAGAGAAAAAGAAAAATGTTATTTTATATCATTACAACAATGTTTCAAGCATTATCTCAAAAATCAAGCAAAAATACAAAAGAAAAGCAAAAGAAAAGCAAAAGAAAGAAAAGAAAGCAAAAGCAAAAGCAATAAAATCCCTCTCCCTACCCATTGAAAAGAAAAGAAGGGTTGATGAGCTTGAATCCCTGGAATTCTCAATTATTCGAAAACTGTGAGGTAAGCCCCATAACAGGTGGTTTGTGCCCAACCCGCTTGGCCTTGGGTAACTCCTAGCGTGGCGATATGTCTGTCACATTAGCGACCTTCTTTTGTACAGACCTATGTCTGCTTATGGATTAGCTAGCTCTTGATAATCCGACTTACATAGTAGTCTGGTATGGTTATATGCATCTAAATCATGGTTAATGAACACTTATTTGGTTCATTCAAATCACTTGTATCAAATTATCTTGCTCAAAACTGGTAAATGAACATAGCAATTGCACACACATTTGTATTTGAGAGATTTTGTGTATCATTATGATAAATCAAGATTGGAAATGAACTCACATATGCACATGGGATTCCTTATAAATCTAACTTTTGTCTTTGAGATACTTTGAAATATCTTTGCAAATTGTCTGGAATAATTTCATTTTTCCTTTCTCGCATAAAGACAACTACATGCATAATCAAAAATCAAAATTTCTTTCAAACCATACAATAAAAACACACAACACACAAAAAAAAATATATATATATATATATATATATATATATATATATATATATATATATATATATATATATTGTCGACTTTCGCGACGATGGTATAGTTCCAAAACTTAAATGGGAGTCTTATGCCTAGCGCAAGTCCTCCTCTTCATATTTTCTGTTTATTTTCAACAATTAAAAATCAACCATACAATAAAACTATTATATCAACTTTTTCTTTGGATTTCGCGATGATGGTATAAGTCTATACCTACATATTCTATGCCTAGCGCAAACCATTGTACCAATTTTTATTCCCCATTTATTTAAAATCATAAAAACATATGACTTAAATCATTATGTTATACAATTATGTTTTAAAAAAGCATGCACATTATCACTATTTCATGTCATTATGTCAAAATTCAATTTTGCAATGATGGTATAATTCCTAGGGAATTATCCAAAAAATTTATCACACTTAGGAATTTATGCCTAGCAAAAATCATTTTAAAATATTTCATGCATAATATTTTCATGAAAAGTCTGAAAACAAAATCATCATCATCATCATTTGCATCATCACACCAAAGTCTTAAGACAGTCTCTTAAGCACTCTTTTACTTTTTAACAATATTTCTATACTGGGATTAGCTTGACGACCGAGTGAGCGGCGACTCCATGAAATGGTCTATAACAACGACAATGTCCTTTGAAATTATTGTTAAAAGTCCCTTTTATTTTTTATCAAATTATCATCACAACAACCAATTTGTTACATCAGATTATTTCATTTAAATTTTTAAAGCATGACATTTAAACCATAATATTTTCCAAACGACATAATTACATGAATCATCAAATCAATCACACCAAAACATTAAAGCATCATACAAACATATACACAAGTCATATCATCAAAAATATCATCATAGAAAATGAATAGTAAAAATGAATTAGGGTTTTACCCTATTTTTCTTAATTTTATTCAAAAACAATTAAAAACATTTTAAAATTTTGTTTTTCCGTGTTTTTACCTCAAACGTTCGATTTGGGTAAAAACACGGAGGGGGCACCATAGTAAGTTGTCGTACGATTCGACCTAGAATCGTCGCCTAAAAATGGGAATAATTTTTGCTTTCTCGTAGATCGAGAAGAACTCATCTTTAACGCATTTTCTTCGAAAAATTCGCTAAAGAGGGGGCAAAATGTAGCACCCTAAAATTGGCGCAAGTAAAACCTTAAATAATTACAATTACTCTAGTAAATATTCAAATTCAAATTTTAACCCCCAAAACCGCTCCCAAACCGTCGTTTAACCCGTTTCCTCCTTTCCCGTGCCATTTTTAGAGTTTGTTTTGACCGTTTGACGATATCGTCGCCGATCAGACGATATCGCCTCAGATCGGACGATTTCGTCTGGGCTAGGACGTCCAGACGATCTTGTCCCAAAACTAATTTTTCACAATTAGCCTCTGTTCCAACGGCGTCTCTAATCCGGGCAGAAGCGTGTCTGCACCGTTAGAGACCCTCCCCGTTGGAGATCTCCCAAATTGGGATGATCTCCAACCTCCTAACCTCCCTCCTAAGCCTATTTAAACTTAGGACTCCCCCTTGGCATCCCCCTCGGCTGAAATTTCCTGTAACACAAGTTCTACGTGCATTAGACCATCTTAAATTATTATTTGCCTCCATATTTGTCCAAATTTATTTGCAGGAACCTTAGTATTTTTCAGCCGGAGCAAGCTCAGTTCGTCGTGGACGATCCTGTTCAATTCGAGATGATTTCGCACCAATTCGAGACGATCTCGACTATAGTCTGCATTGGGGGCAATCAGTGCCCAGAGTTTGCATTTCCTCATTATTTTCTGTTGCATTATTCTGTATTTAGTTAATCTTATGATTATTCTTTATTATTTTGCATCTTGGAGTTCACCCATGTAGTTTAATTGCATAATAAGGTCATGATTAGCTATTAAAGTGTTGCAACTTACTTGCATTTCTATTCGGGATTATCTCGTTAACATCCTTATTGTCATTTTACATCATTATCCTCTATTAGCATTGCTGCATTTTTTGTATTTTGTGTCTATTTCTCTGTTTGCAGGTCTCTCGACGAATTCGTCGATGAATTCATCAGATCTCAGACGATCCTGCAGGTCGGAGACGATCCCGTCAAATTCCAGACGATCCTGTCTGCTTCAAGAATCAGAACCTCCATCAGACATCCGGATCAGGTATGGCTTTTTAATTTAGCTTTTTCTCTCTGTTTTCTGTTCAAATCTGTTTGTTGTATTTCATTTAGTCTGCATTTTCATAATAGAACAACTTAGATTCATTTGGCCAAACCTAGGACTCGAATGTTTAAAGATAAAACCGAACACATTAAACACATTCCCAACCTAGGCGTGGAAACTGCCATTCAAACGTTTCCTGGTGAACCCACCATCCATCGAAAAATCACCATAATACACCTCCCCCGAGAGGCGGGACCTTCGCAAGGCCTCTCAGTCCGAGGTACCGCGCCATCCTTTTCCCATCCTCCTTCCGGGCACGGATCCTATAGCCTGAAGGTAAGGATGCGAAAAATTTGGAGCGATACACTTTCACCTTGCTAGGATAAAACTCAATGCCTCATTAGGATATAATGAATCCTAGTATCTTTCTAGATGTAACACTGAACACGCACTTTTTTGAATTGAGGCATACATTGTGTTCTAGTAGTCAATCAAAAATTTGACAAAGATCTTCGAGATGATCAGCATGTTTCTTTGATTTGGCTATGAGGTCATCTACATAGTCTTCCATATTTTTATGCATTATTTCATGAAATATGTAGGTCATGGCTCATTGATAGGTTGCCCCAACATTTTTAAGGCCAAAGGGCATGACTTTGTAGAAAAAAGTCCCCCAGGGTGTTGTGAAGGAAGTTTTGTGTTGATCTTTTGGGTTGATCCAAATTTGATTATATCCAAAATATCCATCCATGAGGGACATCATCTCATGACCTATGATGGAGTCAACAAGAGAGTCAATGTTGGGTAGAGGGAAGTTGTATTTGGGATAAGCTTTTTTTAGGTCACAAAAATTTGTGCACACGCGAACATCACCAGATGGTTTAGGGACAGGGACCATGTTGGATACCCACTCGGGATAGTCGATGGGTATTATGAAATCAACATCTAGGAGCTTTTGAAGCTTAAATTTTACTATCAATGTGATAGTCAAATGCATGCATCCTAGTTTCTATCTCACTGGTTTGGCATTGGGATCTAATATAAGATTATGCAATACCACGACAGTGTCAAGTCTCGGCATGTCTTTGTACGACCATGAGAACACTTTTATATACTTGCATAAGAAGTTCGTGAAGGCGATGTGCTCCTCGTGTGAGAGGCTGGTGGCTAGTTTAAGGATGTGTGGATTTTTTGGATCATCACCAATGTCTACGTCGATTGTGTCTTCGATGAGCATGCAAGATCCATTGCATAACTATTTAGGTACAGGAATGAGATTGAAGTCATTGATGGCCTTGCTGAACTCAAATTCATCATCTATGTAAATGACCGCTAGATGGACTTGAGGGATTTGGGAAGATGTGGATGAGGAAGGGGTATTTACCATTCGCAAGACATGAGGAGAGAGAAGAAAGTCTCTAGGTGCTGGTATGTGTGAGATGTGTGAGATATTGATAAAGTTTAGGTTTGGGATATCATCTCGAATCCACTGGTGGTTGTAATGGAGGGTAGAATGTAAATCTACCTCAACCATGTTAATCGACGTTGTAGATGATGAATGTGGGGTAGAATTGGGTTATGTAGGTTGAATAGGTTGTGCGCATCCAAAAAGACTCAAGGGAAATCGTAGGATGACAGGTGGTGACCGAGGACGAGAGGCTGATCTTTGTAACTATCTATGTATAGGCAGGAATACAGGTAGATGTATCATTGGTGGATTAGGTAGAACCAGGTCTAGATCTATAGGTGGTGGATCACATAGGAGTGTGTCTGGATCTATTGGTGGTGTAGCCAGAGATAAAGTAGCAAAGTGTTTTGCCAATCGTTGAACATCACAGAACAAAGAGGTATCCGATATGGCAAATTCTTGGAAGAAATCATAGGGAATGGTGACAGTCAATGTGGGCGAAGGCGTGTCTTCTAGAATATCCATGTCAATGTACTCTTCCAAGGTGTGTGTTGGATGTGGATGAGGATGTAAAGAGAGATCTTGGATCTCATATTATAATGTGTATATAGCAGTTGAGCGATAACCTAGGCCAATTTTATCGGTAGGTGATCGAACACGAGGGTTAATGGGTGTATGTAGCCCTTGCTCATAAAGGCCTAGTCTACACCCATGCCAATGAAAGTGTTGTAGGTAGTGAAAGGCAAATTGAGGGTTGGATAGGTGTATGATTGCATCACTCGAGCTAGATTCTGTTGGTGGAGAAGCTAGTGAGGGGATTGAGGAACCTACTCCTGCATACACAAAGTTGGTGTGGTTTTTGAGACTTCCTAGTGATATGATAGTTCCAATAGTCAATACCAAGGCTAAGGGATGACCAAAATCTTGGGTAGATTGGACAAGGGTGTCACATACGTGGGCATCATGCACGTTATAGTATCATAAGCCATTGTTCATCATGAATATGGATATGCACAGCGTAGCATGCTCTAGCGATTGGCGTGGCATATCCGAATCAGTTGATGAAGGAGAAATTTGGGATTCTTTGATGGTGGCAGCCGAAGGGTGTGGAGGTTTTTTATCCAAGTTGGGTTTTGGATGTTCAGGTTCATGATGTTTGGTTGTTGTGGGTTGAACAGGTTGTTTGTTATGTGTAGGTGATGACACCATTACAGGTACAAGGATGCGTATAGAGTTTAATGTCTTAGGTTTTGGTCAGAATGGAAGGAGTGGTGTCTACGGTGTAGGAAGGATAGAGGCTTCCATATGCAAGGGTGAGGGAGGCAATGTACTTGGTTGTGTAATGGGTGGCGATGGTGGTTGTGACACCGCGGGTCTAAATTGGAATGGTAGAGGTTGACAAGGTTGTGGAGGCCATATGAATGGTGGTGGGGAAGGCATAGTATCAGTTTTAGGTCCCCAATATGTGATGCTAATGGTGCAAATATCGAGTCTTGTGTTGATGAACACTGGGGTGTTAGGGTGGAAATTGGAGAGGATATCGATTACAAAACTTAAAGGGGTCTCCATCGACTGGGATACAATGAACGAGTATGTTGTGGACGTACTTGAGGCAATGATGCAATATGGATGGGACACACTGCATGTCTTTGATCCAAGGGCAACCAAGGAGAATATTGTATTGCACTTCTCCTTGAATGATGTGGAAGAGGATGGGGATCGTACAAATGCCTACGCAAATGGGCAGAACTATGGATTCTACGATAGGTCTCATGGAATAATCAAAAGCACGTAAGTCTAGGGAAGGTGTGGTGAAATGTGCTGGAGGGAGATGTAGGTGAAGTAATGTTGTTATTGATATGATATTTATGGATGAGACCATGTCAACGAGTACTCGCTTGTAGGTAATATCGTTGATATTAGCTTGTATGTGGAGGGGAGGGTCGACTCCTTCACCAACGAGTTCCGTTATCTTGTGGTCGTGAAAGCTAATTGATGGTTGAAGGTATCATGGGATGTTCCCTACAAAATTGACAAAATCATTTGTGTCATGTGTCTCTAAGTAAATGGAATGTAGGATGTCATTCAACGCCTCACGACGGGGTTTAGAATGTTGTCAGAGGTCAAATATGGATAACCGTGTGGGGGCATTGTGTAACTGATGGGTTAGACTACCACATATGGTAATCACATTTTGAGGTGGTGGTGGTACAATGTTAGGTCTTTGTGGTGTTTGCGGGGACATAAACTAGAGAGGAGGAGAGATAATAGGTTTTGTCTAGGGTGACAGGTACCATTTGTTTCTCATAGTAAGGTTGATCATGTCTACTACTCTGTGTGATGGAGAATCATGCTATACATTGTTGACTTGGTAAGGAGGTGCTGGAGGATTGTTTGGAGATCTAGGGGGATTGGGTCTTCTGTGATTTTGTAGAGGGTTTTGGAAGATCTCAAGGTTTTGGTTCTGCGGGGCTAGCGGGTTTGCTACCTGAATAATACCCCTATCGATTAGGTCTTGAACTTATCCATGAAAGGAATGACATAGATCTATATTATGGCCACACTACCTATGAAAGGGACAAAATAATTGTTCATTGTAGTCACAATATTTGGGTGCATTTGAATCCAATGGGCGGATGTCGGGTAGAATGAGACGGTTACCCTTATAAAATCTATGGAACAGGGCCGATAATGGTTCAGATAAAGGTGTAAAGTTGCACAGTGGACCCTGTGGGTGTATACCATGGTACTGTAATGGTCGAGGTGGGGTAGGCGCAGTAGCCTAGAGTGGTTAAGTTTACGGTGTATAGGGTGGAGGATTTGGTACTAGTGCTAGGGTAGCAACTGCAACTTGGGTTTGTTGTGGTCGTGGGTAAGGTTGAGTGGGTGTGGGTCTATTGAAGTGAAATTTGGAATTGTAGTTGGTTTTGGCTCTCAACTTAATCTTCCTAGAGTGCACTTTAATATCATTGATCACTTTCACTTCTGATATAGCATCTTCAAAAGTATGATTTTGATGAAGTTGGAGGGATGTGGAAATATGTTTGTGGCAGCTCTTGAAAAAGAGAGGCACAAGCTCCGAGGTGGGGAGGCTATGGGCAAGATCATGAATAATTGTTCTCCATATGGCGACAAACTCATTTATGGGTTCATATTTTGCCTTTCGTAAGGCATAGACATCAAAAAATGTGGTATTTTTCTTTATTTTTATGGAAAAGTGTTCTAAGAAGGAATTGGCCAATTGTTCAAAGGTGTACAGGCTATGGCATGGTAGCATGTTGTACCAATCTAATGCTGGCCCAATGAGGGACAGGGAGAAGGTATGCAACATAAGAGTATTACTACTATGAAGTTGGTAACAAGACGAGTGGTAGTTGCTAATATGTTCTTTGGAATCTTTCTTGCCTCTATACTTGTCAAATTTTGGTATTTCGAAGCGATAGGGATAATGAGGGATAGGAATAGATGGATGTATTGGCTTGTTGCATAATTCATCATAGCAAGGCTTTTGTGGCCTGTAGCTAGAAGTGCATAGGTTCAACATTTTGAATTCATCCCATAAGAGTTGAAGTTTAGGTGTCATGGGACTCAAAGGTTGGGCTATGATAGGCTGACCTTGTGGATGCAATGGATACTGGTATTGTTGTTCTTCACAGTATTGTGGGGAATATTGTTGTGCTTGATCGTGATAAGGTAGGTACTAGAAAACATGCATTGTAGTGTCTATAGGCACACTAGGTTGTGGGGTAGGCATTTTTTGAGGATAATAGTACTACAACTATGAGGCATATGGTTGCGACACAGGTACTTGTTGGTTTGGGGCCTACTGTACCGGTTGGACCATAGGTGGTGATGACCAAACTGGTGGAAGATTTTTGAAGCTAGGTGTAGCTAGTGGTAATGTAGGTGTCAGTGCTACTAGTGCTAGAGGTGGTTGAGATGAGGTATCAAAAGACGGGATCTGTCTTTGCCCTGGAGGGTAGGAAGTAGGAAAGCTAAACTATGTGGAATAGTTTGGTTGAGTAGGTGCATAAGCTACTGGTTTCAGTCCATAGGTAGGATGGATATGGGTATTTGGATCCTGAAAAGGCATAGGTGGTGGTATCCTAAAGTTCAATGCAAGCAAAGGTGGCTCCAAGGGTTGGGTGTCGTGCACTTCAGATACCTGTTAGATAGGCGGGAATACTACTGAAAAGGTGGCATAAGTTGCCGAACTAGGAGCATGGGTTGAGGGGAAAGTGTAAGTGTATACTCCTACTTGGGTTTGCATTTCTTGCTCCTAAAGAGGCTATTGGTAAGTACCCTTTGATATGGTGAATAATGGCTCTTGGGAGGAGGATGGTTGGTACTCTTGTGAGGAATATGCGTGTGAGGTTTGAGGGAATGCTTACAGATCTTGCTGGGTAGGGATCTGTTGTGTAGTTTCGAAGGATGTACTCTGGATAACTATAGTGGATTAGGATGGGTCAGACACCATTCCTATGCTAGGGGTGAATGATGTGACCTCAGTACAGGTACAATTTATAATGGAGGAATCATTCTCAAATAGGGATTGAGATCAATTATGAAAAAAGGGGTGTTCAAAGGTGGGTGACATAGGCATGACCTCCTCATCTATGGTGAAGGCTAGAGGAGATTTTCCCAGTGCTTTGTATATTACATGATCATAGAATGTGGTCGAGGGATTAGGTGAGGATGGGGCTGCAAAGAGCGGGTAATCCTCTATGAGTGAAGTAGCAAGAATTTCACTCAAATTTGACGTCTCATCATGAGGTGTCATGTGTGTGAATGGTACATTAGATTCTATGTGTGAATCAAATGTGTCTATGATCTTATCCTTCATGATTGAAGGAGTAAGAGTAGACTAACTAGAGGAAGAGGGTGGCCATTCCTCTATCGAGCATGATTGCTCATGCGCTCTACTATGGGTAACCACAGGGATAATGGCATGTGTGAATGGGTTTTAGGAATAAATATTGTGTGATGTGGACTTAACCATGTCTAACGTAAGTGTGAATTGAGTGACATGTCATATGTAGCAACACAATATGTGGTGTAATGTGTTGAGATCGGTCTATGATCATGCAAACAATGATAGACCAGAATCAAATCTAAATGCTGAGAAAATAAAAGTGTTATGTTTGTTTTGTATGTTGTAATGTTATTACTCCCTATGTAGAATCATAGGTAATGGAGTGAATACTCTAGCAAATCGGGAATATCATCAATAACAAACTTCCTGCAACACCCAAAGATGCACAAGATAGAATGGTACCACAACGTGCAAATGGTGACCTATATGGAAGGCACAGTAAAATGGTAACCTAAAGGGATGGAACTCATTATGCTGAAGTGAGTTCACAATATCCTCTCACGAGAAGAGGTGGCACTATTTGAGACCTAATACTAACATACCCATGCTTTTGCTTCACCCTCGGGCGGGCTTAGTCAAGAACAACAGTTACCAATTCCACAAATTATACAAGCCTTGTGGATGAAGGTGCTAAATCCTATCCCACTCCGTAGGTAACCACTGGTGATGAAATCTAGGGCCCAATCACAAGAGTAAGGAGTTTCTTGATATGAAATCTAGATAACCACTCATGTGGGGCTACTATGTGTCTAAGGGGGTTGAGAGCTGGTGGACGGTAAAACTCTACCGACACCAATCTCGAGTGATGTATTGGGGATGAAGTCCTATCTCACCACTTTTTTAAGTACCACATGAGTGTGTGTGGGTTTGATTTTCACTATCGATGTATGCAAGATAAGAAACTATCTACTTGCATTTTCAAAAGAAACTAACCCTAATGCCTTTTCAAAAGAAACTAATCTACTTTCGAAAGCATGTAAACAAACAATCCAAGTGTATGGAGTAGAGGGGATTAGTACCCTAATTTGAAATTTTTTATACAAAAATTTCTCTCAAATAAAGGAATAAGGTATTAGGAACCTTAAGTTGATGTTAGAATGAAAAGATATTTCAGAAATGGAATAGGGGATTAGAAACCCTGATTTTCTTGAACATGTATAGTTCTTTCTAACAATGAAAGATACTAATGAAATGGAATCAATGAAGGTTTGTTCTAAATGCAAGATACAAGGACATATGCAAAATTATTTGAGAAATAAATTTTATGAACTTGCTGGAAAGTTGCAGGTCCTAAAAATTTTAGAAACCCTAATTCTTTAACAACTTCGCAATGAAAGCAATACTACCTTAAGTAATGATTATTACACTAATCTAGTACATTTTTGTATCCAAAACTTGCAACAAAGGTATAATAAGGGCGAATACCTACATTTTGATGCTATTAGGGGTTTATTTAGATCCTGAGGAGGTTACCCCAAATGATTTGGGGGTTTTGAAGGTGTTTATGCTCAAATCATGACCCGAGTCACAAATTTGACCTAAATCATAGGGTGGGTCATGAATCAGGTGTAGAGGCTTCAAATTAAAGAGCTGAGGGTCTAGGAGAGGTCCTAGGGATTTTGGAGATCTCTATGAACAACAAATTTGGTACTTGTAATACAAAAAAATAGAGGATAATGTCAGATTTAGAAGGAAACTAAACCTAGCACACTATCTGTTGTGGGGGTCCCATCAGGTTTTCCAGAATGAAATGATCAAAAGTAGACATTTGATCTAACAACATGTAAATAACACAAGTCATTTAGAAACATATACTTTATTCATTATCAAATTTGCATCAGTTGCAAATAGGGAGAGTTTTCCTCTTTTATTTTCATGAATAAACAATATAGGCTTGATGCCTCCTTCTGATGTCCCTTAGTGTAGATGGGCTTCATTGTATGCGGTCCACCGCTGGGTTGTTGTTTGGTGGTCTTCCTTTCTTTAAAATCTGTTGCATAACCTGAAATAAACTTGCAATAAAGGGTCAATATGTTGGGGGGCTTGCCCTAGTCAGGCCCTATATTTAAGAAGATGAAATGACTGTAAAATTGTAACATAAATCCAGATAAAATATGCATAAGCTAATTATAGACTGAAACAAAGCTTACTTCCCAAATTTGGGGTGATTTAGGGCTTGCAGATGTGATTGGCAACCTGGGTTGCGAATTGGGGCTGGATTTGTAGGGCAGGCTACGATTTGAGCTATGATGCTCCTATGGTGAAATCTCTCTGGTATATTGATCCTAAGATAGCTGGGGTGCCTCTGTATGTTGTCATAATCTATCTATGTGCTTTGAAAATAGACTGTTCAACATTGGCTTTCCATTTCAATAGAGTAATTGTGCTTTGTTGAATTATGAAATCAGAATTAATTGGGGGTTTATGACCCATTATTTATAAGAAAATGCAAGATGTAGGGGGGGTTAGATAGACTAAACCTAGGTTTGGTTATGACTAGGGTTAGGTTAAGAAATTCCATGTGGTAGCATCTCATTCTAAGTAGGAAATATCCTATACTCACACATGTGTGAGGAAGGATTAGTGTTAATCCTAATTAAGCCTTAAGCATGTTTAGGGGAGGATTAAAATAAAACCCTAGGAAACCTTAAATTGGCACATGTGGGAGGATTTTATTAACACTAATTATGAATTAAGACTTAATTAATCTAATTTTTCCCTAAAAAGGGGCTTAAGTGAAGTCAACATTAAATTAGAATTTGATAATTGACTTTTAATTGATTTTACTAATTAATACCCCGTGGGGGTGTCAATTGAGTGTAAATGGGCTATGCATCACCTCGGGTTTCCATATAAAGGTATGTTGATGCATAAGATATGGTTTTGTGGAATTATTAGGGTTTTGGACCTAAAATCCACTTATGGAAGTCTACATGTTACTATGGTAATCTATGGAAGTCTACGCATGTCTACATATGTCTACACGTGTCTACGCATATCTATGCATGTCTACGCATGACTAAAATAGTCTACAATATTAGAGGGATGTCTGGAATCACCTATAGATATGAATAAATAGCAATGTGTGACTTTTGGGTGTCTACAATATCTATTGGTCTAAAAATTGGCCTAAGATTAATATATGTGCCCTAAGACTTTGACCAGCATTGAAAGACCTTGAATATGTGAGGCTTAAAGCATAAATATCTAAATTAAATTGGTTAATTTAAATCCTATCTACCTAATTCTAAAATGGGGTGTGAAAAGGGTGTTGAAAGAAACAAAGAGAGTTGTAGCTAGCACTTATAATCGAAACAGGTTAAACCACATCAATATACATTATATATAGAAAATCATTGCAATTGAGATATCAACCAAACTACATAATATACCAATCAATATTTATCAATTATAAAATATTACATTCCTATATTAGCAAATTATTAGATTACAAATTCTAGAACTAAAGAATGAACACATGCAGAAATCTAGAGAATAGAATTACTAATATGATCACTCAGCTAGCTAATGATAGATATAGACTATAATTCATACATACATGTTCTAGAAAGAGATTTAACAAGGGTCCAAACAACAATCCAATTGTATTTCTTAGAGTACAACATACATTAATACATGTAAATTATAAAATCTTTAGATTCAACCCTTAGAACCTATTACATTCTAGTATATAGTTTCCATAATGGATTCTATTTTCTAGGCATCATTGCCTTGAGAGTGGATTGTTGTTATGTCAAAACTAATATTAGCCTATAGCATATTTATTGTAATTGATAAGTTATGGCTTGCTAACATGGCTTGATGAGGTTATTGTTAATAAATTTTTATCCTCCCACTCAAATTCATTAACAGTTGCACCAATTTAAAAATATGGTAGTATGTGGTGGACCAGTTTGTGATGGCCACTAGCAAGGAGTTTGGACAAAAAGTAGTGGGGTTTTCAGAGTTGGCAGGCTTTTCAATTCTTATTAGTATGGTAGATTTGACTAGGACAAAATAGGTCACCTATATCCAGGGGTGCCTACACTTAGGAGCACCTACATCCATCGGTGCCTACATACAGTGGTACCTACATCTAGCAACGTCTACATCTAGGGGTGCTTACACTCAGGGGAACTTACATCCAGTAGTGCCTACATCTAGATGACCAGTCTAACTAATACCTAATTCCTAATTTAACTTGAATCTACTTCTCATTCTAACTAGTATCTACTTCCTAGTTTGACTGGTGTTTACCACCAAGAAACACACAAAAAAATTAAGGAAAACACCGTGCATTTTTTTTTTAAGTTATTTAAATCTTCTCCTTTCGTAAGCTATCTAGATTCTCTAAAAGGTAAATATTTTAGACATCAACAATGGAAAATATTTTGTAGTTCTATAAATATATAAATTATACGAGCATTTATGTAGAAGATCTGCAAATTTAGAGGTCAACAATGGAAAATATTTTGCAGTTCTACAAATCTAGAAAGTGGGTGAGAATTAATGTAAATGTCCTACAAATCTAGAAAATAGGTAGGAAAATCTGCAGAGTCTGGCAGAAGCAATTAATATGGGTAGTCTAGGTGGAAAATATTTTGCAGTTCTACATATCTAGAAAGTGTGTGAGAATTAATGTAAATTTCCTAAAAATATAGAAAATAGGTAGGAAAATCTAAATATTCTGGCAAAAGCAATTAATCTAGATGGTTTGGGTTAAAAATAGAAGATCGAAAAAAATATCTCTTATCTATAAAAGATATTTTCTAGGTCTTTTTGAGGGTTGGTTCATTCTATCACTTGCTAACCTTTGTAACACTGTGAGAAATAATACAAAGATTATTTTTAACTGTATTCTATGTATCTCCAGTTTGATTGAATTGCATGTGGTATCAACCCTTGGTTCACACCAACCTTACCTCTTACAGTTGATTAATGATTAATTTTATGTTTCATATCTACTATATTGTGTCTCATATGGAGTTTTAAGTGGATCAATAAGCCCCTTTTCTTTTGGTGTTATCACCTCTTTTTCTTCTTTATTTATTAGTTTGTTTGGTCATTTTGTTGTGTTCTTATTTTCCTCTCTCTCTTTCCCCTGCAAGTTTTTTTATTTTATTTTTACGAGATATATCTCTCTTTGGAGGTCTTTTCCTCTAAGAAATTTCCACATGAGAGGAAAATTCCCATGTTGATGCTATACATGGGTGTAGATGTAAGCATACATTTTTAGACATTAATAGTTTTGACATACTTTATGGGACAAATATGTAGTTTTAAAATATCTACACAGATCTTATTTATATTTTAAATTAGTCAAGGTTCAGTGTTTTTTACTTTATTTTTTTTTTAAAGCATTTTCTTTTAAAAAAATCACCTAGCAACTCTACTGGTTAGAATTTCAAGATCCTTGATTGCATCCTCATTTTTATGAGGGGTGTGTCTACAAGAAGCAATTCAAGAAGGGAAGGTAGATTCCAGTTTCAGCAACTCTATTTTAATACCTCAAGAAAAATAATAAGGGGAAGGACTCAGGATCAAGTTTCTACACCACCTCCTACTAGCTCCTCTCCCTTTACTCAAAGGATCTATCGTTCTATTCCATTCATGGCTCAATAGCCACCTAGAGCCTATCCTTATTTTAATTAGGGTAGTCCATTGGCCCTGATAACACATGATGATATTCTAGTATCATCCCTTAAGGATCTACCTTATTATACTATAGAAAACTCAGTAACTCCTATAGAACATCTCCAAGATATGGTGAATATATACTCAGTATATAATGTGACTAAAGATAATGTGGTAGTTAGACTATTAACATATCCTTTGAAGGGTAAAGCCCTTCAATGGTTTAGAAGCCTTCATGTTCATACCATTGCAAGTCAGAATGACTTGAATGATAATTTAATAAAGTATTTCAAGGATAAATTAGATATCTTGTCACTCATAGAGCAACTGACTACCATAAAAAGAGCTCCCAATGAGCAGATTACAAATTTTAATTTTAGATTCCAAAGGACTTGGGATAGAGTACCCATGGAGGTAAGGCCAAATGCACAATCTATTTTTTTTTGTATTTCTTGAGAGCCTTGAGTTTTGATATAGGTATGAACATCCAAACTATGGGAGTCAATACATTGCCTAATGCATATGAAAAGGTTGTCCAAGCTAAAAATTATTTAGTGCAGTGTGGTAGGATTACCCCTAGGTCTCCTATGCCTCTATTTCCAAATGTGATTGTACCCAACCCATTATCCTCTCAAGATTCTGCTAATATTCCAGTAGTTAATCCATTGCCAATTAATGAGAATGCACCTAGCACTTTTGGTCAATCAAATGACCAAATGAATGATCTATTGAATTTGGTTAGAACAATGGGCAACAAGCTCAATAGTCTAGAGAAGTAGCAAAATCAGCCTCAATAAAGGTATTTCTAGCCATACTACCCTCCTTATCAACATAGACCTCCATATCAAAATCATGCACACCTAGCTAGGCCTTTACAAGCATAGTTCCCTATTGTTACCAACCCAAATCAGGCCCTAGTGCCTATGCAAAATAACTTAGTTGAGCAACAAATATGGTGCTCTCCTTGTCAATTACCTCATGATCCAAATGGTTGTGCATATGGAAATAGTAGTATATATTTAGTGGTATAGGATCCTAACTATAAGATAATGGAACAATAACAATATTAGAATCCTTCAACATCAACTCCTAATAGCATTTTGATGTATTGGCAAGAAAATGAGTAGTGTAATGAATCATATTGTGGGTAATCAACCTAAGAAGCAAGTGCAATTTGACTATAATACAAGGTCTAAAGGTAAGGTTGTAATTGATGGTCCTTCTATATCACAAGCAACCATATCCCCTCAACCTCCAAGTACCAATGTCAAACAACAACCTGCAGTCACATTCAAGGATACTCCAAATTGGAGAAATCAATAGGCTCAAATTTAGTAGTCTATTAGAACATGTAAAAATAGGTCTACTTACCTGGTTTTTGAGAGGCCAAGGAATAATTGGATTGCCAAACAAACATAGAATAATCATCCTATCAACTTGGTGGAGAAAATGAAGAATACTAGCTTGTAAGTTCCTATGTGGGATGCTCTTGCATTGCCAAGACAAATGGATCTCCTCAAAGAAGCTTTGAGTCACGTATCTTCAACACCTAAAGAGACTAAAAATCCTATTGAAGAGGCTACAAATCTGATGCAAATGGACCCTAATAAGGTACATGCACAAACCATACCTCCTATTCCTAATACTTAGCTCAATGAGTGTGCAAAATATTTATATGGATCTTATCCATATGATAATTTTCAAGAGGTTGGCATGGGAACCTACTGTATCTTAGAGGAAAAGAGCATGATGCCAAAGATCATGAAAATAGAACAACAAATTGAAGGTGTGTGGAAGTTGCATTTTGACATATCTAAGTGTAAGAAATATTTTGGTATTGGTGTAGTTTTAACCTCTCCTTCTGAGGAGACATTCCTCCATTCCTTCAACCTCTAGTTTAGCTACACTAACAACATGGTAGAGTATGAAGCTCTAATTCATGGACTCCTACAAGTAGAGAAAAGAGGTGTGAAACTGCTACAAATTTTTGGTGATTCAAAATTAGTAGTGCAACAAGTGAAAGGTCAGTGTGTTGTTAAGGATAAGCTTATGAAAGCATACAAACACAGAGTGTTGGACCTACTTGAAGGATTTGATGCCTTGAATATCCAAAAAATCCCTAGAAAGAGCAATCAAGAAGTTGATATTATGGAAACTATGAGGGCATAATATGAGATATATGTTGTTTTCTTGTGTAAGAACAACAACAAAACTTTGTTCTCCCTCAAAAGCTTACAAAATTAAATTCCTTTCAAAATTGGGGTTGGTTAAAGTAGGGGCTTTAAAAATAGTAAGGGTAGGTTGTAGTTTTAGTTTCCTTTTCTGTTGTGTTCCCTAAGTGTTTTTACACACCTCTTGCTTCCTATGAAGTATGTTTTATTTTATTTTGTTTTGTTTTGTGATTGGTTGTTTTGTGTAGTTCTTGTTCTATTGCAGATGTTATTTTTGGCAGTTCAATTTTTGTGTAGTTTTTTGTTCTATTACAAAGGTATCTCCAATAGTTTTATCTTACAAAGCAAGTACGTAATTTTTTTCTTTTTGAAAATTTGAAGATGATTAATAACTCTATGCCTAATGGATGCTAAGGGTACCTAGTCTTCTGGGTTCTCTTCACATTGCAAGTATTTTTCTCCTAAGAATTGCCAAACTATTAATAAATTTTGAGCCTCCCACTCAAATTCATTAATGGTTGCACCAATTAAAAAATATGGTGGTATGTGGTGGACCAATTTGTACTGGAAACTAGTAGAAAGTTTTGGATAGTAAGTAGTGGGGCTATTAGAGCTAGCAGGCCTCTCAATTCCTAGTAGTATGGCAGAGTTAACTAGGACAAAAGAGATCACCTACATCTAGGGGAGTCTACACTCAAGGGCACCTACATCCATTGATAACTACATCCATGGGTTCCTGCATCTAGCAATGCCTACATATAGGGGTGCCTCCACATAGGTGTGCATATCCATCAATGCTTACATCTAGTTGATAAATCTAACTAGCATCTACTTCCCAGTCTGACTAGTACCTACTTCTCAGTATAATTGGTGTCTACTTCCCAATTTGATTGTTTTCTATCTCAAAGAAACACATGAATATTTTTTTTAAGGAAAACACCATGCAATTTTTTATTAAAAAATGATTTAAATCTTCTTCTTTCGCAAGCTGTCCAAATTCTCTAAAATGTAAATATGTTAGACATAAACAATGGAAAATAATTTGTAGTTCTACAAATATAGAAAGGAGGCAAGAATTTATGAAGTATATCTATAGATTTAGATGTCAACAATGGAAAATATTTTGCAGTTCTGTAAATCTAGAAAGTGGGTGAGAATTAATGTAAATGTCCTGCAAATCTGAAAAATAGGTAGGAAAATCTATAGTCTTGCGAAGTAACTAATTCAGGTAGTCTAGGTGGAAAATATATTTGCAGTTTTGCAAATCTAGAAAGTGGGTGAAAATTAATGTAAATGTCCTATAAATCTAGAAAATAGGTAAGAAAATCTACAGAGTCTGGCAAAAGCAATTAATCTGAATGATTCAGGTGGAAAATAGAAGACCAAAAAAAATTCTCTTGTCTATAAAAGATATTTTCCAAGTCTCTCTAGTGTTGGTTGATTCTATCACTTTCTAACCTTTGTAACACTGTGATAAATAATACAAATATCATTTTAATTTTATTTTTTATATCTTCAATTTGGTTGAATTTCATGTGGTATTGGTCCTTGGTTCACATCAAACTTACCTTTGATTCATGATTTAATTTATATTTTTTATTTGTTATATTGTGTCTCGTATGGAATTTTAAGTGAATCAATCAACCCCTTTTCATTTGGTGATATCATCTTTTTTTTCTCTTTATTTCCTAGTTTGTTTTGTTGTTTCATTGTGTTCTTATTTTCCTCTCTCCCTTTTCCCCTACAAGTCTTTTTATAATATTTTATCACAACCAACTCCCTCTAGATGTCTTTTCCTCTCAGGCAGTCCCACACAAGAGGAAAATTCCCATGTTGATGTTATACATGGGTGTATATGTAAGTGTATATTTTTAGACATCAATAGTTGCTTCTAAAGGAGTGATGGTTGTGTTGTCTACACCTGACTTGTTAAATTTTCCAATATTTTGTTAGGTAGCAACCTCTTTCATGATCAGCAATGACAAGTGGTTTGGTTGTTAATATTATCTTATATAATACTTTAACCACCTAGTGAGCTATGATGGTGACCACCTACTCATTGGATGATGTCAAATGACCAAGACTCCTTTGATGATCAGTAGTTGAGCACTAAGACTTGGTTCACTCATTCATATTTGATCATTGAATCCTCATATTATCTTTTTTTTGGGTACCAAGTGCTTACTTTACTTCTTGTTGGGTGATAGAACTTTGGATCTATTCCCAATTAATAATGCTATAGGATTATCAATGGCTTCTATACTTAGCCATTTGAAGCACTTTAGTCATCTATTGTACGATGGGTTTCTGGTACCTATTCACAACTTTACAAGATATAAAAAACTCAACATTCAAATCTCCTTAATCATCCATCAGGTGACAAGTTTTTTGTACCTGTCACTTGCCTCACAAGGTACAAAAGTTTTGGATTTCTCAACACAACCATTTTCTTGATCCTTCTTCTATTAGGCAATGGTTTTTGGTACTCGTATACTACTTAGAGGGGTACAAGAAATATGATGAGTTTCATACTTCATCAATTTTCATTTATCTGTATCTATTAGACAATGGTTTTTTGGTACCCGTTTCCTACCTTGAAAGGTACAAAATATTTAGTAGTCTTTACATAGCCAATTTTACCTTCCTTGTTTTCTATCAAGTACTCGTTATCTAGCGAGTAGTTTTTGATACTCGTCCACCTCTATTAAGGGTATAAAATTTTTGATGATCTCAACACTTAGCCAAGTTTTCCTTTTACACTCTCCACCAAGCACTTCTTAGAGATGGGTTTTTGGTACCCATATACTTCTACTTGAGGTAAAAACATTCCAGTGGTCTTGACACAACCAAATTTTGTTCTTAGTTATTATTCAAAAATTATCAAATATTTGGGGACCATTTCTCCATCACCTAGGTACAACATGTCTGTAAAATGCCATATTTAGCCATTTTGTGCATCTTGATCATCTATCGAGGGACAAGTTTTTGGTAAATATTTGTTGCTTAGAAAGGTATAAAAATTTTGACAAGCTCCATACTTAGTTGAATTTCACTTGATTCCATTCCTACTAGGCAATTTGTTTTTGGTACTCATTTGTTTCTTGGGAATGTACAGAATATTTGGTGATTTAGTGACAAGTTTTTGGTACTCATTTGCTTCTACCTGAGGTATAGAAATTTTGATGGTCTTGACACTTAGCCATTTTACCCATCTTGCTCTTCAAAAAACTCTAGATATTTGGGGACCATCTATCAACCACCTAGGTACAATATGTCTGATACTCTATACTTTGTTGATTTTACCTCTTGCATTCCACCAAGTGTTAAAATTTAAGGACCTGTCTATTTCATACCTAAATATAAAACATATAGCATTCTCCATACTTGGTTATTTTGACCTCTAATGCAACCTTTTGCACTTTCAACCAAAAGTGCATGTGGTTGATGACCAAATTACCCATATTATTTGATACTCACAAGGTATTTTCTCTAATGGAAAATGAGAACTCAGACCAATCCTCTCTTACTAATGAGAGGAAAGAAAATTTGTATTATATGTCACAAGGAAAAATTACAAAATACTTATGTATGATATTATAGACCTATAGAATTACACACAAAAAGGAGGTAAATATATAGCTCACAGGATATCATCAAGGATAATGATATGGACACTATCTTATGAAAACTACCTTGAGAGAAAAGAGATAAAAAAACACTAATATTGATATAGATGATGAATTTTATGGCACAATTTACAAGTGAATATATGAAAAGAAATAGAAAAATAAGAAACAAAAATGGTGCATGGGGATACCTGGAGAATGGGATACCCTAAAAAAATTGTATTTCAATGAGCAAACATAACCACTACTAGTTTTTAGTTTAATTCCAAGCACA
The DNA here is from genome assembly GCA_028583015.1 of Wollemia nobilis. NCBI lineage: Eukaryota > Viridiplantae > Streptophyta > Pinopsida > Araucariales > Araucariaceae > Wollemia > Wollemia nobilis. The sequence continues at coordinate 3,081,803 of JAQPPZ010002415.1, read as the reverse complement.
ACACCTTAGGAAATAAACATTATTTTGCTCTTTATTTTTCTTATACCTTTTGTTTACGCAATTGAGCAAGAACTTCATTTTACCACCTTCAATCATGTGAACCTTCTTCTTTACCATTTGGCTCATTCTCAGCACTACAGGCATTAAAATTCACTTGCTTAGAAATGTGTATGACCTTATATAGAATTAAGAAATAAACTTCACTTTGTGTCATCTAGAAATTATATCATGATTGTGACTCAGGTGTCTCATGTGAATTTAATGCTTACATGTCTTATTTGATTTTACCTATCAAACTAAATATTTTACAACTTTACAATTATGTAATTTACTTGCATCATGTTTCTAGATCAAATGTATTATGAAAACTCATTTTTTAGTTTTCTTACATTGCTCTCAATTTTTTACACCTTTTTTAGCCTTATCACAATTGTACAAAATAAAATATATCACAATTGTACCAAACTACTAGATATTATACATCACAATTGTACAAAACAAAATTGTAGAAATGTAAAATTTATTATATATACAATTCTACTATACATCTCCAATTTTAGGGGGTTTTATTGAATCCTTTGAATACTGGGATCCCCCTTCTAAAGTTGTTCTTGATGACTCATCCTCTTGTGTAAGTGACTGAGCTATCAAAGTTCTAGGAATCTGAAGTACTTAGCACATTTCATTACATGTCTTTAGAGAAGTTGTTGGAATCCCTTTGAGTTCACATAAGATATATTTTAGTCAATAACTATACCCATAGGTAGGATCATTGTATCTTCTAGCCATTGACTCTTACTTGGCTATAAGGTGAGAAAGTCTATGAAATATAGTAAAAACCTAATCCATTACCAGTATTTTTGGTTGTGACTCAATCTGACTTTCATCCAGGATTTGTTGATCTAGTAACTGGATAATTTTCTCTTCTACATAAAATTACCTTTTGTTATCCTAAAATCCTGGTGAACCAAGTGTCTTGATCTCCTGGATGACCCTACTCATCTCATAAAATTCTTTTATGAAGGTAGTTAGTAGTTTATCTCCTTCATAGATTAACTTGGTTGCATAGTATACTTGATGATCTACAAGTCTGCATTCCTTTATATATTTGTCTAACTATTTTTCTATATTAGGATGCTTCTTTTTATTTCTTAACATTCTTCTAATTTCTTGCACTTTTGAAACTTTTCTTATCATGAATTTTTTGCCTTTGTCAAACTCTTTCTTTGCATCCAAAGACATTTGTGTTGTTTCTTTTATATTTTCTATGAAAGGGGAAAATGCTTGCAAGGTAACCCCTTTATTCTACCCCAATAATGATTTTGGATCTGCTTGAGCCAATCCTTCATTATTTACAAGCCATGTGGTTTCTCCCTTTCTTGTTGTAATTTGGCCTTAATAGTATCCAAGGCTTCTTCTTATTGTCACAATTTGACCTTTAGCTTTAAGAGTACTACAACTTGTTGTTGCATATAGATTTTAGCAACTTGTAGCTCTTCCTCAAGGCTTTTATTTTTTTGGTATTTCTACTATACTTCTTACTTTGAATGGGAATCATCAATGATCTTCTTCAGCTCCCAGATTTCATTTTTAAGAGCATCTTGCTCTATCTTTTCTCTGCTTAATTTTAGTTCTAAGGCTTCTATCTTATTTTCAATAGTTTTAAATTTTCTTTCGAATTTTATGCCCTGTAGAAATATTGTTTCCACCTCAGTATGAGGGGCTCAGAGTGTCTCTACTTTTGAAATTTTAGATAAGTCTTGACTCTGCGTCTCCATATAATAATCCTTCAACCTCATATCCGTAGCTACTTCCTTGATATTTGGGTGGGCACTTACTTTTACCTTTTTTCTTCAATAGGATCTATTGTATCGTAGGTCAGGGTGACTACTTCTTCTAGCTTTTCTAGCTATTATTCTTCTATCTATTCTTTTTGGTTGTCCTCCATATTCTAGATGATGGAGAACACTTCTAAAAGTGGGTCTTTAGAAGTAAGGGGAAGAATGGGGATGGCTAAATATGGAGGTATTGAAGTGAGAGGATATAAGGATATTATGATAGTTTTTGTAGGGGTTAAACTTTCTTGCACTCTTGGTTACTAATGACTTGTGGATGAAGGGAGAGTATGTAGGGGAAATGTTGGTGCCTCGGGATAGGGTGATGGAGGATACAATTTTGGTGGGGGTAATTCTATGATTGGGATAATTTCTACTAAATAAAAGGATTGATAGGATGGATAAGTGGGTTCAAGATACATATTGTGTCCTTGTGCTTCCCACTCTAGCTCCTTCATTTGGATATCTTTAGCCATTGTTACCTCAAGCTCTTTTTCTTTCACCTTTTGGACGTCTACTAGTGGAAAATTGCCTCAATCCTTTGCAAATGCATCTCTTTCTACCTCTAGCTATAGTTACTACCTTCTAATCGTAGCTCTTTCTACATCTACATCTCTTGGATTTGGGTGACCTTTTTTATTTCATGTTAAATTTAGAGCTTTTCTAGGTGATACTAACTATGCCCTTGATTATGTCCCAAATGGTTTAGGAGTACCAAATATTTTTATATATTCTTGTGGTTGCACTTCCTTAGTGCCCATAACATATCGTTCAACAACTTTTTGGGTTTGAGGTAATGATTCTTCTTTTGAATCATCATGGCCAATTATGGGGGAGGCTTATGATTGTGATTGGGTTCCTATATCAGATTCTTCTTCATCATCCTTTGAATCTACCAACCTTTTGACCTTTAGGAATATTTCCTTTTCATGATATCTTTTCCAGTTGATATATTTTGAATCAAATTTGAGATAAATTATTTATCTGTATTATTGAGGAAGGCATTCTTGGTTTGATTGTGTTCACATCACAAAATCCATCATTCCTCTATCTTGTGTTCCTCCCACTTCAACTCATTATGAGTATTTTCAACAAGTTTAGATCTAATACATTGGTCTTCATTCCTTTCTAGGTCAAAAATATGCTCATATTTATACCATGTTCTCCATGGTGGCCTTTCCTGCATTATCATAATATTCAATGGTACCTCCTAGTCATTGGCTAGATTTCTAATCATCTCAATTTTATTGTGCACATGTTCAAATGGTGGAACTTTGTTATTTATAATGGTCAACTTCATTTTGATATTACCATTAGGATCATAATGTCATCTATGCAATACTACTAGTAATTGTAGAGCACCTAGCTTCTCATCCAAGTCTTGGTACTATTCTAGATTTATTTTTGTCATGGTAACATATTCAAATTTTATGAGGAGCTAGAAATACCATAGGCTTCTTTACTCTAGGTCCAAAATACTACTCTATCACATATATCTACCTATAAAACTCTAAATCAAAAGTCAATTTTTTACATAGTATGGAAGCATGTAGGGAGTGCCTAAAAACCCATACAATCTAATAATTGTTCCTTCATGTTGTGATCTGAATTAACATCAAGGTAATCTTAAAATTTTAAATATTATATTTGATGACCTGGTAATGCATGCACCCACTAGTCACAGTCCAAGTCCCAACATTGGATGGATTATATATTGCTTTAACACCACCTCCATAGTAGGCTAGTATACCTTGTCAACTAATTTGGGTGTTTACTTATTTAAGCTCAGCTAAAGGTTTAAAGATAGGGATAGAAATGGGTTTAGGGTTAGAAAAATAAAGATTTAACCATGGTCAGATAAAGCTAACAACATAGGCATCTATAGGAAGAGCTCATAAATCAATTTCTAGTGTCCCACACTTGTGACTAACAACACTCAAAACCAATAATCTTCAACAATTAAAAATCAAGAGATATGCTTCAAGAAATTATTTTAAACATCTAAAGTACTAATAATCCAAATAGCATAACTAGATCAATACTCAGACTAATAGAAAGGAATTCCTTTTGAGCATATATTCAAACATGAAATATTTCAAGGTGCTCTAAGTTAGAAATCCAATATCAATATAATAGACTAACCATAGCAGTAGTAGCAGAAATGCATTCATAGATCAAATCTCCATAAAATACAAAAGACACCAACTTGAGGCAAACATCCAAGTAATGTTCTTTCTATTGATTTGCAAAAAAATATTACACAATAGGGCAAGAAAACACTCTAGAGATAACCTCTAAAAATTATGGTTTGATCTCTATTTATAGTTTTACATGTTTAAAGATTGAATAAAATGGAACATTACAAGGAAATAGAGTGTCAGATCAGCTAAGTGTTGAGGTGGTAGCCTCTTGTTTTTTTTGGAAGTAGGAGTAATCATGTGATCTTCCACTTCTCTACAACTTAGCCTCTACAATTTGCTCGAGTTTCATACCGCTCAGTCCCAGACTGCATCAAGCTAGCATCAAGACCATTCACCATTCTTGTTGATGATATCTAGTCATAGATCTGTAACTAACATCTCTTTGTGGTTGTTGATCCATCCACCACTTTTTCTTCCTATTATTTTAGCTGAGAAGCCTTCAAATGATGATCAGTGATTTTATGTTAACTCATCTCTTGCTTTTATTCATGGTTTGACATACAAATGTATGGATCATCATTTTCCTTATGAATGACTGTGATTAGTGCATTTGATGCTTAGTGCGCTTATCTATGATCTTAAAAACTAGTGGTATGCAACCATGTCATCACTTACCTTTTAACTCCTTAGTGGCATAGAACCATGTTCTAGCCTGCTCTTTAAAGGTCTTTCTTGGAAATATTGATCTCATTGACCGTAGGCTGGAGCAAGGGAAGCTTAGTTGCATTGTATGTAAAATATGTTGTGAGTCATGCAGGGTAGAATAATGTGTTAGCCCACTCCTTTTCAAATTAATATAGCCTTATTGATATTTCATACTACGGTATAGAACCATACCCTAAAATATATCATAGCTTGTGATTTGAAATCAAAGCAAATAAGGTTAACCAATGCTGATCGTAGGATAAAACCATGTGTTGAACAGCTGGATATAAACTAGGTGTTGGCCTATGTGGGATAAAAATATGTCATCCATTATGCTTTAGAATGTTTATTTTTTAGTTTTGACCAAATTGATTGCAACGTAGGACCATGTGCTAGACCACACGATGTAGACATGTTTTGACCCATGCGAGGTAGAACTTGTATTGTGAGCCACGATTCAAAGAGCAGATTTTTCAAATTTGACTGCACTGACTGTGGGCTAGAACCTTGCTTAGTGTTACACAGGATAGAAAATTGTTGTAAACCACTGGATCTCCATTGTTATCTAGACAATTATTTTTAAAGTGCTAAGTGCAAAGTTGACTTCTTTGATCGCAGGATAGAACACCATGCATCGTGTTGCTGTCACGAGGTAGAACATGATTCTTTAAGACTTAGAAAAATTTGTAAATATTTTCTAACTTGTGGCTATGTTGGGCCTACATTTTGGCACCTCCTAGGGGATTTTTCTTGCAAAGCCTAAGAAATCAGAACCTTATCCATTGGGTATCAAGAGTCAAAAAATGATATGGGAAAATGATAGCAAAGTGGGATGCATGAAATGAAAGTAGGTTTTGAAGTAAAATGTGCATGAATGGGATATAAAGGAGAGAATATGCAGTAAAAGGGATAAAATATGAATAAAAATGGGTAGACTCCAGTCATCAGTGAGCTATGTTTCACAAAATAACTTCCATATGACCATCACTCTCTAAGATATTTGTGAAGTTACTCAAAGAGAAAAGGTTCATATAGAAATTATGCAAGAAGCAAAAAGGCTCTGTAGCTCCCTCCATATATTTAATCTTGCTCTAGTTATGACAATACATGCCCCTTTTATGTACTTAGCCTGATCATGACTTTTTATTACAGCTTAGCATCATGGCTTCTTCATGTTTTCCCCAAATTTTATGCTTTGAGCCTACTTTATGACATTGTCAAGATCAAAATATCTTACAAAACATGTACATATGTCCATTTTTCAGACTTACAATATATAAAAAATATTTTAGATTATTTTAGGATAAAACTTTGTTATTCTTGAACCTCCTCTTGTTGATCCTACTTCTCAAACTCTTCATCCTGCACCTTATCTGTATCTTCTATGTTCTCTTCCAATTGGTTCTCCTCTTTTTGGTGTATTTCTTCTTTATTTCTTTCTTGATCTTCACCTTCATTGTCATCCTCTTGGTCATTTTTGCCTTCTTGTTCTTATTTAGCTTTTGGTTCTTCTCCAAAAAGTTGTATCATCTATTTTAGTGTTTGTAATTCTTGGCTCTAGGCTGACTCAATGGGATTAGTCATTTTCTTAAGTTGCTTGTGAACATATTAAATTTTAGTAGTCTCTTCATAAGACATAGCATTACCTTTATTCACCAAGTATTTTATCAAGTCCTTAAGCCTTGTTAAGTCCTTGATCAATTGAGAAACTTGATCTTCATTGATCGGCTCCTCCCAAGCATCTATTTTAGACTCATCTTGCAATATTGATCCTATGTTTGTTTGGAGATATTCCTCTAACAAAAGGATGTTATTTTTGTTTCAAAATCCACCAAAACCATATTGCATAATTTCCTTGTTGATATGCACAATCTCCTGTAGCTTACCTTTAATTATATCAGATATGCAACCATCCTTTTTGGAATAGTTTATTTTTATTGATCACAATCTTGGCCATCAAATTGGTAGTATTACATACCTTGTTTGGTATGGGTTTGGCAACATCACTAAATATATTCTCGAACAACTTGTACATCTATTCTACTGGTATCACCATAGGTTGTAGCTCTTTATTGAACTTATCCAAGTATTCCTTAGTTGCTTGTAACAAATGACTGACATCATCCATGTAACAAATTACAAGTTGTATTTCTAAATATTTCTCCAAGAGCTCAGACCATATTTGCTTTCTAACCTATTTGAACTTGTCTTTAGAAAATCCTATAGCTCTGGCCTTTCCAATCTAAAGTTGATGCTTCAAGTCTTGTATTTATTTGGCTTGGGCCTCATTCTTCTTCTTCAAATATTCAACCTAATCCTTGAAATTTATGGTCTCTTGATATTTATTTTGCTAGCTCTTAACCTCATTTCTTATAGCCTTCTCCACCTTCTTTTGGTTGCTAATTATTTTCTCCAACTTCTCAACCTTTTCCTCAAGTTTTTCATATTGCTCCTTGCAAATGTTAATCTTGAAATAAATGGTTTTGAGGTGGTACTTATGACTAATTCATCTTCCAAAGGTATTTTATTGATGTCTTTAGTATGCTATTCTAGCTGATAATCTTCCATAGTCATATCCTCCTCTAGTTTGTTGATGATAGGAGTGATGGAGATAGTTGTTCTATGATTGGAACTCTAATGTGGGGGTGATGCCTTTTGTTCCATCTATTCTTGAGAATAGGAAGGAGATACTTTTAGGGAAGGATAAGGATAAGAAGAAGGGATATAAAATATACCTTTGCCTATCGAAGTAGTTTTATAGAAAATATTGTTCACATCTTGGTGTTGCGTTTGCTGGACCTACAAAACTGTAACTGACATAGTAGTTTGTTCAACTATTTGTGCCTAGTCCATTTTCTACTTCTTGTTGATCTTCCTTTTAGCCTCCCCTACTGAATCATTTTCCTTTATCTTGAACACAATAGGTACTATGGGATTATCCTTCTTAATGCCACCTTCATGCTATGTTTCTTGTAGTGCAACACTTGAAATAGAGGATGGCTTTAATGAGGTTGCAGTAGTGAATTTTATAGGAGTCAAAATAAAGTTATCTTCTACGTCTTTTCTCACTAGCTCTTGTAAAGAGTATTCCCCTCCCAAGACTATATATTTCAGTATTTTAACTACTAGATATTCTCTACATTTACTATTTCATCCTTACCCAAACCGCCACTAGAATAATGCATATTCTTCATTATTTGAGCACCCACGAAGTATTGCTATAATTGCTCTTGTGAAGGCTCAAAAGTGGTTTGGGTTCCTTCATTTACAGATGGATCATTTATTATAGTTTCTTGCACATCTTCCTATGAATGTGGAGAAGGGGAATTTGATGGCATTTGATCTTTTTATTTTCCTTTTACTCCTATTTTTCTTGTAACTCAACACCAAATTCCTACTATTCTTGGATTTCCATGTCTTAATATGTTTTTCATATAGCTCAAAAAATATGGTGTCTGATTGACGATCGAATTTAGCCCTTACAACACCCGTATCTACTCTCATATGCCACAATTCCATAATTTTACCACTATCCCACTTATGATTTTCCTCTAATTCTTTAATTTTGGATGGCTTCAACTGGTGAGCTTTGTTGTTTTTAGGGTAATAATCATCTATTTTCTCGTAAAAATATCTCCAAGGTAGAAGTTGTTCCATTTTGTTAATATTCCATTCCAATGGAGCATTCTCCTTGTTGTTTCTACCCTTCTCAAAGTGAGGCCTCAATTTTCTTTCAAATTTAAGGGCCTTCTCTCCATTTAGGGCTATGTTTCTCTCTATGAACTTATTATTTGGATCATACCTCCACCTTTGTGGAATATACAATAGACCAAGCCTTTCCAAATATTGAGAAATTTGTGCATGTTGACTATTTTTGGTTATGGTTATATCGTCCACATTGCAAGAATAAATCAATGTTCCCTTCCATCCATTACTGGTGCCAAAGTTGATGTTGATGAAATCAATCTGTATTAGATATTCCAAAGCTAACAACATATTGGTGATAAAGTGGGGTAGCAAAAATGGTTTGTCAATAAATCCATAGATTCTAATGATTATTCCTTCAGTAAGGATATACCAATTTCCTTCTTCAGCTTTATCTACACACAATAATTCCTTATCTAGAGGTGGAATTCTAGGGCATTGGCTGTACATTATCTTTAGGGCTAGCTCCAAAAACTCCATGTTGAATCTGTAATAAGACTCTATGTTTCTCAAATGGTTGATCCATTGGTAAATTGGTATAGGATCCCTATTATCATTCTTATCTATCATTGGAATCTAGGGCATCATTTGCCTTACAGCATTTAGGGATATCCATACGAGGTTTGAACAATACCAGAAAGAAGGAACCTCTGAATATATTTTCATGCTAACTAGTTTTTCATGCATTCTTTTGGAGAGATAATCTGATCAATAAAAAAAAATTGGTTTTATGTTTACATCTTCTATCAAAGCCTTGTACATTTTCTTATTGGGTATGCAATAAATAGTGGCTATCTGCTAATCCCTTACATATCAGTCAAAATATAGACCCTCTAGGCAGGCTAACATAGTTTAGAGTTTTGGGAAGGCAAATTGCTCAGTGGCAATTGGTATTTTGGGTAAAGTACTCCTTGACCTTATTCCCATTTTCTAAAAGGGTCACCATCATGAGCATGCCCCTACAATGAATAATATTTAGCTTGGGATAATGGATTTAAGGGTTTAGGGCTTATAGGAGGGTCTACATCCATGGAAAAAATATCTTAGTAAGCTTTAGTAGTTATACTAAAGAGGATTTTACCCTTAGTGGTTTTACTCCAAAGAAAACAAGTTTTTTTTAGAAGTCGATTTGCAAGAAAATAAAATATGTTTTATGAACGATATTTTGATAAAAGGAAGTGCCAAAGTAAACCCTTCAATGTATAAAAGTAGAGCTAGAGTTTTATTTCTAGGAAGAAATGAAGGGGAAATTGCAAGGAGGCAAAAATAAACAAACCCTGGTACAAAAATTTACCATAAAAGCATGAAATCAAAGTGTTAAGTCTGCATGTGTGGAGAAGTAAGGAATAATAGTTGTACAATGCTACCATACTATGGGAATAAAAAAATTTGGAGGAAGATTGAATTAAGGGAAAAATTACATGAACCCCACCAAAATTACATCAGAATGAAATATTGGAGGGTTTCGATAAATGGGTTTCATAGATTTCCCACTTGGGGAAGAAAAACAAGGTTTTTTGACCAATTTATGATTTTTAAGGCTGTATGTATGATTTGGAGCAGTAATGGTATGATTCTGAGACATATTGTACGATTTTCAAGCTCCTAAAGACCCATTTTGTTTAGTTTTGAGGACTTTGTATGGACTTTTTTGTAGTGGTACAAACCTTAGTGAGGTTGACAGAAGGGAGGAAGCCATGTACTATTTGATAGCATTTGGTATGATTTTGTATCATGGATATACAATTTTTTGCAAGTGTATGGAATTGGGTGCGATTAAACAGATCCAATTGGAGTTGTACAATATTGGTGGGATTGTATGATGTGAAAGTGTATATATAAAACATGGTTGAGGCCTTGGATGATAATTCTAGTTTTTGCATATTTTTGAGGTAGTTGTACAAACTTTTGAAATGATTTTATGTAGTACTGTCCTGAATTTCAGATTCAAGAAAAATGTGTGCAAACGAGGGTTTCACTCAGTGATGGTAGAAGTATGAGTTCCTGATGAGAACCTCAGGCTCATTCTGATTACATTGTGGCATCTAGAGTAGATATATCACCAGGACCATTACACCAGAGAGAATCATTACCCAAGCGATCTCCCCTAGTTTACCCTATTTAAGACCAAGGACATCGATTTTAGTCACCCAGGAGGCGTGGTAATCATACTTGGAGAGGGAGAGGATGAAGGCCATGGAGGAGTTAGAGGCATTGGAGTGGTTATAGGAGAATATCACCACTGAAATACAAGAGGGGATAAATTGAACCACCTCGGACACCCAAAAGAGAACTTTGCAGTGAAGTTCACTGAGAAAAGACTTTGAAAGAATAGGACCTACCCAGTGAAGTAGATGGGGAGCAAGTGGACATAAATGATGTCACTTTTGGGCAACCAACAAGAGAATTTTGTAGGAAGTGGTGGATAAATAATGATGCCAAAATTTATTGAAGAAGGCACTAAGGAATGTCGAAGTGAGTACTATGGCATAGATCCCACCACAAGAAAAGGTATTCTTCAAGAATACTTATTACATATTCTGTAGTCATACCTACTAAGAACCGCATAGTGGTATGAGTGGGTAATAGGTATGTTAGGATGGATTTCACAATAGAGGTATTTTGATGGACATTCAGATTTCCCACACATGGACATCTAGTTTTGAAAAAAATAGTAGATCCCATTAAGATGCACAGGTTGATCATGATACTCACATCTGTGAAGTCACCTGTGGAAGCCAAGATTTCAGGTACTCAAACCCATGGTATTAAATAAATTTTGTTAAATATTTATGATTTGGCTTACACAATGAATGTTGTTATGGCCTGATTCTCTAGAGAATCATGAGCTTCAAAGATGCCAATTTGTATGGTACAATATGTGGAAGGTGTTTACAAGGGAATGAAGTATGATTGGGAAATATACTTATAGGAATGGATGCAGTAATCACTGACAATGAGGGGGAAGATGGTCACCATGAACTTTCATTACATTGCACTTTTATTGGATGCAGTACCAACAATGGGATTCATTTACTAGGTAGGACCCAACCATGGGAAATAGTAGACGATCAACCTACCATATTGTAATGGGTAAATACTTTACCTTTATCGAAGTCCACCCTAGATAAAAATAAGGCTAATAAGAGTATAAACCAACCAACACAACCAATGTAAGATGAGTATAATACTACATCTGATGAAGACGTCCATCCACGAAGAAAAATAAGAAGACAATTGGAACTGACCTTGGAACAATAGGCCCAAGTCCACAAGCTATGGGAGTAGCCTAGCTCTTTTGAAGAGGAGGAGAGAGTAAAGCAACAACCTAGCCCTATACAGATTCAAACATGATGACAAAGGGAGAAATAGGTAAAGTTTGTATAGAAAGTATAACTTGAGTCAGCACCAGAGGAAGGGTACTCTAATTCAGAGGGGTTAGACCTACAAAATTTTAAGATACTATGTCTGGAGGGGATGAGAATAGCCAATGAGAGTAGACAAATACACAGGTACCATAGGAAGATCCTACTCCTAACCAAATATTTGCAACTCTAAAGGGAGAGCACCCAAACCAACAATATGAAGGGTCGATAGCAAAGCAACAAGAGGACTTGCCTAAGTTGCAAGAGGAAGTCCAAGTACTGATGGAAGAGTAGCAGTCTCAAAAAGAAATTATTAATGTTGATAAGACACAATCAGCAAAAAAAGAAGATATGAATAATGTGGTAGCACACAGTATACTTTAGAAGGAAAAATAACCAGCATGATTAAGGAAGTTGGAGGGAGTTTTAATCCATAGGTAGAAGAAGAAGAAGGGAAGACCTAACCAAAGGATAACATTGAGTAACTTTGTACAAACTTCCTAGTGGAAGTATCTCACTTTGATAAAGTGGAGGATGTGGGTGAAAATATCGATGAATGGGTGGAGCACTTCTTCCAACAGGCTAGTGAAATATTTGCTAGTACCAGATTATAGTTTTGTATTGGTGGCATTGGGTAATTGAAACAGTGGAGGGAGTAAACCTTCATTGAATTAGAAAATATTGTAGAATGTGTGTGCAATGAGGATCATACAAGGCATATAGCACACATCCATTCACAACATCCATGGTTATTCCCTAGGGGAGAAGTAACCATGATGCTTGGAAGACATGATTTACCAGAGGGAGTGAAGACTAATTAATGCACAACTCCATGAGTGTATTTGGATAATATGTCTTGTCAGACATATCCATTGAACATAGAAAGTATAGAATTTTGAAGAGTAGCTTGGGAATTGGCCTTCACCATGAGGAAATTGAATTTTATAACATATTGGATCGAGTGGCTAGGCTTAGGTCTTGAACAGGTTTACCAGGCTAAAGAAACACAGTGAGAGTAGATAGAAGCTACTCGATAGGATATGGTTGCGATGGAGGAAGAATTAACATGCAACAAAACCATGGCCAAGGAAATCATAAATAAGGTATAAATACATTTAGAAAGCATGAAGCAATCCTATGATGATAAGTTCCATTCACAAGAGGTAAAAAAATAGCTTGTGATCCAACAGGTAAAAGAGCGTACGAAGCAGTTGGAAGCACAACTGGCAGCATAGAATGAATATTTGGTCAACTAGGCTAATAAATTGAAGGAAAAAGAGGAACAATTGTATGAAAAGAACCACAAAATTGAAAATATTATGAAGGATGTCATGCACTACAATGATATTATTATGGATCATAAGGCTAGACTACTAGCTACAAATGAGACTATGGCAGCTTATAAAATCGACATTCATCAGCATCTGAAGGTTATTATCAATAAGAACAAGGAGTTAGCCATAGCCACCCAAATTAAAGCCATGTTGATAGAAAATATACGTAACGAAGCATATAAAAATGATAAGGAGTTGGTATAATTGTTGACTCTCGTATAAGAGAAGGTTAATGAGTATGGGCTGAAAGCCCTGGAAGCTAGTACATAGCTCGCTTGAAGTGTGAGCGTACCACCTTGCAAATCTTGCTTGTTGATTACCATAAATAGGCATCATATAAGACAAAGAATACTGAGATGGTGAGGACACCACCTGATTTAAAGGGGAGGGCAAATGTAGGCAACAAATCCACCTCCCAGAAGAAGAAGTGATCCATGGATTTGCACAATTTTGTTGAGTTTTGCTCAATTTTGACTAAAATGTACAAGTTTCAAAACGTACAAGCAAGAAGAAAAATGTACAAGGTTGCACATGTACGATGTGAAATGAAATGAAATTAAGTTGAAATGTGCATTTGGGGTTAATTTGATAAAAATCGAATTAGACCTTAGTAAACCTTGTAAAAATATTTTTTTGGAGTTAGTTGGGAATGGTAGTTGTAAATGATGTGATGCTTTAGAAGCTTTGTAATGGTTTGGGCATGCATTATATAGCCTCCCTTATTCATTTTTTGGTTTTTCATTCATGTTTGTTCATACTCATATGCAGTTCATTATGATTATTGATTGAAGGTTCATTTATGTGATTGTTGAGTAGAATTATTGTTCATTGTGAGATTGTAATGACTGATGGAAGATATGTACAAGGATATTGATAATATGAATATGACAGTAATTTTCCTCATTTCATTGTCTCTGTGAATTCCATTGTACGTTTTGGATGTTGCAGGTTGATTAGATAATGTTTACTACTTATTTTGCTATGAGAATGTATGGAATTATCTTGTGAATGATCCTGGTTACCTACAGACTTGGTGTGAAGGATGGAATTTATTATATAAAGAGTTACAATCATATTTTTATGTTTCCAAGCTAGTGTACAATTTTTGGAATCATCCATGAAGAGTATAAATCATTGTTAATGGTTTAGGGTTTTGCATGTTATGGAGAATTGGAGCAATTGAGGCATAGAAACTTCCCAAAATCTATCTTGGAAGGATTGATGATGCAAAGTGATAGATCTAAATATTATTTGCAGCAAGGGTTCATACAAACCATACAAGCACAGTGCCAAATCGTACAAACTATTTTATTACCTTATTTGGTAATAAAAGCTGCAACCTAATTCTTCCAAATAAGGAATTATTGCTAGTTTGGAGAAATCGATTACGAAAATACTTGATTTGACTTACAATACCTGTTCCAATGATTTTATTTAGTACCAAATCATACCAGGTGTAGGTTTTTATTATTTGGATCATACAATTGTATGATTTGGTGACCGTACAAGCTATTTTGGCAAGTTGAACTAGTGTACGATGAAGACCGTACAGGTTGTACGACTTGTGCAAGTTGGGTTTTGATATCTTGTGGATCATTTCCATAGCTTCTAAACTACCTCCCCATTAGGAATACTACATCACTAACATCTACACTTTTACATACACCAATGCAAAAGGGATTGTCTTGATAGATTTCTTGATAGTGATTTTGTCTGCCCATAGAGCCTGCTCTAAAAGGATATGCCAACCTCTTTTGTTGTCCTCCAGTGTTCCTTTTAGGATTCTAAGAAAAATAATTTAGTGGACTCATCTAATCCATTCCCTTGAGGGTAGTAATTAGAATATTTCTTTAAAATTATGCCATATTTTCTTGTAAACTCAATGTATTTAGCTCTTATAAAAACTGGACTGTTGTCACTTACTATGGCTTTAGGAATGCCAAACCTTGTTATCAATCCTTCCATGAATTCAATTACCACTTCTTGATCTGATTTCTTGGTAGGAATATATTCAACCCATCTAATAAGGTAATCTATAGCAGTCAAGATGTATTGATATCCTACTAACAAATTGGGGTTTGTTACTCCAATGAAGTCTAGTCCCCACTATTAGAAAGGTTCTTCCACTTGAATAGATTTTAGAGGAAATGAATTATTTTTGTTCCTCCCTACATATCTCTAGCATTTGGCACATGCCCTCATTAACTTTAAGGTTTTAGCAAAGATAGTAAACCAATAATAGTTGATGCGTAGTCATTATACCATCATTAATTCTCAATGAATCTGTCAATCCAGGGCAGTGTACAAGGCTATCTACGAAAGAAGAAGTGAAACAACTATAACTTAGGTCAATCTAGAGCAACAGGTCTTATTGGTGGAACCGGTTGTGTGGGGGGTTTTGGGACATTCCTATCTCTAAATTGCATGAATTAAATCTTAATCTAAGTTGCAGAATTGGAAACTAATCATTAACTACAGAAATGAAGTCCTAATTACAATTGCGAGAATAAGACCTAATTATATTGCAGAAATAACGAGTTGCAGAATTGAAAGTCTGATCCTAATTGCAGAAAGGAAATCTAATTACTTTTGCAGTAATGAAAGTCTAGATCTAATGTGGAAATAAAAACTCATCAAGGCTACATAACGAGAAGGTTGTCAATCTTCTATGCAGGATTTGACAGCAAAACATAAAATGCAAGAAATTGCTAAAAAACAGTAAATTCTAGGAATAACAGTCTGAAATAAAATGGAAGCTTTGTTGAAAGTAAATATTACAACTAAAACATTAAGCACAAGGTTAATCTAAGCATAAATAAACTAAGACCACAAATATTGTCAATTGTTTACAAGCAATTGAAATAACAAGTTCTACAACTCATTCTGCTATAGCAAAATCAGAATAAAAACCTGCTTGTTAGTCCTCCTCCTAGGTCTGGAAGTGGCCAGCCTCCTTGTCCAGAAGAAGGTATAAGTCTCTCTCTCTCTCTAAATCTTAATCACACTCATTTACAAGCAATATGAAATAGAACTGGTGCACTTTATTGATTAAAGAACATGATTACAATAATTCTATTGAAAACTCATTACAAGACTGTAACAATCAAATTCTACCTATTTTTTGCTTCTTCCTAGCTTCCTTACTTTCTACTTCCTACTACTTACTACTACCTACTAGGCTCAACCTGAATGGGAGCAATATTTATAGATGTCCTAAGGTCTGATTACAAACAAAGAATATCTCAAAAGATCTAATCCTACAATGTTGCAACAAATTCTGGTTTTATCCTAGAAGAGGATTAAAACTTGATCTTTCCCTTAATGATGGCTTTGGTCGGCAATGACGGCAAAGACAGATGGAAGATCTTTTCCTTTACCTTTTCCAACCTTTATTTCCCTTTTTCTGGCTTCAAAAATCGGTCAACAAGTCAAAAAGCACATTCTGTTTTCATTCCGAAGATAAGTGGCTTCATTCCGAAGACAATGCAATTCTCATTCCGAAGATCGCTCATTTCAAAGATACTGCATTCTCATTCCAAAGATCGCTCATTCCGAAGATACTGCATTCTTCATTCCGAAGATCCGCTCATTCCGAAGATACTGCATTCTTCATTCCGAAGATCTGCTCATTCCGAAGATATCTGTTCATTCCAAAGATACTTCGGAATGAACAAATGTATGCTTTTCCAGTGATTTCTTCTGCATCTCTCAGGTGGGTTATCTCTTAAGATCAAATTCCAATGGTCTTCATCCCTTTCCTCATGTGAATTCCATGCCTTGCTATTTATGGACAGCTGGCTGGAATTTACATGGGAAAGACCAGTTTTTGTTGCACAGCAACAGTTTGCTTGCACTGTTGCCAGATTTAGGTGAAATAAATGCTTGAGACAAATCAAAACATGATTAGTGAAATGCTGCTATTATTCTAAGCATATCCCATTTTAGCAAATCATAGCAAAAAGAACACAAAACTATGCAAAAAGTCTGTAAAATCAGCATATAATATTCCAAATACATTGATCATGCAAAATGGTTAATATACAACATATTGAATCAACTTAACTAACATATCGGGATAAAACATAAGAGTTTATAGGCATTTTTAGTGTTCAAAACATGTTATGATTGAGGCATTTCCAGGCCTCATCATTTTCCCCCCAACTTATATTAATGCATGCCCTCATGCATTATGTTGGGCTATGGAATCACATATGTCCATGTTTAGATTCCATGACTTGTAGAATAATTTCTTGCCTATGTAATACCCCTTGTTTTCCTGAATGTTTCTGAGCCAATCTTCAAATTGTTCATCAGGCTGGGCATCTTCCTCAAAGTAGAATGGAACTGGAGTAATGATGGTCGGAGGCCTAAACCTGAGACCTATCCAGTTATGTTGCATGATCTGAATCAGCTGGATTACACCTTCTGCTCTTCTTCTGGACCATTCTAAGTTGATGGGGGAGATAGGTTCTCTTTTCCTCAAAGACATGGAAAGTTCAGCCCATCTGTCTCTGCATACTGACAATGTTGGGAAGAAATTATGATCACAGAAATTGTTGAATCTAGCCACATAGTCCCTTAAGTTGTTCAAGTACATTCTCTTTATATCATCCCTGTTCATCATTGAGAAGTGTTGCCTGGTGATAACTAGGTGATTTGGCTGGATTGCTCTGACTAACAACTCAGCCCTTGTTTCAATCACTTTATTCTGCTTTTTCTCTTGATCCCAGTAAATCTGATTCTGCAAAGTAGACATAAATGCTCTCAACTGAACATCTCCAATGTAGATTTGAGGATGAGAGTCAACTTCCTCTGGAATGAAGAAACTGTGTAAAAATAGTTCACACAGGAGATTTTTCTGCTCAAAAGGACTATCAAAATATGCCTCCAAAAAATCTGCAATAGTGTCCAATTTATATGGGAGGTTTGAAGTAATCCTCATGACCTGCCATCTGAGGTATTTCTCCTTCAAAATAAGGCTGTAAAATCTGGCTGGTCATCTAAATTGAACTAAAAATTCAGCAATTTGGCATAAGTCAGACACCTTTTCTTTCAATGCCTAAATTTTTGTGTCCTTGGCTTCTAGTTGTTTTGCTTCCAATTTGAACTTTTCAGTTTTAGTGGCAAGCTGCTCATATCTAATCATCCAGCTAGCTATGTCTGCATTGTACTGCTCTAGAGACACAGTATTAGGTGGTCTGACTACAGGTGGAATCCTAGGTAGCAGATCAACTTGAACTCCTTTTTCTGCCACTTCTATTGGTTGATCATCTATCAATAATTCTACTGTACCCCCTTATTTGCTATTTCTATGGGGTTGTCATCAGATAGTATTTCTACTTGTACCCCCTTATCTGTTGTTTCTATTGAAAGTGTAACAGTTTGAAATGCAGGGACCTCAATAGGAGTACTTACTTGAACATTTTCTTACTTGTTGGGACTGTTCTTGTGTTGGTGGCTCATCTTCAACATCCTCTGCTATGCTCTTTACCATTTTTGAAGCATCTTCAGAATGCAATGTAATAATGGTGCTGCTTCGAATGAATAGGCACTTCTTGAATGAAGGAGTGCTGTTTAGGGAATGAACTCCTATGTCTGCCTCAATAGAGTCATCTGCCCTTGATAGACCCGAAGCAATTGAGCTAAATTGTCTTCATCATTGGATACATTGGCTATTTTAGATTGTGACAACATTTTCTCAATTTCCACTTCTCTAAGCTCTCAATTTTCTTTCTTGTATCTCAATGATGCTTTTTTCAATTTTTTTGTTGCCCTTCTTCCTCTGTGCTTCCTTTTGGTCTTTCCAATTCTTCTTAATTGTTCTTGTTGAGGCTTGATTTGAGTATCTCCATATCCTGTGTCTTCAAATCTCGGTCCTCTTCTTTAAATTTTTTTTTTTATTTGACTTAGTTTGAAACCTTCGTCTTTTTTGTCTTCTTCTTCGAAATGAACTGTAACCTGTGCATTGTACTTCGCAAACACATCTTTGGAAAGAAATGTGGCACACATTTTGACTTTTGCATCGAACACTGTTCGTTAATGATTGCTTGGATGTCCTTGTCGTCGGATCCACCTCATTTGGTTTTAATTTTTTATTCAGTCCTAGATTCTCACGTGCATGTTTATTGGCATTAAAAATTGGTGGCATATGGTTGGTCACGTCCTCCGTATTTTATTTCCAATGGGTGCAAAAACAAACCATGTGCTGACTGACACGTGTTCCTTCATCGTATGCAACTAAAAGAGTTTGATTTTGTCGTACCTTGTCTTCTTGGATGCCATGTGGAAATGCTCTTTCCAAAGATTATAACTTATTGTGCAAACAAAACTTCATTTCGAAGATTATGACTTCATTTCGAAGATGAGTCTTCATTCTGAAGACAAATCCTCATTCCGAAGATTATAACTTCATTCCGAAGACAGGTCTTCATTCCGAAGACAAATCTTCTTTGCAAATTTAAATCTTCATTCTGAAGATTAATCCTCATTCCGAAGATCAATCCTCATTCCGAAGATCAGGCTGTATTGCGAAGGTAAATCGTCATTCCGAAGATAGATCTTCATTTCGAAGATGATGCAGCAAGTCGTCATTTCGAAGATCAAGTTTCATTCTGAAGACAAATTGTCATTTCGAAGACAAAGTTTCTTTCTGAAGACAAAGTGCAACATTCATTTTGTTGTCATTTCGAAGACAATTTTAATCCGAAGATAATATAGCAGGCACTTTTTTTGGCATTCTTGTTCCGAAGATTAGGCAGAAATCAATATTTTCATTCTCAAAACATGTTTTAAGTATGCCAACTCTTATGAATACCTTTTATGCTAATGGTTAATTTTCATATACTATACACCAATCATTTTACAATGAAGAAATGTAAGAAATATATATACCTGATAAAAATAGTTAATGCCAGTTTTGAAGAATGACTGCCTTTGTTGATATTCTGTTGAGATTTTCTGCAACATTTCAAAACAAGTGCACTTGGTGAATTTGTACAATGATGGTTCAGAAATTTCTCAAGGTTATGCATGCCAAAAACTGGTTTTCATGCATACCAACCTAGTAGTGCCTTAAGAAAAGGTTTTCACTGCTGAGTTATTCATTTTTCTCTCTTTTTTTCTTGATTTTCCCTTTTTTTCTTTTTTTTTTTTTACCTCTCCTTTTCTCTCTTTTTTTTTTTTTTTCTTGATCCTGACTATGCCCATGAAGGAATTTCATGATTTCCCCTGAAACCATGCCCATGAAGGAATTCATACTCAGAATTTATTCATCTTTTTGTTTTCTATTTTTTTATTTTTATTTTTTTGTATTTTCTGCTTTTTCTTGAAATCCATGATCATGTTGATTGTTTTGAAGTGGAAGAGGGAATCTCTTCCACCTGTTGTGTATCCAAACTATCAAGTTGTTGCAAGAATTCATCTTTAGTCAGAGGTGTATGGTACACTCTGAGGCGATGTCCATTCACTACCAACTTTCTTCGTGACCCATCAATAGGAGATAGACGAGCTGCTCCATTGTCAAATACCTCCTCAATCCAGTAAGGTCCCAACCATCTAGTTCTCAGTTTTCCAGGGAAGTCTTCATAGCGAGAATCAAACAATAAAGCCCAATCTCCTTGTTGAAGTTTCCTCTGCTGAATGTGATTGTCATGCCACAGCTTCCTCTGCTCCTGAATTACCTCAGTTTGGTGCAGAGCATCCAATCTAAGTTCATCCAATGCATTCAGTTGCAGAATCCTGTCTGTCTGTGCCTGCGACAATTCAATTCCAATTTCCAGTGTTGTGCGCAATGTTAGTAGCTCAAATTCAATAGGTAAGAGGGGCTTTTTACCAAAGACTAGTTCATAAGGTGTGAATCCAGTAGTGGACTTCCAAGTAGTATTGTAGGCCCAAACTGCTTCAGGTAATTTATCTAGCCAATTTCTCCTATGAAAAGCTACTATTTTTGTCAAGATGCGTTCTAGTTCCCTGTTTGTTACTTCAACCTGGCCATTTGCTTGTGGGTGGTAAGGTGATGATTTCCTATGTTTGATTTCATACAATTCTGTAAATGCCTTTATGACTTTGGATGCAAATTGGGGTCCTTGGTCTGTGGTGATAGACCGTGGGGCTCCAAATCTCTAAAAAATCTGAGTATACAAGAAATCAGTGACCTTCTCTTCACGAGCATGTTTGAAAGCACGCACCTCTACCCACTTTGTCAGGTAATCAGTGCATACTAGAATATGCACCTTTCCTTGAGAAGGTGGATCAATAGGTCCTACAAAATCAAGCCCCCACCTCTCAAATGGTTCTAAAACCATTTGAGGCTGCAATGGCATCTCATTTGTATGAGTGGGTTTCCCCATTCTTTGGCATGCATCACAATGCCTGATGTACTTTTTCACATCCTTGTGAAGAGATGGCCAATAATATCCTGTCCCTAAGATTTTTCTAACCGTGCTTTTTATAGAATAGTGTCCACCTGAGGGTTCATCATGACAAGCTCTAAGGATATCATACACTTCATCCTTTCGGATGCACCTACGTAACACATGGTCAGGACTGCACTTAAAAAGCATACCCTTAATCCATTCAAAAGAAGAACTCTGTTTGATCAATTGTTTTTTCTGTTTTGAAGTGAAATGTGGAGGAACTTTCCCTGTGACCAAATAATTGGCTATATCTGCAAACCAAGGTGATTGGACTGATATAGCAAATAGTTTTTCATCAGGAAAAGTGTCATCAACTAATTCCCCTTCATCTGTGTTCTGCAACCTGGACAAGAAATCTGCCACAACATTAGCTTTTCCTGGTTTGTTGATTATAGTGATATCAAATTCTTGCAGCAACAGCAACCAACGAATAATTCTTGCACTTACCATAGGTTTATTCATCAAATACTTAATGGTTGTATGATCTCTGTGAATAAATATTTGATAACCTTGTGATATAATGCCTGAATTTGTTGATGGCATAAATTATTGCTAGGAATTCCTTCTCAGTTGTTGTATAATTTTTCTCGGCTCCTGTCAAGTTCTTGCTAATGTTGTAGATGGTATAATGTTCACCATTATCAATTTGTCCTAATGCTGCTCCAATTGTTGTATTGGAGGCATCAGTCTGTATGTGAAATGGTAATGTCCAATTAGGTCCTCTGAGCACAGGTGGAGTTATCAATTTCTCTTTCAGAGCTTCAAATGCTTCCTGACACTTTGCAGTCCAGGAGAATTCAGAATCTTTAGTCAATAGGGCAAACATAGGATCGGCTATTGTACTAAAGTTGGGAATAAACCTACGGTAAAAACCAATGTGTCCTAGGAAGCTTCGACATTAGTCTAAGTTTTAGGAGGAAGGAGATTCTTGATAATTTCCACCTTCTTTGGATCAACTTGGATCCCTTCGGGAGAGATGTGATGACCAAGAACTATCCCTTCCTTCATCATCATGAAGCATTTATCTGGATTCAAGGATAAGTGGTATGTTTCACAGCGAGTTAAGACTTTGTCAAGATTTTCCAATGTAAAATCAAAAGTTTGTCCACATACTATGAAATCATCCATGTATATTTCAACACTTTTGGTGGTTAGATCAGCAAAAATTGCTAGGACTGCTCGTTGAAAAGTTGTTGGGGCATTACACAAACCAAAAGGTAAAACCCTATAGGCAAATGTTCCCCATGGACATGTAAAAGTTGTCTTCTCTTGATCTTCAGGTGCAATCTGAATTTGATTATATCCACTAAATCCATCAAGAAAACAAAAGTATCTTTTTCCAGGCAAGAGTATCTAACACCTGATCTATGAAAGGTAATGGAAAATGGTCTTTGTATGTCACCTTATTCAACTCTCTATAGTCTACACATACTCTCATTTTTCCATTTTTCTTAGGAACTATTACCAATGGAGAAACCCATTGGCTATCAGAAATTGGGTAAATGAATCCTACTTCCAGGAGTTTTTCAATTTCTTCTTTCACAATATCTCTTAAGGCAGGATTCAATCTTCTTTGGGGTTGTCTAACTGGCTTGACTTCTTCAGTATAGATTCTGTGGGTACATATATCAGGATGAACTCCTGACATATCTTTGTAGTTCCAAGCAAAAGCATGAACATGCTTCTGCAAGACAACTATCAATTTTTCTTCCTCTTCCCTAGTAAGTTGGCTGTAAATGTTCAAAAATTTGCCTGGTTGGACTTCTATTTGTTTTGTATTTAGAAGGACTGAATTCACTCCTTCATACTTGGTGATTAAGGGATTAAGAGGACATTGTTGAGATGGGAGAAAAGAAGCAGTTTCTATTTTATTGCTGCTTGAGGGAAGCATATCTTGTATGGAACGGTGAGAAGGAAAAATCAGATGATGGTGCCATCCATGTGGTAGTGAAACAGAGTTTCCCTGTGATAGTACAGATGGTTCATCTTCAGATTTTTGATTCTCCTCATTACTTAACTATTGGATATTTGTTGCTTCCCCTTCTAAACCTTGTTCATGCAGAACATTCATCAGGATTGTTTCATTTTCTAAATTTTATGTGTCACTGAGGTCTTCTGTGTGTTCTCTTACTACTAAGGTAGCTAGTGTAGAAATGACCTCTTATGGTTCTTCCTCTGAGTCAAAAAACCATAACTGACCTAAAAATTTGCTAGATGGTTTTGCAGGAGGATATAAAGAAATTTGTTTCAGATCAATACCATTTGAAATAGTCATATTTCCAGATCTACAGTCTATGAAGGCTGCTGTAGTTGCAAGCCAAGGTCTTCCCAAAATAATGGGATATCCATGTGCTGAATTTCTTGGTTGTAAAACCAAAAAATCTATAGGGAATTCCCAAGAAGAAACTTCTATAGGGACATCTTCAATGATTCCTTCAGGTTTTGCAACTGACCTATCAGCCATTTCTAAAACTGTAAATGTGGGGCTGAGATGTTTGAGCTATAATTGTTCCATTGTATCCTTGGTCATGACATTTATTGCAGCTCCTAGATCTACTAAGACATTTGATATTGGTACTGAACCTATGGTGACTGTGATAACTGGGCTTCCTGGATCACTATACTTTGGAGGTACTAGTTTTCCGGATAAGAGATCAGCTATCTTCCCTTCAACCTGCATAGTTTTGGGAAATGCCTTCTTCTTTCTTCCTGCTCTTTTAATGCACAAATTTTGGACAGTACTATTAATCTCTGGTATTTCCTTAATGGCTTGCAATAAGGGCAATGATATAGTCAACTTTTTGAGTTCTTTGACCAATTCTGACTCAAAATTTTTTGGTATTGCATTAAGTCTTTCAGGATATGGAATTATCCTTGGTAATTGTTCTACTTGTGTCTCTTTCTCTATTGTTGGTTCGATTTTTGGTTCTTTTTCTTATCTCTATTGTTGGTTGGATTTTCTCTGGTTCCGATGATTCTTGCTCTTCATTTTCTTTGATTTCAATTGAAAGCTGGTTCGGGTACAACTTTTCTTGAACGAAGTTGGATGTTACTACAATCAAGAACATTAATTTCAACATTTTCTTCGACTTCACCACATAGACAGGAGGTGTCTGTCTCATGCTATTTGGATTAGTGATTGGCTGAGCTGGCAATTGAGGTTGTTTCACTTGTGTTTGTTGTTGTTTTTCTTGAAAATTTTGATTAGGTGCAGGCAACAAATGTTGAGTTTGACCTTGATTCCTTTGTTGCCTTGGATAGGACTGGTATTGTTGATTCCACTGTGGTTGGTTTTGCATCCAATGTGGATTAGTCTGATTTTGATTCCAAGCTGGATTGTTTTGATTCCAAGATGGGTTGTTTTGATTCCATGAGGGGTTGTTTTGATTCGATTCCAAGCTGGGTTACTCCAATTTGCTTGTGGCCATTCTTGGGAATTTGTCCATTGAGGATAATTCCAAGGACGTTGGGGTGGTTCTGATTGTCCCCAAGGCATAGTACCAGGATTATGCCCCCAATTTGTAGGAAAACGAGGGGGATTTTGGTATTGAGAGAAATTTCCCCCTTGTTTTGGTCCAATATAGTTGAGTTCCTCGGTCTGGTTTTCTAACACGGTTTTGAGTTGTGGTAGCAGGTGGCATTGATCAGTTGAATGCCTTTTTGAACAGATACTACAAATGGCTGAGATAGATGTTTTATTCAAAGGACATTCCTGCAAAGCATGTTTATTTCTACATCTTGGGCAATAAATTGCCAAAGGTTCTATGTTTTTTGCTTTTGCAGACATTTCCCCCAAAGTAGTGTTTAGGTGCACTAGAATATCAGTTTTGAAATTTGCAAGTTCCTCTATCAGGTCCTTCACATCAGTGCCATTTG
This sequence comes from Wollemia nobilis, assembly GCA_028583015.1. Lineage (NCBI taxonomy): Eukaryota > Viridiplantae > Streptophyta > Pinopsida > Araucariales > Araucariaceae > Wollemia > Wollemia nobilis. The sequence continues at coordinate 3,056,428 of JAQPPZ010002415.1, read as the reverse complement.
TGCGGCTTTTTCTTCTTCTCTACTTAGTGCGAGAGTAATTCCTACAGAGATCCATAATTTCCTCATTACTGAGAGTGGTTACATCCCCTTTTCCCATCAAATCCAGAACTTCTCTGGATTCATCTTGCAATCCTCTCAAAAATATGGTTTTACATAATTCTGGTTCTACAAGTCCACATCTCCTTTGAACAAAGGAGAACCTATCAAGATAATCTTCCAATGTCTCATCATCTTCCTGCTTGATTCTGAATAACTCATCTTTTCTATTCCTTACACGGCAATATTCCTGATATTTGTCTAAAAAGACAGTTTCCATTTGATCCCAGGTTCTTATGGAATTTGGCTCTAAGCTCATGAACCAGTGCAGTGCTGAATCCTTGAGTGTTGAGGGAAAAACCTTAAGTTTCTGATTGTCATTTATATAATCATAGGTCTGACACACTACCTTGAATTCAAACAAAAATTGATCAGGATCTTCAGATACAACACCTCGAAAGGTTGGAAGTACTGAAGGTGAAATGGTCTTCATGGGAGAGTTTTGTGTTGGATTCAGACGAATAGGATATTCAAATGTTCTGGAAGGTTGGAGTATATCCTGATCATCTCCTTCATTATGAACATAGCCATGTTGGCCATCTATATTGCCTCCTTCTGCCATAGTTTCTTGTTTGTTGGGAGAAGTTAAAGCTTCCCAAATTGTTCTCTCAAGAGGTCCAAGCCTCTCTGTTGATGATGAGTCTGATGAATTGTCTTTCTTAGGATATTCTGATGATGATAAAATTGGTGATTTTCCTATCTCAGAATGTTCTAGTGATGGTGAGACTGGTGATTTTTCTATCAATATTTTTGGTAGTTCAAACACAGGTGATTCACCCCTTAGGCGTGAAGATCTCCTTAATGGAACAAGCCAGGGATCCTTTGGGGTAGTTCTACCTTTTTCATCCCTAGACTTATTCATTCATGTTTACTCTTAAATGACATAAATTAAGTCAATAGTTGTTATCTTCCTCAGTTGTTGTATTCAGATTTTAACTTGAATTTTCATAGCTTAGTCTGATTACAGCTATTGGACTATTTGTTTTTTTTGGCAACACTATTCCTCGACAACGGTGCCAAAATGATGCGTAGTCGTTATACCATCATTAATTCTCAATGAATCTGTCAATCCAGGGCAGTGTACAAGGCTATCTACGGAAGAAGAAGTGAAACAACTATAACTTAGGTCAATCTAGAGCAACAGGTCTTATTGGTGGAACCGGTTGTGTGGGGGGTTTTGGGACATTCCTATCTCTAAATTGCATGAATTAAATCTTAATCTAAGTTGCAGAATTGGAAACTAATCATTAACTACAGAAATGAAGTCCTAATTACAATTGCAGAATGAGACCTAATTATATTGCAAAAATAACAGTTGCAGAATTGAAAGTCTGATCCTAATTGCAGAAAGGAAATCTAATTACTTTTGTAGTAATGAAAGTCTAGATCTAATGTGGAAATAAAAACTGTCAAGGTTCTGTAACAGAAGGTTGTCAATCTTCTGTGCAGGATTTGACAACAAAACATAAAATGCAGGAAATTGCTGAAAAATAGTAAATTCTGGGAATAACAGTCTAAAATAAAATGGAAGCTTTGCTGAAAGTAAAGATTACAACTAAAACATTAAGCACAAGGTTAATCTAAGCATAAATAAACTAAGATCACAAATATTGTCAACTGTTTACAAGCAATTGAAATAACAAGTTCTACAACTCATTCTACTACAACAAAATCAGAATAAAAACCTGCTTGTTAGTCCTCCTCCTAGGTCTGGAAGTGGCCAGCCTCCTTGTCCAGAAGAAGGTATAAGTCTCTCTCTCTCTCTAAATCTTAATCACACTCATTTACAAGCAATATGAAATAGAACTGGTGCACTTTATTGATTAAAGAACATGATTACAATAATTCTGCTGAAAAACTATTACAGGACTATAACAGTCAAATTCTACCTATTTTTTGCTTCTTCCTAGCTTCCTTACTTTCTACTTCCTACTGCTATTACTCTCTACCTACTAGGCTCAACCTGAATGGGAGCAATATTTATAGGTCTGATTACAAACAAAGAATATCTCAAAAGATCTAATCCTACAATGTTGCAACAAATTCTGGTTTTATCCTAGAAGAAGATTAAAACTTGATCTTTCCCTTAATGATGGCTTTGGTCGGCAATGACGGCAAAGACAGATGGAAGATATTTTCCTTTACCTTTTCCAACCTTTATTTCCCTTTTTTTGGCTTCAAAAATCGGTCAACAAGTCAAAAAGCACACTCTATTTTCATTTCGAAGATAAGTGGCTTCATTTCGAAGACAATGCAATTCTCATTCCGAAGATCGCTCATTCCGAAGATACTGCATTCTCATTCCGAAGATCGCTCATTCCAAAGATACTGCATTCTTCATTCCGAAGATCCGCTCATTCCGAAGATACTGCATTCTTCATTCCGAAGATCCGCTCATTTCGAAGATATCTGTTCATTCCGAAGATACTTCGGAATGAACAAATGTGTGCTTTTCCAGTGATTTCTTCTGCATCTCTCAGGTGGGTTATCTCCTAAGATCAAATTCCAATGGTCTTCATCCCTTTCCTCATGTGAATTCCATGCCTTGCTATTTATGGACAGCTGGCTGGAATTTACATGGGAAAGACCAGTTTTTTTTGCACAACAACAGTTTGCTTGCACTCTGTTGCCGGATTTAGGTGAAATAAATGCTTGAGACAAATCAAAACATGATTAGTGAAATGCTGCTATTATTCTAAGCATATCCCATTTTAGCAAATCATAGCAAAAAGAACACAAAACTATGCAAAAAGCTGTAAAATCAGCATATAATATTCCAAATACATTGATCATGCAAAATGGTTAATATACAGCATATTGAATCAACTTAACTAACATATCAGATAAAACATAAGAGTTTATAGGCATTTTTAGTGTTCAAAACATGTTATGATTGAGGCATTTCTAGGCCTCATCAATAGCCTATCCTCATAATTTTCATAGTTGTGACTTTGCCTAAAAAATATCCTCCAGACAGTCCTTCAAGGAATTCCTCAATGACTTTCTATCTCTGATCATCTTTCAAACATATCAAATGAACTCCAAATTTTTTTCTATATAATCCCTCTGGTAATAATACATACTTAAGGGCTTGGATTCTATACCTCCTTCTTTGATATGGATTAAGGCCTTGAGGATATACTCCTATTTGGAAATAGCTTATCATCTGATCAACCCAGATCTGAACTATCTGAGGGATATTCTTTGCTCTACTCTATTTTCGATGACTGATAGGCTAAAATTTTTTTTGCAACTACCTTTTATGTCATACCCTAGCATAATTCTCTACATCTAACTAACTTGGTAGGATGTATTTCCACATAATACTCCTGGATTTTGGTAATCCAACCAACTCTTTTATCTCCTAGTTCTCCTTGTAAGATGAAACTCCTAACATCTAGGTGTACCACATATACAAGGGTTTTACTTTGATCCAAGTATTGCTTGAACTTCTTCAATGACTTCATTACCACAAACAATTATCTCTTAATAAATTTGTATTTTATCTGATACTCATGAAGGGTTTGGCTCTAGAAAAATATGGGATGTTCTCCATAATCATTTTTTTGGGTTAGTACAGTTGCATAGCTCTCTTCAATCCCATAGGCATACAAAATGAAATTCTTACTGAAATTAGGATTCGCCAAGACTGGGGTGGTGGCAAAGCTTGTTTAATTACTTCAAAAGCTTATTTCCTTACTTTTGTCCATTTAAAATCTGCATTCTTCTTTAGCAATTCTAAGATAGGCTTAACCACTTGAGCAAAGTTTGAGATGAAATTTCTTACAAAATTGATCTACCCAAAGAAATATTGCAAGACCTTCTTATTCATAGGTAAGGGAAGGGCTAGAATTGATTTTACCCTATATATATCAATAGACATCCCTTCCTTAGAAACAATATGTCCTAATAGCTTTCCCTCATGGACTACAAAAAATGACTTCTTTGGGTTTAGGAAGATACCAAATTCTCTGCACTTTTTGAACACTTATTCTAGGTGCTCCAGATGATCTTGTTTCTTGTGAGATAAAGCAGTCATATAATCTAGATAAATAAGGATGACCTTATTGATTAAATATCCAAAAGCATAATCCATGGCTCTTTGGAAAGTAGCTCTTATGTTGGATAAACCAAGAGGCATCCTTTGATAGGAAAAGGTCGCCCACTTAGTAGTAAATGTTGTTTTGAATTGATATTCATATTTTACCCAAATATAATTATACCTAAATAAACCATCCAATAATGAGAACCTCTCAGCTCATGCAACAATCTATAAAATTTGATCGATCTAGGGGAGAGGGTAGTGATATTTCAGTGGTGTTTGGTTCAGGTTCCTAAAATATGCACATAAGCAGATGTCTCCATTCTTCTTTCTGATAGGGACCAAATTTGCCACCCATATATAATGCTTTATTGGGTAGATAATTTTAGCTTTCAACAATTTGAGCAACTCCTATCTCATTATGGACTCAATCCTAGGATTCACTGGTCTCTACTTCTGTCTAAAAGGCTTTGCATCAGGCTCTAACTCAATAGTATGTTGGATCACTTTCTTATCATATACCTTTAAATATTCATATGACCAGGATACAATGTCCTGGTATTTTAAATACAGGGCTTTAATTTCCTCAACCTCCTCCATAGAACATTGGACACCAACTTTGAGCTTCTTGTACTTTTCAACTTCTATCTCTTTATAGATTTATTTATTAATCTCCATAGCTCTATCTTCCTCCCATATTCATTATCAAAGAGGCTTTCTAGGGTGACCAAACCCCTAGGGATATGATTGTTCTTCAATTGAATGATATTTTATTGATCTATCTCATGAGGTAGCTCCTCTTGTACACTAGATAAGCAAGCTTCTCTTACTAGAAAATCAATAATCTGATCATCACTTTCAAAAATCTACCATAAAATTTGTTTGTCTTGTATTGCAGGTATGAAAATCAATTTGACTCTTTTGTCTTCTGATGATCCCATATCTATAGACGGGCTAAAATTTGAACCATTAACAACTAAAGAATCAGCCAGCATTTTTTTATTTTCTAGGGGTAAAGTAGATATTAATAGCATCAAAATATTCCATCAAATCCCATACCCTATTCCTATATGATTTTAGGTAGTGATTCTTACTGCTACACCTCTCTCCCAATTGACTGACTATCAACTCAGAGTCACCATATATGTCAAGCATTTTGATTCCCATACTCTTTTCTTGCATTAATCCCAATCATAAAGCCTCATATTCTACAACATTGTTAGTGCAAGACCATGTTAGTCTATATGCAAAACTTTTTAGACCTTATGAGGGATATTTCAAAACTACACCTGCACCTACTCTATTTATGCACCTTGCACCATCAAAATGCATGGTCTAAATTTATATTTCTCTTAAGGATTGATTGGATATGGTAGGGGTATTTTTCTCTATTTTAGAATAAATATTGTTAGTGTCTATACGTATTTCAAACTAGTTGTAATCCTCTTTGAATGGTAATTCATCCTCCACCTCTAACTCTTCAAAGCTTTCTACTAGTTCAAATTCATCTAGAGTTGTGAGGTTGCACATATCTTCTTCTATATTTTTAATGTGATAGGACATAGGCTTTTTAGGTGTTATCCTTATCCTCTTTCCTTTGAAAGGAATCATCATGCCAAAGTAATCCAAGTACATATAGCCTCCTAACTTAGCAATGAACTCTCTAGAAAGACATAGGCTAAAATAAGGTTCTATGTCTACCACCACAATTTCTTGCACAATGGTCAACTCTGGAGATATGTGTAGTCTCATTAGTACATCCTTTACTACTCCAATAGTCTTTACTGGTGTATTGTCCAACTGTAGAACTTAGGACAAGATCTAGTATATTCCTTATCCATCTCATGACAAACTTCTTTGGGCATGACTATGGTTGAAGCCCCTGATTCAATCATACAGATGTGAACTATCCAACCTTCCATTCTCAAGGAAATACAGAAGGAAGGAGGTTTATTCTTTAGAGTAGCAGGAGTTATATTCTCCTTATCATAAGGGATGCTAAGAATTTTTGTGGTTTAATTTTCTTAATATTTATTATTTAATGAATCCTTGAGCAGGTCTATCTGACCAAGAATGAAGAAGGTATCATAGAGACTTGCTTTGGAGGGAATTCTTTTCATATCTTCCATGATGTTATATTATAATTTATTTGAAATGAGCTTCTCATACCTCTTCTCTATCTCACCATATTTCCTCTTATACTATTATATGGCTTCAATCCTTTACCTCTTAGTGATGGAAGGGAATCTTAGATTTTCTTGCACTTTATTTTTGGATCTTATTTTGTCTTTATCACTTTTCTTTTCATACCTCTTAGAAAAGTTGATCTCCCTTTCTTGGATCTTAGGTGTTGCATCTCTCTTTTTAGTTGCTTGAAGAATAGGAAATTCATCATTACTTTATATGGGATGATGTTTCTTCTTTTGAGAAGGGACCTGAAACTAACCCATCTTCTATGGATCAACCTGCAATGTCTTTTTACCTGACCTTATCATAACAAAAATAGGTTCCTCTTCATAAAGATCTTGTCCAACCATGATTTTATTTGGATACCATAGCATGTTAACTCTACTCTTTTGATTCCTCTTGGCTTTCTCCATGGCATGTTGCAAATGGTGTTGGTACATAACACAAAAATTTGAATTATGCATATCGTTGCACATAAGGAACCATACATTCACAAGACTCGTCTCAATGGGGTATTCTTTATCTTCTTGATAGGTGTTAGCCCTAGTTCCTACACTATTACTAATACCAAAATTCTAATCTCTATTTATATAAGGATATTATATCTATTAAGACCTCTCCATATATCTTTTCTCCATTCCATTCACCTTGTTATTGATTGTTTTTAGTGTACTTTGGATGTCAAGCAATAGGGTGGGCTCTTGGGGAGCTTGATATCGGAGAGGTGGAAAATAAATTGAAGTAGATGTTACTTTGGGAATGAGTATTGGAGCCACTTGTGGGAGATGTGATGACAAAGGATGTGGATCTATATAGGAGGGTGGAGTCACCGTAGCTTGGGTGTGAGGAATATCATAATAATAGGGTATAATTATCTTTGGAGGTAACCTTATTACATTGATAAGGATATGTTTTACCTGTATGACTACATTATACACTTGGAGGAAGGTGTATACTTTGGAATTTTAAGTCTATAGCCTAAATTCTGAACCAAGAGCTATAATATAGTACATGAAAGCAAGGGGGGTAACTGGTCTAGCTTCAGGTGATATTCTTTTCTAGGTTCTGCTAAATCTTAGATTGAAATCTAACCCTAACTCTTGCTAATTTTTTTGCATAGAGGTTAATAGGTTTAGAAGAGAGAAGGGATGAACAGATTCATTGAATTCTTCTACAAAGTATTTAGCTAATGTGGACTAATAAGTGATGCTATTATCTTCTAGGGTCCTAAACCAATGTAAAATCTTCCCTCTAAAATATAGGGCTAGAATCCTGACAATCACATCTTCATTTCTAATGTTGTGAATGGCTACTAAATTTAGGATATCTTGGCAATGCTTGTAAGTAGTTTTACCTGATCCATCATATGTAGGTATAGCTTTTGATACAACTTGGGTAATATCATACATTTGGGCAAGTCTTAAAGGACCAATTGTATCCCAATTAGGGTATTTCTGTAGAGGTTGATTTGGGTTTACATTTTGCTATCCAACCATGTTTAATGGTGGTGGTTTTTATGGAACTGATCTTGGAGATATTTCAGGGATTAACTAAATTGGAAGCTCCTTTGACTATGAATCTAAGAATAAATTTCTTATAATATTATGTCCTCTTAGGGGATCTCATAAAATATAAAAGGGTCTTGACTATTTTTTGCAGAATACCTGGTATTCATGGAAAATATGAGCTATTAGGAAATGTCTCTTAGGTCCTTGATCTTAGATATTTTCCAAGTGAATTTGCTTTCACCACTTTATGAGGTCAAGATAATCCACTATATATTGATTCCTCCATGAAGAGTAGAAATTAAATCTTGTACATGAACTAGTATTTCTTGTAAACAAGGTCCCACCAGGTGTGCCAAAATTGTTGGAATCTGAATTGACATCAAGGTAATATTGAAACTATGACTATTATCTTTGATGACCTGGTAAGGTGTGCACCCGCTAATTAAATTCTAAACCTCAATATTGTATGGATTAAAGATTGCTTTAACCAACCTCCAGAGTAGGTTGGTATACCTTGTCAACTAATTTGGGTGTTGAATCATTTAAAATCAGATAAATATTTAAATATAAGGATATAAATGGGTTTAGGATTAGAAAATAAAGATTTAACAGTGGTCGGATAAAGCTAACAGCATAGGTATCTAAAGGAAAACCTCAAAAATTAATTTCCAGTGTCCCACACTTGTGACTAATAGCACTCAAAACCAATAATCTTCAACAATTAAATAACAAGAGATATGCTTCAAGAAACTATTTCAAACATCTAGAGTACTAATAATCCAAATAGCAAAATTAGATCAATACTCAAACTAACAGAAAAGAATTCCTTTTGAGCATATATTCAAACATGAAATATTTCAAGGTGCTCTAAGTTAGCAATCCAATATCAATATAATAGACTAACCATAGTAGCAATAGAAGAAATACATTCACATACCAAATCTCCATAAAACACAGAAGGCACAAACTTGAGGTAAACATCTAAGTAACATTTCTTCTATTGATTTGCAAAAAAATATTACATAGTAGGGCAAGCAAACACTCGATCCAACCTCAAAAAATGAGGGTTTGACCTCTATTTATAGTTTTACATGTTTAAATATTTAATAAAATGAAACATTACAAGGAATGGAGTGCCAAATTAGCCAGGTGTTGAGGTGGCGGCCTCTTATTTGTTTTGGAAGGAGGAGGAATCATGTGATCTTCTGATCCTCTACAACTCGGTCTCTACAAGTTTCTTGGCTTTCATGGTACTCAGCCCTATATTGTTTCAAACTCACATCAAGACCTTTCACCATTCTTACTGATGATATCTAGCCGTAGATCTACAACTAACATCTCTTCATGGTTCTTGATCCATCCATCGCCTTGTCTTCCTATTCTTTTAGCTGAGAAGCCTTCAGATGATAATCAGTGATTTTGTGTTAAGTCAACTCTTGCTTTTATTCATGGTTTGACATACAAAATGTATGGGTCATCGATTCCCTTATGAACGGCTTTGATCAGTGCATTCGATGCTTGGCATGCTTATTTTTTATCTATAAAACCAGTGGTATAGAACCAAGGTGTCACTTTCATTTTAACCCCTTAGTGGCATAGAACCATGTTTTAGCCTACTCTTTGAAGATCTTTCTTGGAAATATTAATCTCATTAACCATAGGTTAGATCAAGGGAAGCTTAGTTTCATTGTATGTAAAATGTGTTGTGAGCTGCGTGGGGTAGAACAATGTACTGACCCACTCATTTTAGCCTTAATATAGCCTTCCTATTATTTTTAACCATAGTGTAGAACCATACCCTGAAATATGTCGTAGCCCACGATTTTAAATCAAAACAGGTAAGGTTGACCAATGTTGACCATGGGATGGAACCATACGCTAAGCCAGTGGATATAAAATAGATGCTAGTATGTGCAGGATAAAAACATGTCATGCACCGCACTTCAAAATGTTGATTCATAAGGTTTGACCACATTGACTATGGCGTAGGACCATGCACTAGGCCACATGATGTATAACATGCATTGACCTATGTGAGGTAGAACTTGTGTTATGAGCCATAATTTAGAGAGTGGATTTATCAAATTTGATTGTACTAACCGTGAGCCAAAACCTTGCTCTATGTCACGCAGGGTATAAAATTGTCATAAACTACTAGATCTCCACTATGCTCTAGCTCACAATTTTAAAAGTGCTAAGTGCGAAGTTGACTTCTTTGATCTTGGGATAGAACACCATGCACTACACCGTTGCCATGGGGTAGAACATGATTCTTTAAGACTTAGAAAAATTTGCAAAATATTTTCTATGTGGCCATTTTGGGCCTATGCTTCCTTTAGGAAGTACCAATATCCTAACTTCCAATTTTTCTCCTTAATATCTCTATAGCCTCAATAGTAAGAATTGGGTATTCTTCATAGATTTCAACCATTGTAAGACCTAGAAAGTTCTTGTTAAAATACATATATGATGAGCTTTCTCTCAAAACATGGATCCAATACACAATGGGACATGTTATCCCCTGTTCATCCCACATGTGCACATCCATGTTGTTCCAACCTGGTATCATATGAAAAAACACTAGCCATGCTAATACAACGGATATGTAAATACTTCACTCTATTTAATCTTCATGGTAGCAAGTTGCTCATGTATACTTCTGCTTAAAAAAATTTCCCAATCAAAGAAGATATTTTAGGTGTTCACAATAGCATGGACTAGAGACATTTGGTATGGGTATACTACAATGTCTTTTCTTAATCCTAACACCACTACTAACATAAGTAACATCGGTTGCACATGTGACTTGAACTCTCATACCTTTCTTGTTTTTTCCATGAAATCATTTGAAAAATTTACAAATAAGCTCATCAGCCATTTTTTTACACCGTCTTTGGCCAAGTATTTTTCTTGCTCTTTCAGCATTATTATCTTTAGCCTTACTCCTAAAATTTCTTCCACTATAAAAGCTCAAGTGGTTTTCTCTATTGAAATCATGAGCAACCACTCCAACTTTGAATTGCAGACTATAGCCGTATTTGAGTCATAATATTTTATGATAGCTTTTACAAGCTCCAAGTATGGATAGGCCTAGTTATGTTTCTAGGTAACATTGAATTCCATAGCATATTCACTTTATGATTTGATAAAACTTTTTTTTCTTAGCTTCCACCATATCTCTAAATTTATTTTGCTTTTATCTAACCATAATGATAGTATCATGTATTTTGGCCATCATGTATTGTAATTCCTTGGTGTTTTTCTGTACTGTGGCACTCTTCTTTGCTTAAACCATTTTTTTTGCAAGCTTCTCACACTCTGACTGCAATTATCTTCCTTGTCAAAATTTTAACCTTACCTTTCTCTTCATAATTTAAGGTATTGCAACTATTGTACAACTTTAACTTGGGTTCAATTTATAACATTTGACCACTGGCCCGATCAATATGTGATCATTAATTGGTGCATTTAAAGGATTAAGCATATCTATGCAAATCTTGTTGGGTATTATTAATCATCACAATAGTAATGGCATATAATTAATGCAACTATGTTGTTGTCCAATAGCATTTTGAGGAATCTTATACTTGGATGGCCAATGCAAACTACGATCTACCATCTGGGTATTTTTTCCTAAATCACCACTGGTAGATTCAGTTTTTAGCCTATTTTTTTATTGATCATCTAGTCAAATTATGATGAAGTGGGGTGAATGTTTTCAGACCACCATCATCAATCAATTTTCAATCTTGTGAAACAACCATAGGAGCTTCCATTATGACAGTTAATCTTCTCTATGCAGATGTCTATACATGTGTCCTATTTACATATGTACAAGTATGATATGCTCTTATTTAGGCATAATATTTTAGGTATTTGTCATTTACCTATATTGGTAACATGTGGTCATCTAGATCATGTAGCTAAAATGTATTAAAAAAAATTATATTCTATCATATATGGCCCAAACCACATGGATTCAAACTTATAATGTACATCTAGCTTGGCCTGATCCACGTCCCATTTAAGTATGAGATCATCTTCATTAAATATTTTTATGCTACCTTTTTATCAAACCATCGCTTGATAACTATTTGATGGTGCCACAAATTATTATAAGTTTTATCACGCTTCTTCTCCAATAACATTAACATTGCAATTCTCTTTTCCATTGGTTGGATATTTTTTTGATCTATTTCATTAATATAATTTAAAGCCAAAAGTTTTAATTTGATGGGAAATATTGCTTCCTTGCCATACACTAAAGCATATGTTAAGGTTTTCAAAGCCTTTTTTACTTTTATTCTATCAACCCACAATTCTTTATAGAGCAATAAATTCCAACTTCTTAGATTATCCTCGGTGCTCTGTTTTATTATTTTCAATAAATTTTTGTTTGTAGATTCTACCAACATGTTCCCTTTAGGGTAATAATTGGGATATGCATTCCAATATATGCCATATTTTCTTGCAAAATTCATGGTTTTCCTACCAATTAAATATCTGATATTATCTAAAAAAATTGTAGCTAGGATTCTAAATCTAGTGATCAGACTTTCTAAAACTTCGATAATTTTGTCTTAGTGTACATGCTTAGTAGCTTCAAATTCTAACCATTTAGTGAAATATCTCATAATAGTTAAAATATACTTATATCCTATGGATGAATTGGGATTAATTACCCCAATAAAATCCAACCCCCATTTTTGGAAGGGTTCCTCTACAATTATTGGTTGGAGAGTCATTTTTGGATGCTTGATCTTCCCCACAAAACTTTGACACTTATCACATTTTTTGGCTTCTTTAAATGCATCTAAAAAAAAATAAGGTCAATAATATTCAACTCTTATAATTTTTGTTGTCATGGTCTCTCTAGAATAATTCCCACTTGAGAAACCAACATGAAATTCCTTTAGGACTTTCTCTACTTTGTCTAGGCTTAGACATCTTAGCAATACATCATCAAAATTTCTTCAATACATGATACCATCAATTACTACATATTTTTTGGCTTGTAGTTTGTATCTCCATCTTTGAGAAGTAGTAAGACCATCCAGACATTTATAAAAATTAAAATAATGTATCAAATGCTCAATCCAAGTATCTGGACCTGTTGTGCTTCCTTCGATTGAGTAGATTTTTCTTCTTCTAAAAACATATTCACATTCTATATTGTAGATTTTATTAGCTATTAGCATAGTGCTCTACCCCTAGCTAGCTTGGTTGGCTTAATTTCAACATAATATTCTTAAATTTTGGTGACCCATCCAACACACGTCTCTTAATTCTCCTTGAATTATGAAGTTCCAAACCTCTGAGTGTACTACATACACCATTCTATTGCTTTGAGATACAAAGTGTCTAAATATTTTTAGTGATTTCATCACTTCATAGACCTAATTTTTTATAAATTTTTATATTTCCTCATGATCATGCAAGGTCTTGCTCAAGAAATCTATAGGTTACTCTACATCACCTTCCTTCTTTTGAGTGAGGACAACTAAATAACTCTCCTCTACTCCAAATACGTATAGTATAAAATCCTTGGTGTATTCCAGGTTAATCCGCATTGTATCCTTAGCAATGGCTTCTTTGATATTCTTGAAGGTATTATTTATGATGTCCATCCACTTGAATTCAAGTTCTTTTTTAGAATATTTGCAATGGGTTTTATAATTTGAACAAAATATGAAATGGATTGTAAATCCTTTTTATTTATAGGTAGTGGAAGAGATAGAATAGTTTTTACCCTATCTAGGTCAATAGCTAGCCTTGTCTTGGACACAACATGTTTTAGTAGTTTTCCTTCTTGTGCAACAAAAATTAATTTATTCAGGTTCAATGAAATACCAAACTCTACATTTTTGGAACACTAGTTGAAGGTGTTCAACATGCTTCTATTTCTAGTGAGAGAATACCATCATATCATCTAGGTAGATTACTATTATCCTATTCACCGGTTCTTCAAATTCCAAATCCATTGCCCTTTGAAAGGTGGCCCTGATATTAGATAGACCAAATGGCATTTGTTGATATGAAAAGGTTTCCCACTTAGTAGTGAATGCAATTTCTTATTAGTCTTCATCCCAGGCCCATACTTGATTGAAACCAAAGAATTTAACTAGTAGAGAAAACCTCTTTGCTCTAGCTAATATATAGGATCTGGTCAATTTATGGGAGAGGATAGTGGTCTTTTAGTTAAGCCTTATTTAGGTTTCAAAAATCCACACACAAGCAAATGTCACCATTTTTATTTCTCACTAGCACAAGATTATCCACCCATGTAAAGTGCTTAATTGGATAGATAATTTTAGTGTTAATAGCTTTAACAACTCTTACTTTATCAAAGCCTCTATCTTAGGATTTATTGGTCATTGCTTTTGCTAAAATTATTTGGCATCTGGTATAAGTTCAATAGTGTGTTGGATAGTTTCTTTGTTATACACTTTGAGGTCATCATATGTCCATGCTATAATATCATTGAAATCTTTACATAATTTCATAACTTGAATATTTTTTCTTTGAAGTAGTGCACTCCACCTTTAATATGCTTCCTAGGCTCAATTTCAATTTCCTTATACCCTTGTTTATCTACTTTCATTTTGTGAGTAGTCGGTCGATCACTGCTATTAAATAAATTTTCTAAAGTGATAAATCCTTTTGGGATATGATTATTTTTTAGTTGTATCACATTATATTCATCTTCACTATCTAATAATTTAGCAAATTCATTTGCAAAATTCATCTCCTATATCAAAAAATTAGCAATTTGTTCATCACTATCAAAAATTTGCCAGAATGTCTCTTTATCCAACACTAAAGGTCTATAGATCATTCTGATTGTTTTCGATCTATAAACTAAATTGGTAAACAATTAGCTTCAAGAGAAGCTAATATATCTGCAAGGGTATTCTTTTCTCTAAGGATTGCTTCAAGGCTTTTCCATAGGTCCCACACTCTATTTTTGTATACCTTTAGGTAGTGTTGTTTGCTACAACAATGTTCTATGACTTGGTTCACAATAAGCTATAGATACCCATAGATTAATAACTACTTAATCCCTATTTTATGAGCTTTCTTAATACCCATACATAATGCTTCATACTCAACTACATTGTTAGTGCAACTCCAAGCAAGCCTATAATAGAAAGCATTTTCTATCCCAATTGGTAATATTAGTACTATTCCTACACCAACACCATTTTTACATCTTGCTCTATCAAAATAGAGCTTCCACATTTCATCTTGTTGCATATTTTGTTTTTCTACGACTTGAGATTTCCCCTTTTTATACTTTGTAATAGAATGGGTGCCAATTCTAATTTCAATCATGGAATTGAAGTCTTTTAAGGAAAACTAGTCCTCTATCTACAATTATTCCATGTTGTCCTCCATCAGATCAGATTCTTCAATTATCATGCTAATTGTATTAGTCTGCTACTCTTACTCTTCAATCTTCTCTATGTGGTAAGTGGATGGTTTCTCAAATAATTTTTTTACTCTTTTTCCCTTGTATGGGATCTCCATATGTGAATAGTCAATGGAAAATATCTACCTATTTTATAAGGATATCATAGGACATTAAATATTTGTTTTATTATTCTTATATTCTTATTTTATTATATTTTTCTAATAATAATTCATGATTTTTATCTCACATGAGCTTCTAGACAACTTATGTTTAGTTGTTAGGCTCAATTTAGCTTTAGTTAGCTAATCTTAGTTGTTGTTAGCTTAATTATCTTGAATTGGTTCTTTTATGGATTTGGGAGATTATGCATATCGCATATTGTAAATTTGGCATTTGTAATGCCTATATTGTGTATGGTAAATCAATGAAATAAGCAGTTCTATTTTGGAAACTTTTCATTGATATCAAAGTAGGAAGTTCCTACCCTATGAGGGGGAATTTCCCTCTTGTAAATTATCCCTACCCTCTATAATTTTTTGTCATAAATTCATAATTTGATATATAGTCGATGTTTCATTGAGTTCACTAAATTCCAATAGCATTTGCAACTTGCGATGGTGATGGGTTGATGACTTTCTATAGCTTAGGTGATCCCATCTCCTAACATATTTCATAGCAAGACCTGAGATACTTCCATATCTACCTCACCATCATGTATTTCTACCCAAAATATAACCTCATATGGATCCATGGAGTAGCTGTATTCCTCTCTTGGGTTACCATAAATGGTGTCACCTTCGACGTCCCTATACCAATCATCAGTCACATCCTACTCAACATCAGCATAAGCTTTAAAAATCATTCCAAGCCATTGTACTTGTGATGGTGTCATTGAAGAAGCTCCACTTGGTAGGTGAGATGCTTGCCCACATGATCAGCATCATCCTCAATGGGGTCTTGGGAAATATCACAATATGAGGCTCAAGTGATTGCCTTGTAGCTCATAGTAGGGTAACATGACGATCTGCATGTGGTTCATCTAAGAGGATTTTTCTCTTTTTTTTCTCACTCACCCTTGCAATAATGATTCCTTTTGAATATATTAAGAGGGTGGTCCACCGATTATCTACCTCTTCACCATTTCTTATTGAATTTCCAAGGGGACTGATGTTCAAACATGTGAGGTTTTCAGCTTTATCAAAGGATATTTTCTCTCTGCAGTGACTAGATATCACACTTGCTAACAAAAATATCAATCGCATTCAATATACATTTTTCATTCCCATTTCAGCCCTTGTTTCTAAGGCACCAAATCCCATGCATCTCATCATCTCATAGGAGTCCCAAATGAATACACCACAAAGTCTTTGATTGATGCTACGTTATATTTTGGCATAAAATATTGCCTCCACTAAATAGCTAATGACATAACCTTGTACCATAAAATTTCACCCTTGCACCATGTGGCCTCTCCTTGCCACCTAATGGAAAACCACACCCAGACTACATGTACGATGGACACATGTGGCATTTAGGATATAATTCTTCGATAACTACTGCCATAAATTTTGCACAATAACCAATCGATCCATGTGTGCATTGAAGGGGGAGAGAGATGTATGTCTTTTGAGATTATGTTTTGGGGTTTTTATCCTATATTTGGGCTGTGATGGATTTCTCACCATTTTATAATATTATGATGGTGAGACTTGAAATAGATGGCCTCAAAGACTATCTCATTGCACCATTCATGCTTATATTTACTATTACTTTGTTTTTCTTGGTAGTTAGTAGTTGACCCCTTTACTGGGGTGAGACAATGGCCTTTTGCACACACATGGTGATACTCCTATGATAGATGAATTTTTTTGTTTCTCACTTTTATCCTAAATTTGGGATGTGAACGATAACTTTTCCTTTTTAAAAGGCTTTATGATGGCTCATGGACGTAGCTAGCCTATGGTGGTTAGTTCATGCATTTTTGCATGCGTGTATTATCTGATTGGGCATTTCAGGTTGTTCCTCTCATACAGTGACACTTTTTTAGTTGAATGTAGCTGGCCATGTTGATTTAAGCTAAATTTTGATTGGGTATGTATAAGTTTGAACTTAATATCTTGTTAACCTTCAAATGGAGGAATTTTTAGCTAAAAACTAGTCATTGGGTGAGCACACCGCTGACATGAGATAGTCATTTGGATCCATTTAGTTGTTGGGGCCATCCTTGGTAAAATAAATTAGCATGTGGTACAACTACCACCAATGTATTGGCTTAGCATGCTTTTCAAACCGTTCATGGCAAGTTTATCATAAATTGCAGTGCACTTCTCGATGATCGTTTGCACCTATTTTCTTGGCACAATTTGTAAACAACTTAATTTTTCAAGGTTTCCACATATTGGTGCCTTTCACAAAGGTTTTATTAATTTAAATTTTACTTTGATTAATTTTCTCAATCAATTAATCAAAATAATTAAAATTAATTAATTAAAAATCAACATTAATTAATTAATTTTATTTGTTGCACCTTATAATCAATTAATTTGCAATTATTAATTGATTTCTTTCGCAACTGATGCATAGTCAAGCCCTTTTGTATGCTTTCAGCATTTTTATCCACTTGGAGGAATTGTGGATTTGGAGGAATGAGTTCTCTTTTCATCCTCTTATTTGGGGCTTTTGACAACTTTGTATCAAGTCCTATGTTGGACTTTATTTTGGCTACAAGCCATGTATATGCTTTTATGCATATTTATCCACTTGCAATTGTGGATTTTGTAATACAATCTATGAGATCATTTGAAGGTTTTGAGGATTTGAGTTGGCTTCTCACTCCTCCCATTTGGGTTTTGACAACCTTATTTGTACACTTCTTTGAAATTATTTATGGATTTGTACTGGAGTGTAAGCTTGGTGGTACTCAACACTCCATCCAATGCTTTGATTCCACTTATATGTCATTTGGAATTTTTTATACTCCATTAGTAGGATTTGAAGTCACCATTGTGAATTTTTTAAGGTATTCCTCCAATTCGTACCTTCTTTCATCTTGTTATTGTGTATTTATCCTATTTGTTGTAATAGGCACCATTTGGTGAAGACGATTGTAGAATTGCTTTGTAAATCAATGAAATAAGCATCATTTTGGAACTTTTTTCACTATTTTAGCTATTAAGTCTCTAAAAAGACACATTCCAAAGTATGGCTCTAAGTCCACTACCACTACCTCTGAATGCTTTTTATTTTAGGTATTCTATGAAACACTATAGGGATATCCTTTATTATTCTCATAGTATTCATAGGGATACCATCTAGTTGTAACACACTAGGGTAGCTCCTGGTATATCCCATTCCTATTATATCACATACTACTTTGGGTATAATTGTGGTTGTTGCACCAAAATTAATTATATAGTTATGTACTACCCACCTATTGTAGCCAAAATTGATACAACATGAATGTACCCATAATTTTAAAATTTTGAAGGTCCTAAAAGGTACACATTTTGTGATAGGCTAATAAAGAATTCAAATCTGAATAAAACAATTTTTGTCTTCATGAACATCTCCAACCCCTAAGCAGCTCGATTTTTCCTTTCATTAAAAATTAAGGGGTTCCCCATATATTCCTTCAAAATATCATCACCTTTTTTGACCCATTTGGCTGAACAACAAAATGATGAAATCCACCCTTCGATCGACTGACAGAAAGTATCTACCGAAAACAAGAATCTTCAAAAACCAAGCATAAGGACTTTTCGGACGATAGAAAAGAACAATTGGCCGAGCCTAAATCATGTTGAAATATTTTTTGACCAATGCCCATGGTAAAAGAGCCGATGGTATTTTTACAAGCAAGAAAATTTTTGGTCGACCGATAAAAGGTTTTGGTCGATCACTCGAGCCACAGAGCCAAAGCAAGCAGAACGTGCAAATTTTAAATCAATCGACAAAAGGAAATTACTACCTAAAATTTTTGGCTAAAAAAATTTGGTTCATTAACTCCCCTTTTCGATTGATAAGAAGAAAGCAACAGCCAAAGGTGAAAGTCATTTCATCTGACACGAAGTAAATTATAGCCGACTAACTAATCAATCGATTGCAAAAAGCGATTACTTTTTCGATCGACCATAGTAAATAGTCAACCAAAATATTTATTGACCAAATATAAAGCAATTTTCTTGATGAAAATATGTATTCAACTAAAACAAATTAAGAGACAGATGAAAATTTAAAAAGTTAATAAATTTTCCTTCAATTGGTGAAAAATAAAATATGGTTGCTCAAGCGAAAGTGAAATTATCGTTCAAAGAAAAGCCTTTATCAATCAAACAATGGAAAGGATCAATCAATGATTTGGTCAAAGCACTACCATTGAAAATATTTTAGTCGAGAAAAGAAGAGCATTAAGTATCCATGATCGAACACATCCTCACCATCGAAATGTCATCAACCGAATGAAATCAATAGGGAGATCAACCTAGCCAATCAAAGGTAAAAATAACATAGATTAAGATATGCCATCATCTGATTTGAATGCACTATAGTTAGTCAAATATTATTAAACTAATCATCTCAAAGAAGTTTGAACTAGCTTTTCATGTAGAATGAACATAGCTTAAATCACTTAACCACTAAATAGAGGTAGGTAGTTGAAGACACACAGTCAGCACAACCATGAGTGCCTATGCAACATAGTACCAAATGACACATGTCAACCAATTGATGGCACATGCACATGAGGGATCACTAACTTAAAGAAGATCAATGTTACATCAGAATCGACCATGATTAATGTTACTCAAGGCCAATTGAAATATCACATGAATGTAGACTCCCCTACAGGTTCTAGCATCTAGATTACATGAAGCTACCAAATAGAGAAACAAAATATGATAGGATGATTCACTAACAAAGGATGGAGTGGCAAGATAAAATAAGTAAGATAATTAATAGATTATCTTGGCCTAGATAGAAACATTGTATCCTTCGTACTATAGTAAAAGAATATGAATTCTCATGTGCCAAGCAGAGAGAGGACAACTCGTAGACCACATAATAATAATAGAAGATCAAATTAAGACAAGAATCATCAGGTTAAAGCAAACCAAATCATCTTTCGAATCAACAGGACCTGGCTACCCATCATCAGCTGACAACATAATCCGCATCAACTCATCCTTTATATGGGAACAACACCCATTCTAAAATCTAAGTTTTAGTTTATATATGGATCGAAGTGTGTTGTTAGCAAGCTACATAAAGAGAATTCTGTGCATCTAGAGGACTCATGTCACCGACTATAGAGGAAACAAGAGGTGTAAAATGGAAGACCATCTACAGAAGACTCTCACGCCTCGATGGAATATAGTTAGTGTATTATCACTCCGATGGAGTATAGTTATGGAAGTACCATGTTGTTGGTGGTTTCCTTAACTTCTGTACTTCTAGTTCCTTATCCTTCACCATTGTTATGGAGGACCTGATGCATCAGGTTCTTGTAATGAACCCTTGCTTCCTTGCATCCCAAGGTAAGCATTATGTGGTTGAAGAAAGCCCCTACTCCATGATAATACATCTAAATTCTAGTAACCTTCTTAGTCAATGAGCATTAGGCTATAGTGATAAATATACGAGAAGATACTTGGGAGCTCACTTCAAGATAAATAAATAAAGCCACAAATAGTGAATAGAAGGTGGTGATAACTAGGCCAAATTTTGGCTAATTTTACTAATATATTTTGAGGCAGTTAGATAAATAGACTGTACAACACCCGATCGATGACAAGGTAGGAGATGGCACTAGGTGGATAGAACAGTTCATGCGATTCAAGAGCTGCTACAACTATAAGAAGGATGTCTACAACTAGAATAAGGATCGAGCTTTGACATAGCATATTTTTGCTAAGAGGTATACTCGAGTGCCCGTTCTTTGTTGTTGTATCTCCTTTGTTTTCTTTCTCCTTTTCATCTCCTCATTCCTCCCATTATTGTGCAAGTTTTTGATAGGAAAGTGCCCAAGAAGCTAAGAATATTTCTAGATTATTGAGCCAGAGGTCTAGAGACTCGATTGTTGTGATATTCGAATGGAAGAGTGAAAGGTCCTTGTTACGATATTCGAATGAGGATCTTTATTGTATTAATCTTTCTAAGAGTTAAATGGCGATTCCAAGCCAAATCTTCATGTAATCTCATTCAAATATTAATACAATTCTGGGCTTCTTTCCTATTATCTTTCTGTGTTTAGCTTTGTGTGTGTCTTTGTTATGGGTTACATTATTTGAACGCATAATGAATACTTCTCTCATTGGTCAACTATTATGTTTATTATGATATTTGAATGAACGTAATTGCACCAATTATTTCATCTCTCTTTCTTTCTATTTTTATTGAAATGTTATTAAATCTTGCTACAATAGCCCAAAGGATTAAAGCATCGGTCATACATAAGGTATAATAGAACTATTATTGTTTTAGCTCGATCAAAATTTATAATCATTAATTCATCACCATAAATCTTGAAGAGCATGAAATTAAACCTTAAACTTTAAGCTCACCTCAAGGGTATCCTTACCATACTTGGTCTATCTAGAAAATATTAAAGAACTCTATTCCCAAGTTAAAGAGGTAGGTTGACCAGAGCCTGTAATAGCTCATTGGTAGTAGGTTTTCCTGTAGCATGACAACTTATCCTAAGGATGTAGGAAAAATCCCCAATAGTTTTTTGGCATCGTTGTTGAGGATCGAATGCGTAATTTTCATTATAGTTTGGAACCTAACGATAAATATTTATTGGCAATAGTTATCTTAAAGAAGGAATCAGAATATCAGTTTATCTTAAAATATTTTCAAATCTATTTCCCTTCTATGCTCATAGTTTCCAATTTTCCTTTTTAAGAATGAATAGTTATATTTTTTTTGATTCTCTTGATTTTCTTGATTTTCTTGATTCTTGAAAAAATTTATGCCTTAAGTGATTGAGAGTTCTATAAAGTTGAGTAATCTCGACCATATGTTTATTCCTTCTGCACACATCGTGTTGGCGACTCTGACTGGATGAATCCAAAAATATCAAAAATATTAAAAGAAGAAGAAGAATGTGCTAGCGTGAACGAGAAGAACCACTCAGGAGATGTACCCCAAACTCTCAGATCCAAAGGTATTTTTTAGAACTAATCCTTCTAATTCATCTCCAAAAATTTTGATATAGATATTGTTACATTAGGAAGTTTATTTGAAATACCTCCCATTGTTCCCAGTGGAATTACTAACACACCTCCTACTATAATTCAAGCACCTCCATTAGTTAACATGGCTAACCCGCCACCTGTTCAGCTATGGAGGACTAATAGATATAGACATTTTCAGTTACCAATGCCTTTGCATGATCTCCCTAGTAAAGCACACAAATATTTACCTAAGTTTCAAGGAAACAATGCAGTCATTGGAGAAGATCACATCAAAAGCTTCTTGTATGCTTTAGATAGTCTAGAAGTAGAACATGAAGATGTGGTGTTAAGGTTGTTCCTACAGACTCTAGAGAAAGATGCTAGAGAATGGTTTAATACTCTTCCTAATAATGATATTGCTAATTTTACCAAAATGGAAACTATCTTTTTAAAGAAATTTGGTGAAAGGAAGAATGAATAATCATTACTAACAGATCTAGAAACAATGAAAAAGAAAGAAAATGAATCAATGAGTGATTTCAATAGAAGGTTTTCTAAAGCTAGAAATAAGATTCCCACTACTCTAAGGCCAAATGATATCCAATCCATCTATTTTTATAAGAATGCCTTCCTAGGAGAATTCAACTATGAATTAAGACAAGAACAAGTAAATACAATAGATGAGTGCATGGAGAAAGCTATAGACATTGAAAGGAATATGTTAGACAATGGAAAAATGAAACCATACTCTCTAGAGGATAATCATCCTGATAGGAAGCCTAAGAAGGTAGGATTTAACCTACAAAAGAGAGTTGAACATGATCCCATGGAAAAGTTGGCTAATCAAATGATAGAAATGTTCAACACAATGAACAATAGGTTGGCCAAGATAGAAATAAATAAAGAGAGTAACATTGGTGAAACTTCTCACCCTCAAGTTGATAGACAACAAGGTGACAATAGACCACCTTTCAGGAGAAATTTTAATAGAAATTGGAATAATAATAATCCTGATGAAAGAAATAGAAATAATGGAAATAATTAGAAAAAGAGAGAAACAGAGAAGGATCTAGACTTGGTTCCTAATCCTATACCTACTATCAATTTAGCAAAAAATTTCCCTTACTACTGTTCAACCTGTGATGCTCCTCATAATCCAGATTGTTGTGGTATTTACCTAGGTATCCACCATCCTATAGATTTGGAAGAAGAATTAGAAGAGGATATCAGGATTAATGCATGTTGGACCCTTGAAGATGAATCTAGAGAAAGGTTTTTTGAAGAAGACATGGATTTATATGCTTCGAATCACCACCCAAAAATCCTAGTTGCAGAAAACACAAATATCCTACAAAGAGGACAAGAAACTAGGTATGATAAAATGAAACAAGGCAAACTAGTTCCAACAACACAAGAGGTGGAAGAACTAGAAGCAAATACCCTGAACTTGAGAAATAGGACTGTTCCTAACAAAATTGATAAGAATTTAAATAAAGATATTAGAGAAAAGTCCATTAAAAAATATCAAAACAAAAATGTTCCTAAAAATGTAGGAATAAAAGAACCACCACCTCATGATGAATGCTCCAAGACTTTAGATGTTAAGAAGATGGAATTTGATGTTGGTTCAGAGTTGAGTAAATAGAAGGTCAACATTACCTTTGGTGAGTTAATGAATATTCAAAAGTATAGAGAACAAGTCTGTAAGGCTTTTGGCTTAATTGAATAAAAAGGAACTCAGTCTTGTAATATTGTCAAACCTTCCAATCATGAAACTAGAACCCCCTCATCTATCAGACCATTTTATGTGTCACTCAGGTATAATTCAGATGAAGGAGAAAGGTATGTCATTCACAACTACATGCTAGATAGTGGTGCATCCCATAACATCATGCCCAAACAGATAGCAGACCAACTAGGGTTGATTTGCACTAGGGAGTCTCCCCCTGTATCAGTAATGGATAGTAGGTAGATACCCTATGTAGGTATTATCACTGGCTTGTTAGTCTACCTTGATCAACATCCTAAGAAAGGTATAGTTATGGATGTTGTAGTGGTTGATGTAGACCCTTTCTTCTCATTACTATTAAGCAGACATTGGGTAGAGCAATTAGGTGGCTCCATACAATTAGATTGGTCTTATGCCATAATCCCTATTTCAAGAAAATAGAATGTAACCTTAAGGAGAGAACCATTTAACAAGTACTCAGTCGAACTAGTGAGACCAGATGACACCATGGTTAATTTGGTTAGCTCTATAGAAGAGAATGAAATAGGAGTGTACTCGATTTGGCATAACCCTTTCCTAGTCGAAGTCCTTGAAGTGAAATATATGGACCCTAAAACTAGAGAACTAGTAGATGCAGAATCTGATAGGATTCTTACCCAGAAAATGTGGACCATGTCCTTTGATGGAGCTAAATCTCAAACAGGAGTAGGTGTTGGTGTCAATTTAATAGATATTAAGGGAAACTATCTTGGGATCCCTTATAGATTAGAATTTCCATGCACCAATAATGTAGTTGAGTATGAAGCCTTATTGTTAGGTCTAAGAAAAGCTAAAGAGCTAGGGATAAATTTCTTGACTATCACTGGAGATGTTGAATTAATTATACAACAGGTTAAAGGTAAGTATCAGACCAAACATCCCAGATTAAAACAATATAAATCTACAGTTCTAGCAGAAATTGATAAGTTCCTAGCCTTTAATATCTCATACATTCCCTAGAGAATAGAATCACATTGCAGATCTGTTAGCTATCAATGCTTCAGGTGCAGATTGTCTAGAAATTGACATTGAATACATGGATAGGTTCCCAACTATCTCTGTATACAAACCTTCTGTCCCTGATAATATTGTATATCTACAAGTGTTTCAAGATGATGTGGATATCAAAGACTTCATGACCCTCTAGAATATGTATTCTGATGTTATATGTGATGAGGAGGATGAAGCAAAAATTGAAGAATATTATTGGAGAACCAGTTGAAGTAATTCAGCTCAAAACCAATAGGATCCCTAAAGGGTTAGTTTCTTTAGAAAGCTTATTTGATGATTTTGATAAAGCTTACAAACCACTCCTCAAAGAAACAGAAATTGATGATGTAAATATTGGAACAAAAGAGGAACCCAAGTTTGTCAAAATCGATAAGGCTTTACCAAAAGAAGAAAAAGAATAGTACATTAGCTTTTTGAAGAAAAATAAAGAATCTTTTGCCTAGAGTTATGAAGACCTGAAGACATTTAAAATAGAGGTCATGACTCACATCATTCCCCTTAAGGAAGATGCTAAGCCTTTCAGGAAGAAGCAAAGGAAATTCAATCCCACATTACATCCAGTTATGCAGAAAGAAGTTCAGAAATTACTAGATGCCAAGATAGTCAAAAAGTGAGGTTTTCTTCTTGGATAACAAACTTAGTACCAGTAAGAAAGAAAAATGGAGAGATCAGACTTTGTGTTGACTTTCAAAATCTGAATAAAAGTTCTCTCAAGGATAATTATCCCTTACCCAACATGGAACAATTACTACAAGCTGTAGTAGGCTCATCCAAAATGTCATTATTGGATGGATTCTCAGGATATAATCAAATTCAGGTAAATCCTGAAGATAGATATAAAACTACTTTCACTACCCCTTGGGGTACCTTTGAATATCTGAGGATGCCATTTGGATTAATGAATGTAGGATAAACCTTCCAAAGAGCCATGGACTTTACCTTCAAAGGATTGATGTTCAAAATAGTAGTTGTCTATTTAGATGACATAATAATATTTTCAAAAAATCCTGAAGATCATTTTGAACATTTAGCCATAGTTTTTGCTAGGTGCAAAGAGTTTGGAATATCCTTGAACCCAAAGAAATGCATATTTGGAGCAACACAAGGAAAACTCCTAGGACATATAGTTTTTGAGAAAGGAATTAGTATTGACCCATCCAGAATAGAAGCTATTGCCAAGATACCCCCTCCTAAAAATCTGAAAGGAGTCAGATCATTCTTTGGTAAGATCAATTTTGTGAGAAGATTTATGCCTAATTTTGCTGAAATAGCTCAACCTATCAATAACATGATTAAAAAGAATGTTGACATCAAATGGACTAAAGAAAATCTTGAAGCTTTTTAGAAAATCAAAGATGCCATCACCACTGCCCCAGTCTTGAATTGCCCTAACTACTCAAAGAATTTCAATATATATTCATTCACTTTCGAACATACCATTGTTGTAGTCCTTTCTCAAAAGGATGAAGAAGAGAATGAAATACCTATAGCTTTCATGAGTGCTAGACTCAAAGGAGCTCAATTGAGGTTCAAAATGATTGAAAAATAAGCTTATGTTGTGATTCAAGCTTTGGAACATTTTAAATGCATTTTTGGTTCAAATAAGATTATATGTTGTATTCCATTTACTGCTATAAAAGATGTTTTCACCCAACCTGAGCCAGTAGGTAGTCCTGCCAGATGGATGGTCAAGTTACTGCAATATGATGTTGAATTTAAGGTAGTAAAAATAATCATAGGATAAGGTCTAGCTAAATATTTAGCTAACAAAGAAGGAGAAGACATGTAGAACATTGCTATAGTTGATGACATGCATGATATCAAAAGAACAAATAATGTGGAATGCAAATGGTATGATGATATCCTGTTATACCTCCAAACCCTATCATTTCCCAAGAGGTATATCTACAAATAAAATGAGATCAGTCAAGCAGCAGTCTCAAAAATACTATGTTCAGGAAGGTAAACTCTATTGGAAACATCCAGATGGAGTGCTATTACTATGTCTTTTTGAAAAAGAAATATTAGAAGTAATAGAGGAATTTTATGATGGATTATGTGGAGGACATTTTTCCCCAAAAGCAACTACAAATAATATTATGAGAGCAGGTTATTATTGGCCATCCTTGTTCAAATATGTTCATAAATATGTAAGGAGCTATCATAATTGTCAAGTATTTGTAGGAAAGAAAAAGTTAGCAGCAATGCCTCTCCAATCAGTGATCATAGAAGCACCCTTCACATAGTGGGGAATTGACCTCATTGGGAAAATTAAACCAAATTCTTCAGGTCGACACAAATGGATTATCACAACCACTGATTATTTCACTAAGTGGGTGGAAGCAACTCCCCTAAGGAACTCAACAACTGCAGTAGTCATCAATTTCTTAGAGGAGAATATATTGACCAGATTTGGAGTCCCAAAGAAGTTAGTAACAAACAATGGGAAGTACTTCGTCTCATTCGAAATGATAGAATTCTATGCAAAATATGGAATCAAACTTTCTCACTCAACAAACTACTATCCTCAGGGAAATGGTC
The DNA here is from genome assembly GCA_028583015.1 of Wollemia nobilis. Lineage (NCBI taxonomy): Eukaryota > Viridiplantae > Streptophyta > Pinopsida > Araucariales > Araucariaceae > Wollemia > Wollemia nobilis. Next base: position 3,028,695 of record JAQPPZ010002415.1, on the reverse strand, counting down.
TTGTCGAATCATCAAACAAGAATCTGATTACCAAAATTAAAATATCAATGGGCAAGAACAAGAGAGGTTGGGATAGTGAATTGAAATTTGCCTTATGGGCAGATAGATTATCTGTGAAAAGGAACACAGGTAAAACTCCTTATGAAATGGTTTTTGGAGAAAAATCTCTATTGCCTCCCCAAATAGAGAGAATAGCTCTATCCCTACTACTACAAGATCATGAGAGTCCAGATGCCTTACAGAGGATATTGGATCAGATTGCACATTTGCAAGAAGAGAGAAGAAATGCACTGGATAAGATGTTTGAACAAACTCAGAAAACCATGCAACTCTTTAATAAGAAAGCCAAAGGGACCCCATTCTTTGAAGGAGATATAGTCTTATATTGGGACCCTAAAAATGATAAACATGGGGAAAAGGGTAAACTTGAACCTAGGTGGATAGGTCCTTACCAAATAATTCAAATTTTTGGCCCTAATACTTATAGATTGCAAACCTTGCAAGGATATCTCATGGAAATCCCAATAAATGGCCTACACCTAAAGTTATACCATCCCTATTGGGGTACCAAAAAAGAGTAAATAAAAAATATCAAAAAATATTATGTTTTTTGTTGTTTCTTTTCCTTTCTAAGTTAATTTGTTTGCTTATCTATTCGATTATTTCATATTAGAAGTTGTTAAGTTCTCTTTTATGTTTCTACTTTCTATGAAGGATTTATTTTTAATTAGTTGAATGAAGAGAATTTGGGATTGAATACAGATGAGTTGACAAAACTTAGGAAGCTAAGTTTTAGTGATCATCTCATAAGTATTGGAATACAACAAGAGAAAACTAGGAATGCTGACACATCAAGCCAAAGCCATATAATATCATGATCTCAAAAGTAATTCTAGAAATCAGGGAATCTAATCAACTTTGATAAGGCAATTGGGCTAAATACAAACACACTCAACAATGTAGCCTTATAGATCCTTAACCCAGAAAGCACGCTCTGAAATAACTTGCAATTTATCAAAATTCTTCCTAAAAGAAGAAAAATCTCTATAATGCAAAATGAGCAAGTGCTTGGGGCTATCTGGATAACCTCTACCGGGGCTATAGATGCCTATCTGGCAGTAGAGCAGGTCCTAAGGATCAAGGTCATCTCCATCGAAGCTATAAATGCTTGACTGGCAGTGGAGCAATGACAAGGTGAAAATATTTAAAAGAGTGAAATCATTAATATGCCCAACTCCTTTCAAATTGATGAAAATTCTACCTGATCTGAGAAAGTAATAAAAGAACACATTAGCACACACACTGAGACTAGGCTTGATGTGGTAGTTATTTCTGGTTAATTTTGTTTGAAACTACTTTAAAGATATTGCTAGAACATCTAACCTTCAAGAGTGAAAAGTCCACTTGTTTTTAACACCATAATCTCTGATTTTATCTGATTAAAGGTTTCTCTCTTCTTAGATTGTTTAGATCTCTTTACTATTTTTCTTGTTGTAATAATCAGGTAAAAGAAGGTCATATCCTTGTCATCATAGTCTTGTCATTAACCGGAGAGTCTGGAGTCCTCAAATACCTCATGTTTTCACCATCTATCCCAGTCAGAGCCTATGTTGTAGCTAAAATTGATACAACATGAATGTACCCATAATTTCAAAATTTTGAAGGTCCTAAAAGGTACACTTTTTGTGATAGGCTAATAAAGAATTCAAATCTGAATAAAACATTTTCTATCTTCATGAACATCTCCAACCCCTAAGTAGCTTGATTTTTCCTTTCATTAAAAATTAAGGGGTTCCCCATCCAATTCCTTCAAAATATCATCACCTTTTTTGACCCAATTGGTAGAACAACAAAATGATGAAATCTATCCTTTGACCGACTGATAGAAAGTATCTATCGAAAACAAAAATATTTAAAAACTAAGCATAAGGAATTTTTGATCGACAGAAAAGAACAATTGGCCAAGCCTAAATCATGTTGAAATATTTTTTGGTCGATGCCCATGGTAGAAGAGCTGACGATATTTTTACAAGCAAGAAAATTTTTGATCGATCGATAAAAGGTTTCGGTCGATCACTCGAGTTGAAGAGTCGAAGCAAGTAGAACGTACAAATTTTAAATCAGCCAACAAAAAGGAAATTACTGTCAAAAATTTTTGGTTGAACAAATTTGGTTTGTTAACACCCCTTTTTGATCGATAAGAAGAAAGCAATAGCCAAAGGTGAAAGGTATTTTGGTCAATGCAAAGTAAATGATAATCAACTAACTAATCGATCGATCACGAAAAGTGATTACTTTTTTGACCGATCGTAGTAAATAGTCAATCAAAATATTTATCGATCAAATATAAAGCAAGTCACTTGATGAAAATATGTCATCGATCGAAGTGAATTAAGAGACGACCAAAAAGTAAAAGAGTCAATAAATTTTCCTTCGATTGGCAAAAAACAAAAGTCGATCGCTCAAGTGAAAGCAAAATTATCGTTCAAAGAAAAGCCTTTATCGATCGAACAATGGTAAGGATCGGTCGATGATTTGGTCAAAGCGCTACCATTAAAAATATTTTAGCTAAGAAAAGAAGAGCATTAAGTATCCACGATCGAACACATCCTCACCATCAAAATGTCATCGATCGAATGAAATCAATGGAGGAGATCAACCTAGCCAATCAAAGGTAAAAATAACATAGATTAAGGTATGCCATCATCTGATTTGAATGCACTATAGTTAGTCAAATATTATTAAACTAATCATCTCAAAGAATTTTGAACTAGCTTTTCATGCAAAATGAACATATCTTAAATCACGCAACCATTGAATAGAGGCAAGATTTCAAAGACACATAGTCAGCACGAACTAATTGGTTGAAGAGAGAACACTTCAAACTTGTCGACCAAACCAGGATCAGTGATCATGAGTGCCTACGTAACATAGTACCAAATGACACATGTCGACCAGCTGATGGCATACACACATGAGGGATCGCTGACTTAAAGAAGATCAACATTACATTAGAATCGACCATGATTAACGTTACTCAAGGCCAATTGAGAGATCGCATGAATGCAGACTCCCCTATCGGTTCTAGCATCCAGATTACATGAAGACACCAAATAGAGAAATAAAATATGATAAGATGATTCACTAACAAAGGATGGGGTGGTAAGATAAAATAAGTAAGATAATTAATGGATTATCTCAGCCTAGATAGAAACACTGTATCCTTCGTACTACCTAAATGAAAACAACAAAATAATGTGAATTCTCATGCGCCAAGCAGAGAGGACAACTCATAGACCACATAATAATAACATAATATCATATTAAGACAAGAATCATCAGGTTAAAGCAAACCAAATCATCTTTCGAATCAATAGGACCTGGCTACCCGTCGTCAGCTAACAACATAATCCACATCAACTCATCCTTTATATGGGAACAACACCCATTCTAAAATCTAAGCTATAGTTTAGATATGGATCGAAGTGTTCTATTAGCAAGCTATATAAAGAGAATTATGCTCATCTAGAGGACTCATGTCATCGACTGTAGAAGAAACAAGAGGTGTAAAATGGAAGACTATCTGTAGAAGACTCTTGCACCCCGATGGAATATAGTTAGTGTATTGTCACTCTGATGGAGTATAGTTATGGAAGTACCATGTTGTTGGTGGTTTTCTTAACTTTTGTACTTCTAGTTCCCTATCCTTCATCGTTGTTATGGAGCACCTGATGCATCAGGTTCTTGTAATGAACCTTTGCTTCCTTGCATCCCAAGGCAAGCACCGTGCGGTTGAAGAAAGCCCCTACTTCAAGACAATACACCTAAATTCCAACATCTTCTTAGTCAATGAGCATCAGGCTACAGTGATAAATATATGAGAAGATACTCGGGAGCTCACTTTAGGATAAAAAAATAAAGCCACAAGTAGTGAATAGAAGGTGGTTATGACTAGGCCCAGTTTCGGCTAATTCTATTAATAAATTTTGAGGTAGTTAGATAAATAGACTGTACAACACCCAGTCGATGACAAGGTAGGAGATGTCACTAGGTGAATGGTTTAGATGCAAGTGGTTCAAGCAGTTACAGATCTACTACAACTATAAGAAGGATGTCTATAGCCAGAATAAGGATCGAGCTTTGACATAGCATATTTTTTCTAAGAGGTATACTCGAGTGCCCATTCTTTGTTGTTGTATCTCCTTTGTTTTATTTCTCCTTTTCATCTCCTCATTCCTCCCATTGTTGTGCAGGTTTTTGATAGGAAAGTGCCCAAGAAGCTGAGAATATTTCCAAATTATTGAGCCAGAGGTCTAGAGACTCGACTATTGTGATATTCGAATGGAAGAGTGAAAGGTCCTTGTTACGATATTTGAACGAGGATCTTTATTGTATTAATATTTCTAAGAGTTAAATGGTGATTCCAAGCCAAATCTTCATGTAATCTCATTCAAATATTAATACAATTCTGGGATTATTTCCTATTATCTTTCTGTGTTTAGCTTTGTGTGTGTCTTTGTTATGGGTTACATTATTTGAATGCATAATGAACACTTCTCTCATTGGTCAATTGTTATGTTTATTATGATATTCGAATGAACGTAATTGCACCGATTATTTCATCTCTCTTTCTTTCTATTTTCATTGAAATGTTATTAAATCTTGCTACAATAGCCCAAAGGATTAAAGCACCGATCATACATAAGGTATAATAGAACTATTATTGTTTTAGCTCGGTCAAAATTTATAATCGTTAATTCATCACCATAAATTTGGAAGAGCATGAACTTAAAGAATTTAAGCTCACCTCAAGGGTATCCTTACCATACTTGGTATGTCTAGAAAATATTAAAGAACTCTATTCCCAAGTTAAAGAGGTAGGTCGACCAGAGCCTGTAATAGCTCGTTGGTAGTAGGTTTTCCTGTAGCATGATAGCTTATCCTACGGATGCAAAAAAAATCCCCAACACCACCCTTCCATTCATGGGGATAAATAGAATGGCAATGACCTATTTTTTATCTCTGAGATGGGATTTTCTTGAGCTAAAATGATCTCAGGCTAATCCTTTCCTTAGTTTTTTATAGATTTTAATGAGGCCTAAAGCAATTTTATTTATCCCAAAATAAGCAGAGCATCATACATGTTAGCTTTATATGGTGTCTTTTTTAATTCTTCAACTATATTGAAGTTAGGAGCTTCAAACTGCTTCATTTCCTCTTTTGTGGACTCACTAAATCTTGTCTTGTATTTTTGAGTTGCTTCAACTCTTTAATGCTTAGTCAAGGAAGAATATATGAGCTTGTATCTAGCTTATTCCTAAGTTTTGGCTTCTTTTGGTATCCTTTCATGTTTTTGAGTTGGCTTTTAAACAGGGGAAAACTAAGCAACATCCCTTTTGGACTGATTTTTTTGCTTAGAAAGCACTTTAAATGGATTCATTATTTTAGGATCGACTGATATTGTTTTCCTAATATTGTCAGTACAACCACTTGCTCTACTAACGACATCATAAAGTTATGATCCATTTCTCTTATCATATTTATCTACCCTTTTTGAGTTCTTTTAACCTTTTCAATAGCAACCCTTTGTATATTATGCTAATGCATCATGCAAGAATTTTTACCATGAGGATCATTAAATCTTGAACATCAATAGTATGACTAAAATTTTAAAGTGGATGGTTCATCCTCGTGGTTGATATACAATATATTGGATTTTTCAGTAGCTCTGCTAGTAGAAGTTGATTGATCCTTCATTACATGAGGAAACCTTCTAGGTTGAAAGTTTCTCTTAGCTTCTCTTGTTTTCATGGAAGTAGTCTCATTTACCAATATTTTTATAGCTATGGTCATTTATTGCATGGCAATATTTTGAGAGTATGGGGCTGGTAATGTTGGTATGGTAGGATATGCTGGTAGTATTGGAATTGTAGGAGGTATTGGCCATGTTTGATTCATTGGAGGAGTTGGCTATGTTGGGAAATTTATGGTTGTATATATGGTTTGGAAAGTGGTATTTGTAGAAGGGGATTATTATTGTTGTTGGGAAAACTCTAGAAATATTGGCATTATATTCTTGGGAGACAATCTACCTATAGAAATTAAATATTTCTCTACCTTTAATGCCTCTTGGAAGATATTCAGGAATGTAAACACATTTTATTGCCTTATGACCATGCCTAAATTTGAACTAAAAGCCCTTATATAATAATACATTGCTTGTTCATTAGTTGGCCTAAGACCTTGAGGTACTCTCTTCCATGTTCAACTAAATATAATATTGAAATCCATTATTTCAGCCTATGGATGCCTTTGTATCATTGTGAACTATGTTAGCAGAGAGAATGGATCCACTTGTTCATTAAATTTATTCACTAATTTTCCCTCCAACTATGCCCATGAAGTTATACTAAGATCCGACAAGGTTTTGTACCAGTATAGCATTTTTCCTTTCAATGATATTACTAATAGCCTTATCATGATGTCTTCATCCTGAATATTATGTATAGAAACTAATGATGCAACATCCTAACAATGCTCATAATAAATTTTCTTGGTACCATCATATGTTGGTAATTCTTTCAATGTTGCCTTGGGAGTTGGATTCTAGAAAAGTAGATTGAGAGGTCCCCTGTTGTTCCAGTTTAATAAATTCTATGGATTCTAATTTTTATTTTTATTATGAGCCATTAATGCTTGTATATTCAAAGGTGTTGTAGGTGTAGGGTTGATATTGTCTTAATATACTATAAGGATTGAATATGGATATGACTCTAAAGGTATGACAAAGTATTGTTCTTGTAAAGGTAGTTCTAGAAACTCTATTGGTTTATTTAACCTTTAGCTACTTGTTTTGTTATCATATAGCTTAGGGCTCAGCAAAGCAACTTAGATTCTTGTAAATGGATATATAAATTTGGATTTCCATTTGAACAAAGTTTCTAGGTTATTGGAAAATGATCTCTTAGAATAGAGTATCACCAATTCTCTGATCTATCAAAATAAGGTTTGTGTCCCACCAGGTGTGTCAAAAATTGTTGATCTAAAAATATACCTAGGATTAATATATGCACCCTAAGACTTTGACCAACATTGAAAGACCTTGAAGATGTGACACAAACATCAATCGTTGGAGTAGGTTAGTTCCTTTAAATCCTACCTAATTCTAAAATGGGTGGTGAAAAGGATGTTGAAATAAACAAGAAAGTTGTAGCTAGAACTTATAATCAGTTTGGGTTAAGCCACATCAGTATACGTTATATATAAAAAATTATTGCAATTGAGATATCAACCAAAATACCTAACAAACCAGCCAGTTTTTATCAATTATAGAACATTATATTTATCTATTAACAAACTATTATATTTCAAATTCTAGAAGTAGAGAATGAACACATGCAAAAACCCAAAGAATAGAATTACTAATATGATCATTCGACTAGCTAATGATAGAAGTAGACAGGCATTCATACATACATCTTCTGCAAAGAGATTGAACTAGGAGTCAAATATAAATCCAATTGTATTTCTTAGAGTACAATATGCATTCATACATGTAAATTGTAAAAGCTTTAGAGTTGACCCTTAGAACCTATTACATTCTATTATTTATAGCTTTTGCAATGGATTTTATTTTCTAGGCATCATTACCTCGAGAGTGGATTGTTGTTATGTTAGAACTACTATCAACCTACAACATATTTGTTGTAACTAACTCGTTATGGCTTGTTGGCATGGATTGATTAGGTTGCATATGAAGGAGTGATGGTTGTATTGTTTGCACCCAAATCGTTAGATTTTTTTATATTTTTGTTAGGTAGTAACCTCTTTCACGATCATGCATTTGCATAAGCAATGGTGAGTGGTATGGTTGTTAATATTTTCTAACAACATACTTAAACCACCTAGTGATCTATTATGGTGGATGCCTTCTCATTAGATGATGTTGAAAGTCCAAGACTCCTTTGTTGATCAGTCATCAAGCACTAATACTTGGTTCACCCATTCATATTTGATCATCGGATGATCATCTTGACTTTCTATCAGGTACCAGGTGCTTAAGTTGCTTCTTATCATGTAATAAAATTTTGGTACCCATCTCCAATTACTAAAGGTATAGGATTCTTGATGGTTTATATACTTAACCATTTGAAACACTTTGATTAATTGTTGTGTGATGGGTTTTTGGTATCTTTCCATAGCTTTGCAAGGTAGAAAATTTTGGAATTCAAATATCCTTGATCATCCCTGAGTGACATATTTTTGGCACCTATCACTTGCCTCACAAGGTACAAAAGTTTTGTCACTCTTGACACTCAACTATTTTCTTGATCCTTCTTCTATTAGGTGATAGTTTTTTTGGTACCTGTTTGTTTCTTAGTGGGGTATAAGAAGTCTCATGATTTCCATACTTATTTGATTTTAATTTGTTTGTATCTATCAAATGATGGATTTTTGGTACTTGTCTATTGTCTAGAAAGGTACAAAATATTTGGCAATCTTTACACTTAGCCAATTTTACCTTTCTTTCTATGTCAAGCACTTGTTATCTAGAAATGGGTTTTGGTACCCATATGCCTCTACTGAGGGTACAATTTTTTTCGTAGTTTCAATATTTAGTCAATTTTACCTTTTGCACCTTCCACCAAGAGCTTCTTACTTAGCGATAAGTTTTTGGTACTTATTTGTTTCTACCTAAGGTGTAAAAAAATGGATAATCTTGACACTTAGCCAAATTTTGCCCTTAGATCTTATTCAACAAGCATCAAATATTCAGGACCATCTATCCACCACCTAGGTACAATATGTTTGATAAATTCTAGACTCAACCATTTTATACGCCTTGATCATCCACTAGGGAACAAGTTTTTGGTACCCATCTATAGCTTAGAGGGGTACAGGAAGTCCAACGAGCTCCATAATTAGTCAAATTTTACCTGAGTCTATTTTTATCAAGTGTGGGTTTTTGGTACCCATTTGTTGCCTAGGAAGGTACAAAATATTCAACGATCTAGCGATGTATTTTTTGTGCGTATTCACTTCTACCTGAGGTACAAAAGTTTCAACGATATTGATACTTAGCCATTTTACCTATCTTGCTCTACAAGCGTTGAAGATTTGAGGACCATCTATCAACCACCTAGGTACAAGATGTTCGAAAATATTTATACTTTGTTTATTTTACCTCTCTCATCTTCCACCAAGCGTTAAAATTTAAGGATCTGTCTATTGCATGCCTAAAGACCAAACATCTAATATTCTTCATACTTGATTATTTTGGCCTCTAATGAAACCTTTTGCACTTTCAACAAAAAGTGTATGTGGGTGATAACCAAAATTACCCTTAGTATTTAATTCATCCTCTAGCCTTCATCAAGAAAATTGGGTACTCAAAATGATTTCTTTGCTCACAGATAAGTTCACAAGCTATGAATTTGTCTCCTTGGTTGCAATCCTTATCTAAAGCCAAAATTTGAAATCTTTGCCCCTTTAAAAGTCAAATGGACAAATTCCTAGGTGGCAAACTTGTCTCTACACCTTAAAAATGGAAAGTTTCCTAATCTCACACTCGTTCTTATCCATTTCAATGGTCTTACAATATATATTGCATTCTCGTGCCCTAGAATATTTTTAATTTGGCTCACTTTTTTCCTATGCTAACTTGATCAAAGCATGTCTCATATTTAGTGCAATTGTTTTTCCAAGTTTTTTTTTTTTTTTGTATTTACATGGTGGAATCGGTAGCCGCCACGAATCTGGGTAGGCTGTCCAGCTTTTATGGCTACCACAGTATTTTGCGTTGTCCGCCCCGGAAGCTACCACATAGATCTTCACACAATCCACCCCTATAACCACCATGCCACAATCATTTTAAACCTTTTACTCGCTGAAAGCACCAGGAAAGGGACAAGCATTCAGTCCGGTGAGGCCCGAGATTGGAACCTTGGACCTCCACCCCCCTTATGAGCTTTGGATGAACCAATTGTTCTACACCTCTGACCTAATTGTTTTTCCAAGTTGGACAAAGCTTTTTTCCAATTGAAATTTTGCATGAAATTTTGGTAATATTATCTTCCCCTCTTCTCCTCCAAGCCCCCAAAAAATAAATTAGGAGCCTCAATCACAATATTGGGGATGATGATAAATGCATAACAATGACATAAGATGATATGATATGGCATGATACAACTCAAAAGTGAAAGTGTTTTGTTATGAAGTGATTGAAGCTTTTATTTTCTTTAGAATTTTCTTTGGAAGACCTTTTCACCTTTGAGCATCATAGGACACTATATGCATAGGATTATTTATCATGATATAAATGGGAGTCTTCTCTTGCTACATTTTTCTTTCAGGGTCTCTAATTTTGGATTAATCATTTTCTTTGATTTGTAAAATTGCATCTACATTCCTCTTACCTCTTTTGTAGGGTTTTATTTTTTATTTATAACTAGTTTAACATGCTAATTATCTTTACATTAGATCCATAAAACTCATTTTAGTTGCCTTATAGTATTTGTAGGTATCATCCAAAAATTCTCCATCACCTCTCTGTAGCAAGATGCAATAAATTTTTCCTAGACTTGGCCTCTACATAGCATATTACAACTTCATAGCCAACAATATTGGTAGACTACGAAGTTGTCTAGATATATTTATTCCTAAAATATTCTTTATTTTTGGATTCCCTTACATCCTATTAGCCAATATATCAATTTGACATTTTCTAACCCATTGTTTTTAAAGTCTAAATTAAAATTACGGGTTATGGGATCTACAGGAAACAAATCTATTATAGGCTAAAAAATTTCCCTATAGTATGTGAACCTAATTTATTCAACTAATCAATCAATATCAGCATAAAAATAGTCATCATTCAAATATAGGGACATCCTATCATATTCTCCACTAGCGCAATTTAGTTTTGTAGTAATTACATTTCTCATTCATATGATTTAACTTATTTCAAAGGTTCAAAATTGATTTTATGAAAAGAAACAAGGGGCTTGAATGCATATAAGGAACTTAACACCTTTCCAAGCATCATGTAGGTCCTATAAAAACTAACACCTCTGTTGTTTTTCCTTTTCAAATTTTTTGCAGATTTGCAGGTTAGTAGGCAGTGAACCTATCATAGGTGTCAAGATCGTTTGTATGCAATGAACCTATCCAGATGGTAAACTTATATTCAATGGGATTATAGGTAGTTTCATTTTATTTTTTATTTCATCATTAGTTTGTAAATATTATTCTCTTTGTTTAGTTTTTTGTTTCATTTTCGTAATTCATCTAAAGTAGCACAAAATTATGGAACTAGTATTAGGACCTATTAATTTTTTATTTCTACTTTATCTCAAGCACACTCATTAAGCATTGAATCAAATTACATATAGCTTACATATAGGCTAGAACTTCATTTTTGCATTCCATCTTGCACCCTTGCTTGAAAATACAAAATACATTTCCTTTTAGTTTCTTGTAAATTCCAATCTAAGTTTCATAGTTCTTTCAAGGAATTGAGAAAATCATATAGGATTAGTCTATATTTTCTACATTATTATCTTTTATAAGTTTCATTGTATTTGCATCTTCTCACATTTAGGCATATTTTATTTTTCTAGATTCCCAAACTCAGGTGCTTGCATAATACACCCATCAAAATATAGAATTAGATTAAAATTCTCTTGGTGAACCCTTAATCCCCACCAAAGAACTCAAATAAAAAAGAACTCAAAGAACCTTTGGGTTTAGAGAACAACATCCTCGAATATGGGTTTACAGTCTTAACAGACTTGTAGAATGTTATGAATCACTATGTGGAGGTCTTTGGTGATCATGTGGCTCTTTACCTTAAGCACAAACATGATAATATCATCCAATAGTTTTATAAATTCAACCTACTATTGTACACCCTTATCGCTATCCCTTAGAGCAAGGAATCATCCATCCAAGTATTAGTTATTATTTCTTTCTAATGGTTATGGTGCAATGCAAAGGATAATTCTTGGTGTACGAGTCCTATTTTTTGATATATCAACAAGATCACCATAAAATATGAGTTTTCTATCCCTATTATAGATGATTTGTTGGATGAATTGCATGGTTTTAAATACTAAATAAAATTGGACTTGCATTTGGGTTCCATCAAATTAGTGTTAGACAAGAGAATATCCTTAAGATTTTTCTTCACACATATGAGTCATTATGAGTTTCTATTCATACCTTTTGGTCTCACTATTGCTCCTTTTAATTTTAAAAGTCTCATGAAATTTGTTTTTTATCATTTTCTTTGCAAATTTATCTTAGTTTTCTTTTATGATATCTTAATTTATAGCAAGTCCTAGGAATATCATCTAGTTCATGTGGATAAAGTTCATCTACTACAGAAGGAAAAAATCTTTTTCAAAAGGTCAAAATGTTCCTTTGGGGTCCATGAGTAGAATAATCAAGACATATAGTATCTCAAGGATTCAAGGATAGTTCTTGAAAATTATGAAATTAGACATTAAGACCTTTGTATCCACACGTAAGGTATGTCAATGTAACAAAGCTAAAACTATAAAATCTCCTAGGTTGTAATCATTGCTTATAGGAGCACATATCCATGGATTTTATTGAGGGTTTTTCCTAAATATAAGGTCAAAATGGTGATATTTATGGTAGTGGATTTTTTTTTCTATGCATTATAGCATTTCTAGTCTACCATCAAGATTGCCAAGGTATTCCTTTTATTTTTAAATTGCATGGTGTGACCGGTCCATTGTTAGTGATCGTGAACTATCATTACCAATAATTTTTGGAAGGAATTATTCCATATTAGTGTTACTCAATAGAATATATCCTCTTGTTATCACCCTTGGTTAGATGGCTTGATAGAGATTGTAAACAAATGTTTGGATACTTACCTTTTTTATTTGCTTAAGATAAGCAATATCACTTAGTTTATGAGCTCTCATTAGTTGAATGATTGTAAAATACTTCTTATCATTATTCCCTCAGGATGTCCTTATTTGAGGCCTTGCATGGTTAGAAACCCCCATTAGTGGTAGAGTATGTTCTAGGATCCTCCAAGGTGACCCAAGTAGATGATTTATTGTAGTAACAATGACTTGTATTTTAGCTTCTTAAAGATAATTTGACCTAGGCCTAAAACTAGATGAAATAGCATCAAGATTCACATTATTCTAAATTTTAATTTGTCATGGGAGAATGATATTTTTGGACCTCCATCCCTATAAAAATTATCCTTGAATACCAAGTCTATTCACAATATGGTTCCTTGATTTTGTAGGCCCTACAAGGTGGTTCATCACATTGATGAAGTGGCATATCAATGGTGTTAAAATTATAATCTAATTCATGGCCAACACTAGAATTATATGACCTAATATTAATAGGCCTAAGGGCATTAAATTATGCAATATACTAAATTTATTGTAATATTATATTATATAAGTCCTATGGTTACAATTAACCTTGTTAAGGATAACCCCACTTTGTAACTTGTAAATAACCTTAAGCCCTCTTATTTTTCAATGAGTTTACACAAGTTTTTATGAGGGGCTCTGGTCCCTTCATATTAAGTGGGGTTTGAACCTTTGACCTCTTAAAGTGAGGCAAAATCCCTTACCACTACAATAAGCTTACAGCTACTACCTTAAGCCCTCTTATTATGTTAGCTTAGGTTAAACTCTTTTTATGTAATTGGTGTAGTAGTATTAGTATAATTAGCCCCCACAAAGTGTTGTGAATCTTATATATGGATAATGTAGTGATTACTTATGCTGCCTATGGGTGCCCCTTAATCTCTGTGCCTTTTTTCCTTTCTTTCATCCTTTTATACTTTTTGTGTAAGATTTGAGTAGATGGATTACTTTTGTTTGTTTCTAAAAAATATTATGAATTTTGACATGGTATTAGAGCAGGTTTTGAGCTTCATTACTTGGTCATGCAAAATGTTTATTTAGAGCTTCTGATATTTCTTTTTACTTCTAGGAAGAATTACTTCTTAAAGCTTCATGAGAACCTTTAGCAAAAGACACAAAGAAAAAATTTATTTTTTTCTTTCTCCAATTATTCTTTTTTTTGGAGAATTTACACCTATTCTAATTATATTTTTCTTGTAAAAAATTAGGAGGAATTTTTTTAAAATGTTGCTTTTCAAAAAGGTTACGCTATTTTGTAGGAGAAACTTCCAAAGGCCATAATTTTTGCATATGAAAGTATTTTGAGCCCCTTTTTTTCAAATAGCATCATTGTTTAAGCTCTTTGCATTGGTGGTATTTCTTGAAGGACATACTATATTTGAAGGGATGTCTTATTTTGTGATCATCTTCAAATCCTATTGCCTTATTGATTAATAGTCTTTTAGTTTATTTGTTATATCTTCATTATTGAATGCACTCTTAACAATTTCTTCCATGATATGCAAACAATTTTAAGTAAATATTTCTTTTGAAGTGGGTTATCTTATGTATCCCTAGGTTTGAATAATTTAAAGTTTCTAAATTAAATCCTATTGAGTAGAAATCCTTATGTCTCCCTAATTTTTAGAAACTAAGAAATAATGAATTTTGCAAATTTAATTTTCCTAAGTTTGAAGTAGAACTCCTTTTAACTCCCAAATAACTAAATTTGCAATAATCTTTTATTTCAAAAAATATTTAAATAAATTTCAAAAAACTATTAATAAACCTTATAACTCCAACTTTAAAAAATAAACCAAATTTCAAAATTAACTTCAATTTATCAAAGAACTAAAATACTTTAAATAAACCTTATCACTCTAATAAAATAAATTAACTTATCACTCCTAAAATTCCTAATCTTATCACTCCAAAATAAGCTTTAATAAAATATTCAAACCTTAATAAAAGACTACCTTATCACTCCTATGGCATAAATTAAATAAACCTAATTTACTTGAGTTTACCTTTGAATAACTTGTGCACGCCCTATCTTTGTTCAACACTGCAAATATGAGTTGTAAACAAGTTTGTGTGATCTAAATTTTATCTCTCTACCAATACATTATTAGTATTAAACCTTCAAACTACCTTGATAATGATTCATTTATAGATAGGCTACATACATGTGGCATGTATTGGATTCTTCTTTAGGTGAGACTGCACCAAGTAAGCAATGAGCATTTTGATTTTCATTTAAATGAAGTGTAGCTCTTCAATGCTAGGTAAGCATTAAGGAAACACTCTCGTTACACCTTTCAAATTATGGTAAATGAATGTTACTTTCTTTCCAAAATTCAATCTGCCAACCTTACATTATGCATCTTCCAACTTCCAACCTTGATTTACTTTCCTTCTATGACTTCCAATGTTCAATCTATTGATGCATATCTCCTTGTTAAACATTTGATATATCTTCTAATCAAACTAGAGATATCATGTTCTTCCTTGGATTATTTTAGGTGTTGGGTTGTGTTGGTCCTCGTGTTTTCTTCTCAATGTGTTGCTCCTTGGTTAAAATTTAGATGATACACTGCTCCTTAGGTGGTTTGGATTTTGAGTTGCTCTCTTTGTATTGTTTGTCAAATGAATTCCATCATGCTCCTAATTTTCTCAAGATCATAGGTATGCTTGGGACCTTTTTGAGCTCTCTTAGATGAGCTTGGAATATTCTCAAGCTCCTAAAGCTTGCTTGAGATATTCTCTTGATGTCTTTCCTTGGGTGTGAGGATGACTCATGTAGTTGTGTTCTAATACAATAGTTACTGACTCATTTTTAGCTTACACATTATTATTTTTGATAGATAACCACTTAGCTTCTCTACTCCAATGCTTGTATAGATGTCTCTTTGTTAATTGTTTGATCTATCCTTCTTATCCTTGCTATGATGGTGCTTATCCTCTATTTTATGTTGCACTCAATCATACATTTGAATGTATCCTCTACATTCTAAAATGTCCCTTTACTATGGACTCTTAATATTTACTTGATGCTCTCTAATGGTTGCTTTATTTCAATCCATTTAATCAAGATATATAACTTATATTATTCTAAAAAACTTATATATCTAGACCTCTCTTCAAGACCTATTCTTCTTGTGAATCTTGAGCCTTCTATTTTCTAGAATATAGAAGTCTCTTGATTCTTTTGTCTTCTTTGTTGCTCCTTTTCTTTATTCTTCTTCCTACCAATGTCAAGGTATGAACTAAAACTTTTTTAATATTGATTATGTCAAGGTCTATCTTCAAGACTTGAAACTTCTTCCTCGTATGTCAAGATCTATCTTCAAGACCTAAATATTCTACCTCTTGTTTCAAGGTCTATCTTCAAGACCTTAATCTTATGCCTCTTATGTTAAGGTATGTCTTCAAGACCTAAATATTCTATGTCATGCAACTTTCATTAATATTTGCCTGATGAAATATTATATTCAAATAGATATGTAAGTACTTGATATATTTTTCTCCTTTTATTCTTACTCTTGAATTTGAAGATGAAAATCTTCTTTATCCATTGTAGGAAGCTTCACACTCTTTTTATGATCAATATTTTTTGTAGCTCTATCTTCAGCAATGTCTTAGGTCACACCTAAGAACTCACATGATGTCAAGATGATGTTGAATTTTCTTGATGATTCAATCAAAAATCAAGATGACTCGATTGTATTTAATCCTTCAACTTCTTTCTAAGTTGATATAAATCAATGTCAAGGAATATCTATGTCCCTTAAATTCTTCTAATTTCAAGGGTTATCTATGTCCCTAAATGATCAACTATATTAAATTTTATTCTCCCTCTAATAGATTAGTCCTTGTCTTCACTAGTTATAATAGTGGAAAGACTTTATAGATGAGTTCTAGTCTTCACTAGTTATTCTACAACTATGGAAAGACTCTATAGTTAAGTCCTAGTATTCACTAGTTGTTTCTACAATTGTGGAAATAATCTAGCCTCTACTTACTCTAATCTTACAATAGAGTCCATGTTTATCTCCTTTTAAAGTAGACAGACTCTAAACCAATTTTATCAAACTAGACAAAATTGATTTTGAATGTAGCTAAATAAAATTAACTTGTATAATAAACTACTCACAATAGTTTTGATACCATTAATGGCTTTTTAAGTACTTATATAAAGATAAAACTCATAGGATAAATTTCATAGAATCAAATATTAGATAACCACAAAATAATAAGAGCAATATAATTATGTAAGTAGGATAATACGAACAAATTAATATGTATATCAAGGCTTATAATATATCAACTAACATTCATTAATAAACAACAATATGAATGTAATAGCTTGAATCATACATGTATAAAGCATGTAGCACAACTTACAATATTAATTGCTCAAAATGTATGCAATATTTATTACTCATCTTTCTCTTACAAATATAACACTTGATAATTGTATAACTTATTGAATATATCCAATTCTTCTCTATGGAGTGTTATATATCCATAGTAGAATGACTCTTTGGATACTTGACTATTCCTTTCCATATGCCAAGTCTCATGACTCTTGGCTTCTCTACTTGACACTTGCATACACATGACTCTATCTTGTATGCACACCTAGACATGACTCTTCACTTGGCACACTCTAATCTAAGGATACTTGTGTACACTTACATATAAGACACTTGTGCACATAAACTCACATTACACTTGCACACTTACTCACATGACACTTGTGCATTTCCTGCACATACACACTTACATAACACTTGTGCATTTCCTGCACATTATAATATTACATAAAATATTACTCACACTCTAAACTAAGACTCAACCCTAATCTAATATTTATAAGATGTACCATGAAGGTACCATGGGGTACATTAGCATGTACCAAATAATGTGATATACTCCAACATATTCTTCATTTGAAGTATTTACAAAAATGCTTTTAGGATGTATTCATGAGTGTCTATTAGTTCCAAGGATAACTACAATCTA
This sequence comes from Wollemia nobilis, assembly GCA_028583015.1. Lineage (NCBI taxonomy): Eukaryota > Viridiplantae > Streptophyta > Pinopsida > Araucariales > Araucariaceae > Wollemia > Wollemia nobilis. The sequence continues at coordinate 3,010,768 of JAQPPZ010002415.1, read as the reverse complement.
GCCTAAGGAGACTCCTATATAGGAAGTAATTTTACAACCGTAGATTTCAAAATGAAGAAAAGGATTTAAATGAGTCTATCTCAAAATATAAAGTCCCACTAGATCATCCATTATGGGGGAGATATTATTGCTACTAATGTCCTCTCTTCTTGGACACTCAGTTTAGGTTATGGGGAGCATTGAAATTATAATCTAATTTATGGCCAAGGCCAACATACTATAATGTAATATTGATAGGTCTAAGGGAATTTCACTATGCAATGTATTGAATTTATTGTAATATTTTAATATGTAATCCCTATGGGCTACACTTAACCTTGTTAAGGATAAATCTATTTATAAATTTTAATTAACCTTAAGTCGTCTTGTTATGCCATCTTAGGTTAAACTCTTCTATCTAATTGAGATTTTGGTATTTGTATAAATACCCCCCACCACTCCTCATTTTATCATTAGAGTGTTGTGAATCATATCTATGATTAATCTAGTTTATGGTTCCTACCACTACCCCCAAATATCTATCTATTTTCCTTTCATTCATCCTTTTATGCTTCTTGTATAAAATTTGAGTGGGTGGATTGATTATGTTTATTTTTGGAAAATATTATGAATTTCAACAATTTGAAGCTTCCATCATTTTCCTACATCTATTCTACATTTCATGTTTCATATCTCAAACAAGTTACTAGCCAAAAGGTGTATCTCTAGATGGAGCTTCCATTATTTGACGATAAAGGTCGATCGAATCACTTTTCAACAAAAAGTAATATTGCAATAAATATTTCATCTTATGTTGTCTTGTCATCTTCAAGATTTCCTCATCAAGTGGTAAGATCTTCCTAAAGATGTGTGGGATCTTGACAAAAATTTCTAGTCTTTTCCAACTTTAGGGACAAAGCTTTCTAGGGTAAGCAATTTAATAGATCTAATGTAGCCATGTTAGCTATCTTTATTTTTATTAGCTCAGGCCCTAGGTTAATGCAATCAACCCTTGAGCATTAGGGTTAGGTTTAATGTTGATTTACTCTATAAATAGGAAGAGTTATGTTGTAGTTGGAATCATATTTCAAATTCAAATATATTGTATATATGATACTTTGCCCTCTCCAAGTGGCTAAGAGACTTTGCCTTGTCTAAGTAGCTAAGGATTTGTATTGATTTAAATCTAGAATATAATTACTTGCACTTGTAATTTTCAAAAATTAAATCTAAATTTATTGTTATCAATGGATGTTGTCTATTGTGAATTATTGAATTGTTATTACCATTACTATATTTCTTGAATTTGTTTCACTATAGACACTCCAATATACTATGTGCATTGCTTTGTGTGTATTTCTTTTTCATAAATATAGGGTAATGAGTTGATTCCATTCATTTATGGAAATTGTGTGAAACCTAACACCAAATCTATTTTACTTTCAATTTATGTGGATCCAAGGCCCTAATTTCATCCCTATGGTTATGTTATTATGGGATGAATCAAAGTTTGAAGGATCATGTATGTACAAGTTTGTGAGATCAATACACATTTATTACATTTGTTTCTAATAAATACAAGAAATATATTTTGATATTTTTGGTCCAATAATCCTTTATAATATGATTTATAAGACCACTTTAAAAATTCTAGATTGTGTTATCTTAAAGGAACAAAATTGTTATGTTTGTGGTAAACAAATTCTTGATAGTATAGTCATTGCATAAGAGGCATTACATTCTCTTCATTCCATGAAAAGGCTAGGTATGCTTATGAAATTAGATATGAACAAAGCATATGATATGGTTTGTTGAAATTTTCTATATGATATTCCTAAAGCATTTGGTTTTTATCAAGGTCAGTGTGAATGTATTAAATATTATTTTAGCATTCCAAAATATTCTATTTTTATCAATAAATACCTTGAGTCATCCTATAATTCCTCCATGGTGATCCATTATCTCCTTATCTATTTATTATTCTTATGGAGTCATTAAGGAGGGATTTTTTAAAGGAAATAATGAAGGGAAAAATCACAATGTATTCAAGTTACAACAAATGGTCCCTCTAAATTTTATCTTCAATTGGTCAATGATCCTTTTATTTGGGTCATCCATGGAATTTAAAATATTATTATAATGTTAAGTGAAGGTTGTTAGATGGTTAATATTACAACATCCAAGATCTTTTCATTAACACTACCCTAGATTTACAATAAGTTATTAAGGAAACTTTAGGGTTTAATAGAATTTTTTTATCAACATATTTGGATATTCCTTTGTCTCATAAGGAAAAGAACTCATTTTTGGATAGAATAAAATCTTGTTTCATAGGTTGGAAGTGTAAGTTCTTAACCATTGTTGGAAGGCTAAGACTCATAAATACTTCATTGTAATCCATCCCTATTTATATGATGTAACTTTCAATATTACCAATAAGTAAAGCATTTGAATTTGATAAAATTGAAAGATATTTTCTTTGGAAAGGATGTGTGAAAAAATAGGTTCTCTTTGTAATGGGATAGGGTTTGCAAAGGAAAGAATATTGGAGCAGGCTTGTAAAATTGTAAGCATATAAATTTTTCCTTAGGGGAAAAAGTGGTTGGACATTACTCAAAGATCAAGGAAAGAGTTAGGTAAAACTATTACTTCAAAATATATAGACTCTCTTGATGAAATAAAAGTATTCAAGAAGAAAATCCTACTTAAAGTATTATCAGCATGGAACTTCATATCAGACAGTTTACAATTTATCAAGAAATATATTAGATGGTCAATAAATCAGGGGGATTATGTAAAATTTTGGTTTGATGCTTGGTTGAAGCCTTATCCTCTTATTTCTAATTAAAAATGGTAACCATTACATTGTATATGCCTAGTTTGTAAAAATCCAAAGGTCAAAAATTGTATTAATTTGAGCAAACTTTAAATCATGAATTTCTATAAGTAACTTGGTTGAAGGAGACAACCCCAAAAAAATAGCAAATGAGCTAAAGATGCATCAAGAGTTTTATTTTACTATTTTATGCAAAAGGATGAGTTGGTTTGACATTTATTAAAAGATGGTGGATAGTTGATAAAATTGGGATATGAGTGTTTAGAGTAATAAAAATTTTCTACTTCCAATGATTTTCCTTGGAAGAATGTTTGGTCACTAGAGGACCTCCATAATGCCTCAACATTCCTATGATTAATAGTCCAAACAAGCTTCTTGTAAGAGAAATTCTACAATGAATAGGGTATCTTGGATGTTTCATGTGTGCCTTGTGTGAGAAGGATAAAAAACATCAAACCATTTACTTCTTTAGTATCCTTTTGCTTACACCATTTCAGGATAATTTTTAAAAAATATGAGACTCTATTGGGTAGTTCTATCAACATTGAAAGAGTTGATGCAATGTTGGATTAATTATTTCAAAGCTAATGCATTATATTTTTTGTGGATGATTATTCCTACCATTTTTTGTTGAAATGTATGACTTACAAGGAATAAAGAATTTTTAAAATAAATTTGAAAATCATGTGCAAGTTTTGAACCAAATTATTTCCTCTCTTGAAAATTTCTACAAACATGGTGGTCATCATGGAAAGTCTCAAGTGTAGAAAAAGATGTGCTAGCCTCTTGGTTACAGAATTTAAATATGCATGGAAGGGTCATCTACAACAATGGAGTTAACACAAAGTTGCAAGCTTATTGTAGTGGTAAGGGCTTTGGCCTCTCTTTGAGAGGTCCAAGGTTCAAACCCCACTCAATATGAGGGGACTCGGAGCTCTCATAAAAACTTGTGTAAACTCATTAAAAAAATAATGGAGTTAACACAAAGGATTTGCTTCAATCTATGGTTAAATGGACATGTCTAAATTTTGGGTATATAAAAAATAATTTTGATGGTACTTTCAAAGGAAATCCAAAAAAGGTTGGTGGAAGTAGTGTTTTTCAAAATAATAAAAACAAATTCTCCTCACTTACATAGAGTCATATGGAACTTCAACTGTCAACCATGCAAAGCCTAGGGAACTTCTTATAAGGATCAAAGTTGTAGTTAAAAAATGATGAAAATTTATTTCAATTGTCGGGATTCACAAATTATCATGTTATTAATAATATAGATGTGGGGAATGAATGAAAATAACAATATTGCTAATGTTCATCAACTATTGTTGGAGGTAATCTTGAAAATGTGAGCATATCATAGATAAAAAAAATGAAGTAGCATACAATTTAGCTAATTTTGGTGTTGATCTTTATTTCCATGAATTTCAAATTTTAGAAGATAATTGTCTAGTAAAATTTTATGACTTTATAAAAAATACATTAAAAACGCCACTTGCATTAGCGATGATGTGACCCAGGTTCAATCCCCATGGTAGATATGTATAAAAAGTATTACTCAAAAAAATGACATTAAAAAGATGATTGTGGAAACATAGTAGTTAAAGAAAAATAAAGAATAAATTTAATAAAAAAAGAAAAAATATATTTAATAAAAGATAAGTTACATATAATTTAATTAACCTAACAACAAGTAAAATATTTTATTATTTTTATAAAAATAAATATAATAAAAATCACATATAACATACTAATAACACTTCTTAAATAATATAATTTTAAAAAAAATAACTTATACAAATTAAAAATTACATCTCATACGTCTTTACCATAAAGAGTTTTATGAAAATGGATCTAATAGAAGTGGCATATGGCATACAAATACACATATAGGCACACCCATGTACGATATAATTTAACAAAAACACACATATAGGCACACCCATGTACGATATACTTTAACAAAAACATTGTATGCAAGTTAAGATTACATCAAAGAGTTTATTATATGGTACACACCTTATCATTTGACAAAAGTGTGATATGCAAGTTAAGCTTACATTTCATAACTCTCTCCTTTATGGGAAGAATCCATTATAATTTTCAATAATCACATAAAAACTAAAATTTATTTTTTAAATGTTATTTTTTTTTTAAATAAATTTATATAAAATAAACTTAAAATTATATATAAATAAATAAATAAATATTTTTTGCATACAAGACTTAAAAATTAGATTACAATAAAATTTTCTCATCTAAGCATATCGTCTTTCAGCAAACTAGTAAGAGTTGTTAAAGGAAGTTGATGCCACTCCCTAACATCCCACCTTTCACATGCCCATTTAGTCACACAATCAACAATACCATTCCACTCCCTTGGAATATGAGTAAAAGCGATGAATTCCATATGACAACAAAAACGGAGAATCTGTGTAACCACTTTAGCCAACCTCCAATAACTGAAAATTTGAGAATCCGAATCACAAATTATCCTGCATAAAGAATAACAAGAGCTTCCATATAATTATTGGTATGTCTTCCTTTAAAACACAAGAAACAAAAACATACCGCACCACTCAATCACGTTCCACTCCACCAATACCAACATTTCCAAAATTACCTTTTGAAAACCCAACAACATTTTCAAAATTACTTCTGAAAGAACCATCAATATTAAAAATATATATTTTTAAAAATTTAATTAAAAAATTTACAATGCCCATGTGAAAACCTTTTAGTTGTCATCCTCCAAAGAGACATGCTAAACATTATGTATAAATCGTTTCCAACATGATATATGCATCATATTCCTCTTCAACTTTATAACCTTTACATCTCATACATTATTTCTTTGTTGGTAAAAGAGGATATAGCCTACTAATTTTCACCTATGTAACTTTTAAATATAATAATATTTTATTCCTTCACTCATAAAAATTTACACAAATAATCTTTTAGTATTTAATATTACTCAAGGTTTTTTTCTTTGATGTAAATTTCAAAACCTAATATTATTGAAATCCTACTCAGCTGCTATCCACAATGCATCTAAATACATCGAACTTGTAGGAAGATAAGAAAAGTGGTGACACATATCCTTAAGTCTTTTCGAGAATGACCAAATTTTTTTTTTAATTAACATTAAATTTAAAAATGAAATCATAAAACATTTTATTTGATAGGTTTTGACTTTTATTGATCAACTTAATTGTATAGACCCCACCTTTTGAAAATACAGAAGAAGAAGGATGCACGGCACTCTTAAAAGGTTTTTAATATATATTATTTATTTATTATAATGTTTTTTTTTTTATATTTATTTGTCATCACTTCACTAAGACCACTTGGCTAAGACCTGATGACTTTAAAAGATTTTTTTTAATGTGAATTTATAGGGTAAATAATCTCAAGATGACTTTGGCTTTTTCATAGGTGGGCTGATTTGCATATGAATGATTCAAATATAAATTTTGGAAGTTTATTTTTTATAAATATTATTTATTTTTAAAAATATTATAAATGAAAGTGTATTTTAATTAGTCTTATAAAGTTGAAAAAGATGGTTTTAAATTTTGAGTTGTATTATTTTTTTTTTTTAAAGGGTAAATATTTATTATGTGGTAACCGTTACATTATCCGTAACATGTGAGGGGGGAGATTTGAACCTGGGCCTCTCGACTTCAACTGGAGAGTTTTAACTATCCACTTGCTCTCCAACTCCTCTACATGCAGATTTGAGTTGTATTATTTTATTTTAATAATATATTTTTTTTTTGTTATTGTGAAAAATCTTTATGACCAAAGTACATCTCCTTCCAACCATGAACCCTCTTAAAGTTGAGAGCTATACTTAATAATAGTGAATTTAACACAAAGCCACCACACACCCACCGCCTCACACACTCACCTCTCCTTCCAACCATGACCCCTCCTAAAGTCAACCATGACCCCTCCTAAAGTTGAGAGCTATACTTATCAATAGTGAATTTAACACAAAGCCACCACACACCCACCCCCTCACACACTCACCTCTCCTTTCAACCATGATCCCTCCTAAAATTGAGAGCTATACTTATCAACAGTGAATTTAACACAAAGCCACCACACACCCACCCTCTCACACGCTCACCCATGCCACTGTATGAACCTTGGACCTCCCGAAGAAGAGCCAAAGCCCAAACTGTTGCGTTGCACCCCATATGCGTATTTTTTATTATTAAAAATATTTATTTTTGTACAATGCAAGATTGGTTACATTAGAGAGTTGGTCATAACCACACTATTTGTAGTAACTGACAAGCACAAGGTTCATCCAATGGGGTTGCTTCCATCAAACTTATTTCGCCTCGTTATTGCTGATCCAACGTGAAGGTGAAGGGGACCACAAATCACTCGGGATTCTTATCGTCATCGTTAATCTGACGTGTACTCTCAAAATATGTAGTCTCAAACTACTACCTTTGCAAACAGGCTTTCCACAAGGTTTGAACCTAGGTGTCTTCTTGGTAAATGGCTAGCCAAACAAGTACTTACGCCTTATGGGACTGCACTGCAAGAATTTGAATAAAAGTTGTATTTATATAATGTGATGCTTTATAATAAGTTAAATAATTTGATCATTTAATTATATGAAACTAAAGTTGTCTTGTTAAATGATGTTATAGTTTTAATAAACCACATACTCATATTTTTTTCAATGAGTTTTCACAGGTTTTTTAGAGGGGCTTCGGTCCCTTCGTACTAAGAAGGGTTTGAACCTTGGACCTCTCAAAGAGAGACCAAAACCCTTATCATTGTACTAAGTTTGCATCTTTAACCATATATTGATATTATATTATCAACATAAATTAAATTGTATTAATTAGTACTGTTTGATTACAATATTTTTGTATTAATGAATATCGTTTAATTTTTTAAAATTAAGTGATTATTAGAAGTTGATTGGGACCCTACCTTCTGCGAGTTCCACTTATTGGATTTTCTTATATCTCTTTTTGTTTCTCTTTTGTGTTTTTTTTGTAGTTAGTCTCTTTGAAGCTTTGGTTCTATTGTTAAAAGTTCCAAAACCCTTTCAAAATGTTTTCTTTAATTTGTAAGAGGTATAAAACTTCTTTCAAAACCTCTTTTTCCAACTAATAAAAAATAATAATTTTATTTAAAAATTAATCAAATATTATAATTTAAATAAAATTATTATTTTATTATTATTATTTTTTTTTTTCAAAATGTTTTATCTTATTTTTTTTTTAAACAATTATGTTTGATTATAAATTTTAGCAAAGTGATGACTGAAAGGTGGTTGCTACAAAAAGTAAAAGGTTTATGTCACCTAAGTAGATGACAGTAGGCTTATAATTTGCCATACTCCCTTCACATCAATAAATTAAAAAATATTCGAATTTTAAAATACCTCTCAATTTTTTTAAATATTATTTATACACAGTATTATTCTTAAAAATATTATTATAAATATAAAATTATACAATTAATTAAAAGTTATTTATTCTAAATAAAATATAATTTATGTGTATCTATTAACTGATATAATAGCAACGTTTTAAAAAACCTATAACAATATTCAAAGTTTAAACGAAACCTTTAAAGTCAAAGTTTAGACCTACTTAACAGTATCTTTTAGGCTCGCGTATGCATATGTAGCATTAAAAAAAAGATAATGCCTTAAAAGGTTAAGTAGAATTGCAGATTCAAAGGTGGTTGTAAAGTTGATAGCCAAAAAGAAATTTATTAAAAATGTGGCAGGTTGTACTTTATGTTATGAATTGGAATAGTGTAATTTTTTGGGTTTTTTTAATGAAAGTTTAAGGTTTAAACCATGGTGTGGATGAGTGTAAGGGGTGGATGTGTGTTAATCCCTTATTAATAAGTTTAGCTTTTGACTTTAACCAAGGTCATGATTGGGATAAGAATACTCAATCATCAGAATTTTTCACACTACTTACACGGAAAAAATATGTCATGATAAATTTTCTAATCTAATGAAAGTGAAATGTGTTTAGTTTGTAAACTTACAAGTTATAATACATGGTGTTTTTGTAGGGATATTTTAATGTTATATAATTGATATTTTATCTCATTTCAAATCATAAGGAAAAAAAATCTCATATTACTATACTTATAAAAACATGACTTTTAATTATATCACCTATTATATTTCACCTTTAAACCAATTAACCATCAATCAATTTCCAATGGGTTAAATGCAATGTCAATGTATTTTTTACATGAATGCTTGGTTTTGAGGGGCCTTAACATAACAAAATGCAGGATCTTAAGAGAAACATGATCTCATTTTTCTGGAGTTGTGTTTCTGGTCATTGTCAGAAGGATAAGATTGAATATCAAAATAATTCCGGTACATTTAATCTATCACTTAATGACTTGATGTGTGCTCTTAGTTAACTTACATATGCTCACCCTCGATTGGTGAATTTACTTGGATCCAATTGAAATATTTGTGTGTTTGTTTAAATCTGTGACAACGTGCACAAAATTAATTTAGTTTAATATCTCCAAATCCCATGAGGTTTACATACTGAATTCTAATGTGCATAAGATAAGATCAAATCTTATTCAAATCTCATTGAGACCATCATCACAAGGTAATTCAATATTTTGATACATCCCAATATTGGTAATCTAATAATAAAATATATATTTTAATACATTTTAATAATATATTATCAAAATTGTTTTAGGGAGACAGTGTAACTGTTTAGACTTTGGTTTATTTTCGGGAGGTTTAAAGTTCAAACTGTGACATAAGAGTGAAAGTGTAGGTGTGTTTATAAAAAATATATTATCAAAATTTTATCAATTTTATCTTAATTAAAATCATAAAGAAAAGTAAAATCTTATTCAAATGCCATAGAAACCATCATCATAAGGTAATTCAATAATGAAATGTATTATTCTTGTTGGAACATATATTGTTAAAGTTGTATTTCCGTTACTTTATTTAAAAACATAAGAAAAAAAGACCCTTTATTATTATGTTTTTAAAAAATAGTGTACCACCCATGTATTATCACTTTCAATGCAAGTTGTCAAAAGCTTTGGAGTCATATGCATGCAAATAGTTTATATGTTTTCCTTGTGAATGACAAACCATATTTTACAATTACTTTTTGGAGTTAATAAAAGCATGACATCAAAAGCTTGGGGGTTTTCCAACCTTCTTCCCTGATTTCAGGGACTCTAGGATCTCTGCAACTCATTACGAGACATGTCGGTGTTAGGCCTTTCTTTTTAATCCTTTATAGATTGCCATAATAAAAGCACTTAGTTTTAAAATAATGTTTTTTTATTTTGAAAATAGTGAAATTTTAGGTTTGGGATTTGGTTTTTGGAAAGTTTAAGATTTAAATTTGTAGTGTGAGGGAGTGTGTAAGGGGTAGGTAAGTGTATGACTATGTATTTGATCCTTATTAATAAACTCAAATCTTATCTTTATCAAAATTATAATTAAATTAACAATTAATAAATGTTTCATTTTTGCTTCGGTATTCTGAGGGACATAGAAGAAGCCAACCACCCACCTACACTAATTTCCACATGGAAAACAGAATTAACCTAATAGTTGACCATAATAGTAGGACATGGGCGATTATGATGTATATTTAATCATGTTCACATCATAAGAATTGACTTTGTATTTGGGCCTAAAATAAATATTTATCTAATGTGTATAGACGAAGAGCAATGAACCTGGCGATGGTTACTAGGTAGGATTTGATGGAAAATTATTTTTCACTGGAAAGAGCATCTAATAATTGTAGGCGGCCTCTAGTTAAAAAAAAGGTGTTTCTTGAGATGATTGGCCTTAGTCCTTATTTGTGATATATATATTATTTTTTCAAAGTTAAATATGAATTTGGTTAGGTTGGGACAGCTAGTTGATTAGGTGTCAAGCTAGGTGTCAAAAAGGTTGTTGGC